>JAKSXM010000012.1:0-31651 GCA_022575985.1 Anagrus nilaparvatae | reverse complement strand
TGCCCCCGTTATATTTGTAGTTCGGCAACCAAAAGCCATGTGCTTGGCATTCCAGTCACCAGCTACAAATATGCTGCGGGAGGAGGTGAAAATTTGAGATAGGGTGTTTGTGTTAACTGGTCTATTTCTGGGTGGGTTGTATAGAGAGACAAAAGTAACTGGTGTATTCTGTACAGAGATTGTAGCCGCTATTACATCCATGTCTGGTATGGATGGAAGTGGGTGTACACAGAAGGAGTGTCTTCTGTGTACTAGAATTGCTACGCCACCATGGGTTCGATTTTGCTCAGTGGGGGGGCGGTCATAGCGTAGGCAGTGATATGAGGGGAATTTAATTGGCATAGTAGTTGGCATTTGTGTTTCCTGAATTAGAGCCACATCAATATTCAGGTCACTAAGAAAGTGACGAAGTTCGTCTATTTTGTGTCTTAGTCCATCTGCATTGAATGAAATAATTTTGAAATTATTCATTTTAGTTCAACAGGGAGGGGAGTGCACTAATAAGAATGGCAATGGCTTCACCAATGTTCAAGGCATTGATGAGACGTGGTAGGGTACTTACCACCCATTGAACGAATTTTTCTGAGCTCAGAAAGCTCAGTAGACCTCCCTGTCCCTGTTGAGATTGTGAGGTGGGAGGTTGTGAACTTCCCGAGTTTGACTCCACTGAAGGTGGTGTCTTCTTTTGGGAAGGGAGAGAGGGGAAGTTCGAGTGTGAGATCACAGGGGGCGGAGGTGGAACCCATTCCATGGGGAAAGAAGGGAATATATTCTTCTCCACTGGTTTGTAGGTCTTTGTCACGATTTTAGTGACCTTGTGATGTTGTTTAGGTGGTGAGGGGGCAGAGCTTTTCCTCGCGTCCGCGAGAGCAGCCACAGAAGAAGGAGGTGTAGTTATAGCCACACTCTCCTCTCTCAGCGACTGCCCCGCGATTTGCGGACGCTTGGATGCCGCCTGAGTGGCTGCTGTCGGCGACTGAGTGGTCCCAGTTGACCGGGCAGCTTCAGGCGACTTCTTGGCCTTGTTAAGCAGTTGGAGGTGTACACGGCACCCTTTATAGTTGGCCGTGTGACTGCCCTGACAGTTCACACAGATGGGTTTTTCAGTGTTCAGATTTCTCTGACACTGAGAGGCAGTGTGGTCTTCACCACATTTCACACATCTGGGTGTGTGAAAACAGTTTATGGAGCTGTGGCCATACCTCTGGCATTTGAAACATTGAGGTAGGCCGGGCCTTGGTCTGTAGGGTTCAATTTGAACCTCTACAGAGCCGATGGATGAAAGAGAGTAGATTTTCTTAAAATCACCCTCTTTTTTTATTTTAATAAGAAAAAGGCTACAAGGCCTCCCACGACTTGTGATATTTTTCACTAGAAGTACGTTAAACCCAGCCTTTTTGAATGAATCGGCCAGGTCGGCTTGGTTGTGAGACCAGTGAAGGCCTCTGAGGACAACCTTCAGCTCAGAATCGCGCTCAGAGCTGAAGGTGTGAAAAGGGATTTTTTCCTCCACTAAAACCGACTTTACTACAGTAAAGTCAGCTTCAGTGGTGGTTTTAAGCACATAGTTACCACCCTTTAAAGTGGTAACTATTTTAGAAGAGGTTTTCAACTGTATTTTATCTGAAATTTTCGTCCAGTTTTGTGGCACTGAAAATACCAGTGGAGGAAAGAATTTCTGTGTCTGCGTGGGTGTTCTGTTAATAATAGTAGCTTGTTCACTCACCCTATTCTGTTGTCGTCTCTGCTTTGGGGCGACGAGGATGAAGGGGTCCTCCCCTGCTTCACTGGTGGGCGCTGAGGTGGAGGGTGGTGTCGCCACCTTGGCTGCATAAGAGGCCGGCTGTTGGTGGTCGTTGCTGACGGGTGGCGGGGTGGAGGGGACTGTAGTCGCCCCACTAGTCTGGTTGTTGGAGGGTGAAGTCTCGAGCGTCACCCCTCTCGCCGTGGTGGTTGTCAGACGAGGGGAGGAGCTGTCCGTTAGCTTTGTGAGTCTCTCCCTTCTCTGAACTGAGGGTCCTGCCTTGTGGGTGGCCCCCTGGGTGGTCCGCATGGCCGAGCGAAGGGTCGACCCACGGTTCATCCTCTCCTCCTGCTCCTTCTTCTCCTACTTCTTTCTACCTGCTGTAGGGCCGCTCCGATGTTGACTGCTCGGTGGCTCGAGCACAACTAGTTCCGTGTTCAAATTTACTAGTGCTGCTCTATTTATTGACTTTGTGTGGAAACATTGTCGACCAATAGAATGCTTGTATCCAACAATTGGCTATGATTGCTACCAATCATGTCACGTCTACTCTAATTGGTCGAAATTCGTGCCACACATTGCCTATATATAGGTGCCGATTTGCAACAGATTTTCATTCTTATTCCATCGTTTCTACAGCACCGATCAACAAACCACAACCAGCATCATGTCAGGCAGAGGCAAAGGCGGAAAAGTGAAGGGAAAGGCAAAGTCTCGCTCATCCCGTGCCGGACTCCAGTTCCCAGTCGGTCGTATCCATCGTCTGCTTCGCAAAGGCAACTACGCCGAGCGTGTTGGTGCTGGTGCTCCCGTCTATCTGGCCGCTGTCATGGAGTACCTGGCCGCTGAAGTGTTGGAGTTGGCTGGCAACGCCGCCCGTGACAACAAGAAGACTCGTATCATTCCGCGTCACTTGCAACTGGCCATCAGGAACGACGAGGAGCTGAACAAGCTGTTGTCCGGCGTAACAATCGCACAGGGTGGTGTCCTGCCCAACATCCAGGCTGTCCTCTTGCCGAAAAAGACCGAGAAGAAGGCTTAAGTCTGCTTGCCTTGCTACTGCGCGCTCACGCGCATTCGACTCTTGGTGTTGAACCACAAAGGCCCTTTTCAGGGCCAGCAATACATTTATTTTCCAATTATTATATCAATGTTTGTTACTATAGTGGTTACTGTCTGTCTCCTAGACATATCGGCTTTATTTTCACATAGGTGGTTGTCTGTCTGTCACCCTCTAATATACACAAATTAGAAATTAGTTGGCCCTTTTCAGGGCCACTGGCACACTTTATGATCAAGTTCAATGGAACTTGAACCACAAAGGCCCTTTTCAGGGCCAGCAATACATTTATTTTCCAATTATTATATCAATGTTTGTTACTATAGTGGTTACTATCTGTATCCTAGACATATCGGCTTTATTTTCACATAGGTTGTCAGTCTGTCTGTCTGTCACCCTCTAATATACACAAATTAGAAATTAGTTGGCCCTTTTCAGGGCCACTGGCACACTTTATGATCAAGTTCAATGGAACAATTTAATTGACTTTTGTGTGTCTAGAATAGAGAAGAATGTCAGTCAGTGTGCTAACCGATTTTTGAGATGAGAAGAAAATGTACCACCTTCCATCAATAACAATATTATTGTTCTCTGTCACTTGCTACAGTTGTGAAGCAGATGAAATAGAAAAATATCATCCAGTGGCCCTGAAAAGAGGCTTTTGCACTTCTAACTCGTCAAACACACACGTTCATCTTCTACTCTCACAACTCCAACTAAATATAATCAATTTATAATGGATGATATCCATCAGGAACTAATAATATTGTGTTACTGAAAATGTGTTGGTGGCCCTGAAAAGAGCCTTTGTGGTTCAGTGCTGCTAATATCATACTATATCTTATGATGATTGAAAATAAAAGGCAAGTGGAGGCCCTGAAAAGAGCCGTTTTTATGTGAAGTGCTTGCGACGACAGCGGCAGGCCCCTCGGCTGGCTGGTGTGGTGTGGTAGGTCCGTAGAAGAATTTACTTCTTCTTAGTGACAGTAGCCTTCTTTGGTTTCTTGGCGACGGCTGCCTTCTTCGGCTTCGGCGACTTGGGCTTCTTGGTAGGCGGCTTGGTGACCTTTTTCGCCTTAGGAGACTTAGACTTGGCTGCCGAAGCAGCGGCACTGCTCTTCTTCGCGGCGGCTGGCTTGCTAGCTGCGGCTTTCTTCTTCTCACCGGCGGCAGCAGACGTTGCCTTGCTCTTTGTAGCCGAGGCAACGGCCTTCTTGGGCTTTGCTCCGGCAGCAGTGGGCTTCTTCTTCTTTGGCTGAGCTGACTTCGGCTTGGCACTAGCCGGCTTCGGGGCAGCACCCTTGGCTGCTTCCTTCACCGAGATCTTGAACGAGCCGGCGGCACCCTTGCCTTTCGGCTGGGTGAGAGCTCCCGATGCGACGGCTGTCTTCAGGTACTTCTTGATGAACGGCGCCAGCTTCTCTGCGTCGGCCTTGTAGTTGGCAGCAATGTACTTCTTGATCGCCTGCAGTGACGAGCCACCACGCTCCTTGAGTCCGGCAATAGCAGCGTTCACCATTTCGCCGGTTGGCGGGTGTGCTGGCTTGGCACGCGGCTTCTTGGAGCTGGCTGCTGCTTTCGATGCGGCCGCCTTCTTCGCCTTGGCCGGTGTGGACGCGGCTGGGACCGTTGCCGCTGGACTGGTTGCTGTCTCGGCTGACATCGTGTTGTTGAGTAGTAGAGTAGACAGTAGTGGTATCGCTGCTGCTGATGCTAACTTGCTTTCAATAGCTTCGAGATTCATTGAAAACAACCGACCTATATAGACTTGTACGGACCGATATGGAAGCTGCAGCGGTGGCAAGCCAAAATTGTGATAGTTCAGCAGAAATTCGTGCTTGTTGGCCGGCACTCTTTTGCTTATAACTTTGCAATCGCTCGTGCTACAAAGCTGCAAATCGTATTGTTGGATTGCTCACACTATTCTCTAGACAACTGAATAGGTTTATATGGTAATTATTAGTGATTTTCTATTGAAAAAGTCGTTCAAACACTCTCATACCCGGCCGAACTCGGTACACTGCAACACTTGATCGACTATCCATCAATTGTGTGCAAAGAAATTCACAAAAATACTATTGAGTCTGTTAGAGCATGTCAGTACGCATCCACACATGCAATAATATTGTACACTTTTATTGGTCTGGAACTAGATAATAGCCGAAAAGCTGACCACAGGTAATACACAGCCAAACACACTAGTACAGTACACAAGTAAGACACTTTTCTGTTGGAAAATCAAACAAATATGCATGTAATTGTAGCTGAATGTATACTATTGAACATCCAGTCGACTTCTGAGTGTAATAGAATAATGTTTATCCAATTAAAATTGAAGAAAAGTTGAAAAAGTCATTTTCACCAGTTTAACTGGGCTCAGTGTGCATGTTGTGTCCACAAAATAAGCAAGATATTGAATGCAGGACACAGAATATGCAGTGAAAACTTTCCTATTTATTTGAATAGCTTGTAAATTATACAGAACATTTGTGGTATGGTTAGCAGTCAATTTTGATTGAATTCAGTGTGAAAAACCATGTCTGTAATGTGAAAAACGCCGCTTTTCTTGTAGACTTGCTCCCGCGCTGTGTGGCGGGTTGCCTATCCACAGCCGTTGTCGGGCAGAGTGAATGTCATTTTATAATAAAATCTGTACTTATTGCACATTTATTGTTGATTCTATGCTCACATTGTATGTAGAAAGGGTATGCAGTGTAGACGCATTGATAATAACAATAGAAAAGCCAGTATAGATAGCTGGTTGTGCATAATCAGTTCACTATCAATTTAAAACACATTTGAATTTGGCGCCATAAAATGAACAGTCAGCTGGCTAGCCAATGACAATCGTTGTTGCCTCTATTTGCTAGAATATTGAGTTCTAATGGCTGGCGCACGCTCACACACACACACACACACACACACACACACACACACACACACACACACACACACACACACACACACACACACACACACAAACAAGCAAATAGAAGTGAATTTCCTTACAAATCATTTTCACAAATAGGCTGTTGTTATTTGTTGTATCTGTCTATTACTCAATCTATCAAATCACTCACATTATGCTGTATTATCAATGATGGAAAAATTGAATAAATGAAAAAAACAAATGTAATTGGTGGCATCTATTTTGTTCATGTTCACAGTATTTCAATAGGCTATTGGCTGTTGTTATTTGTGTCTGACTCACAATCACTTACTCACATATCTGTTGCTATCACTCTCTCACTCACACACACTCTCTCACTTTCTCTCGTTCTCTCTCTATCTATCTATCTATCTATCTATCTATCTATGTATATATCAAGACAAATAGATTTATTTATTTGTGGACAGAATCACAAATCATATAAATATGATTAGGAAGGAACAACAGGCTTGACCCAAATCTATTTCATTCCCAAATTTTGATAAATTAATAAAATGTTTCTACTGTAAAACGTTATTATGATATTATTGTATGATCATTGAAAAAAGATGAAAAAAAATTTCAAGTAGCATAAATATGAAAAAAATGAAAATAAAAACTTCCAAGTAGTAATGACAAGAATTCGACTACAAACATCATGAGTGCAGAGTGTGTAGGTGGAGGTTATAGAAGGACAACATAATTGTTAACATAGTTAATCAAAAGTCATCAACAAACACTCTTACACAAAAATAATAATATTATTATTATTGACAAATATTAGTTGCAACAGACTAGTCGAGACTGAAGGTTTGAAAAGTGTTCTGGCGGCCCTGAAAAGGGCCTTTTTGCTGTAGTAGAGTGGAGCGTGAATGGTGAAGACGCGTGCGCGGCAGCAGTCCAATAGTGTGTTGTGCTGGCTGGCTGGCTGGCTTAACCTCCGAATCCGTACAGTGTACGTCCCTGACGTTTCAACGCGTAGACTACATCCATAGCGGTGACAGTCTTGCGTTTGGCGTGCTCTGTGTAGGTGACAGCGTCACGAATCACGTTCTCCAGGAATACCTTCAGCACACCACGTGTCTCTTCGTAGATGAGACCCGAGATACGCTTCACTCCGCCTCGGCGAGCCAGACGACGAATGGCCGGCTTGGTGATACCTTGGATGTTGTCTCTCAACACCTTCCTGTGCCGCTTGGCGCCTCCTTTTCCCAGACCTTTTCCTCCTTTGCCGCGACCAGTCATGTTGCTGCTGCTAGTAGTCGAGTGAAACTGACAAATTTTGCTGAAAATGTGCCTCTATTTATACCCTAGTGGTGACATTTGATTGGCCGACAGCCAGCCGCCAATAGTAGGCCAGCATTCATCAGCACTGCAATTGGTCACAAATTGTCGACCAATAGACAGGCAGTTGGTCTCAAATTTTGCTATAAATAGTGGTGCCGAGAAAATTTTCTGAACTGACATAGGCTTACGTAGTAGTAGCAGCAGCAGCAGCAGCAAGCAAGCAAGCAGTACAATGGCTCGTACCAAGCAGACAGCAAGGAAATCGACCGGCGGTAAGGCGCCCAGGAAGCAGTTGGCAACGAAAGCTGCCCGCAAGAGTGCTCCGGCCACCGGCGGTGTGAAGAAGCCGCATCGTTACAGGCCTGGCACAGTGGCTCTGCGAGAAATTCGTCGCTACCAGAAGAGCACTGAACTGCTTATTCGTAAGCTGCCGTTCCAGCGCCTTGTTCGTGAGATCGCACAGGACTTCAAGACTGACCTGCGTTTCCAGAGCTCGGCTGTTATGGCTCTGCAGGAGGCAAGCGAAGCCTACTTGGTTGGCCTGTTTGAAGACACCAACCTGTGCGCTATCCACGCCAAGAGAGTGACTATCATGCCGAAAGACATTCAGTTGGCCAGGCGTATTCGTGGAGAACGTGCTTAGACGACAACACACGCGCGGCTATATCATATTATTGGCTGCTGGTGCTGTGCAATGCAACGCGCACTCACACCAACAACGGCCCTTTTCAGGGCCAGTAGATGATAATTTTTCACATTGGATGAAAATCTGCTACTGCTTGCTTCTCAAATGGGTTTGATTTGCTCTAGAGTCTGTAGTCTGATGCTCTCTTCTTCCCTTCACTATCAATCATAATGCTTCTTCTCTTGTGTTTGTGTCTCTAAATAATGCTGGCCCTTTTTGGGGCCACTGACACACACTATTATCAATTTATTATTATGTCGGGATATCATTCAGAAAGCTGTTTCCCATTTTTCTCTCTATTGCTGGTGCAACCACTCAATTTTAGTTGGTTGGTGCTGTTTTTTCATACACACTGTTTGGAGACCAAGGCTCTTTTCAGGGCCACTGAGACAAAAATTGTTGAAACAATATTGTTGTATTAGTATTGTATTAATATACTGATCAAACATGAACATTAATTATTTTTGCCAGTCGGCTTTGTAGTCTTCATGTTTGACACAACAAGTGAAAAGAGAACTTTCACCAGTCATGTGAAAATTTGTGGAAACGTGCGAGTGGCCCTGAAAAGAGCCAACTCGCTATATCAGACTATATTCTTCTCTACTTCACACTCAGAGGAGACACACTGTCACTGTTACACACAGTGTATCAATCAATATAATAGCATAGTCATCACACTTGTGAGGCGAGTGACGGTAGCAAATGAATAAAGTCATATTATTTTCATTTTGAAAATCAAACAGCTATTGGCCCTGAAAAGGGCCGTTGACGCTTGTATGCGGTACACTTGTTGTTGTTAAGCGGATGTTGTGGTGGCATGCTAGTCGGCGGCGAGCGCACACACACACACAAACTCTCTACTTGGAGCTGGTGTACTTGGTGACAGCCTTGGTTCCTTCACTGACTGCGTGCTTGGCCAGTTCACCGGGCAGCAGAAGACGCACAGCGGTCTGGATCTCCCGGCTGGTGATGGTTGAACGTTTGTTGTAGTGAGCCAGACGGCTTGCCTCGGCCGCGATGCGCTCGAAAATGTCGTTGACAAAGCTGTTCATGATCGACATCGCCTTGGACGAGATACCGGTGTCTGGGTGAACTTGCTTCAGCACCTTGTAGATGTACACGGCATAGCTCTCCTTCCTCTTGCGTTTCTTCTTCTTGTCTCCCTTGGCAATGTTCTTCTGCGCCTTGCCGGCCTTCTTCGCTGCTTTACCGCTTGTCTTGGGTGGCATACTGCTGCTGCTGCTTGCTGCTAGACGAGATCTGCTCAATAGGGCTGCTAGTCCACGAGTGTGTTCAAATTGACTGACTGACTGTGGGTGGAACAGGGTGAGTGAATCACCCTAATTGGCAGTGCCTTAGGCTGGTTTGCCTTATGACTGCTCATAGAATTAACAGAACTGAAAATTTTTGGTTGCTCCTAGATAATAGACCTTAAGTGAATTTGGCTTTTATTTTATTTTATTTATTTATTTTATTTTTTTTTTTTTTTTTTATTAAGATATAATATAATATGTTTTGTAATATTAAGTTTTGTAATATGGATAATATAATATTGAATATTTGTAATATATTTGTATCTTTGAATATTTATCTATTTTACATTTATGTATATATTTGTTCATTTGACATTTATTTATAAATTTATACATTTGATTTTTTTTTTTTTTTTTTTTTTTTTTTTTTTTTTTTTTTTTTTTTTTTTTTTTTTGCCAAATTCACTTTTTTTGGGAGAAGTGTGATGGAGATGGGTTCACCTCAGGGGAATACGAGCTGTTTACAATGGTGACTTTAACGTCAAGTTGCTGACCATCAGTCTGGCCACCATTGTTGAAAAGGGAGTGGCTTTTTGGTTTGAACTGGTCGTGGTATCTCGTACATCTGCCTTACTGATGTACGCCACGACGTTGAAGCTGTGTCATGAAGTTTTCTTGATGTGAGCTGAATGAAGTCAATCAGTTGGGGAGTGGAGACATATTCATAGAGTAGCCTATTGTTCACTGTGTAGTGAAAGTTGCAGATGGTTCTTATGAGTTTGTTTTGAAGGCCAAATAGTCGTTTTCTATTGGTCTTCGATAGGTATGGGAACCAGACAGGGGCGGCATAGGTCATGTATGCCCTGATGATAGCTGTGAATATGAGCAGCCGAAACTTCAGGGGGAAAGAGGGGGTGATAAAAAGGGGGTATAATTGTCCAAACAGCACACGACTGTGTTGTATTTTCACGTCAATGTGTTGTTTGAAGGTAAGGTTTCTGTCTAGAGTAACACCTAGATACTTGACGGTGGGGGACCATGGCAGGGCGTGGCCATGGATTGTGAGAGTGGGAGGAAGTTTACATTTTCTGGAAAAGGCGACAGCCACGCATTTATTTGCATTTATCTCTACCTTCCAGGATGAACACCAGGATGTGAGCAGGTTCAACTGCTCTTGAACATTCCTGGCCGCCCTCTCGAGACTCATGCTGCTGGAGTGGAAAGTGGTATCGTCTGCAAAGAGACTGGTTTGAACTGAAGGTAGAGCTGGCATGTCGTTGATGAAAAGGGAGTAGAGAATAGGACCAAGCACAGATCCTTGGGGGACACCTGCTGTTGATGGGGTGAGAGCTGAAGAAGCTATTGAAGAGGGGGTACGGATTTGGACTTGAAAATACCTATTAGTAAGGTATGACTTGAAGAGTCTGACTGTTGGGGGTGGAAAGACAGATGAAAGTTTATAGAGGAGTCCATCCAGCCACACAGTGTCGAAGGCTGCTTTGAAGTCTATAAAGACTGCAGCCACGTGCTCTTTCTTGTTGAAAGAGTCTGATAATTGAGAGCAGAATTTCATTAGTTGCAGAGTTGTTGAACAACTTGCACGAAATCCAAACTGCTCTGGCCTTATCACACTATCTAGCGTATCTCTGATATGTTTCTCCAGGAACATTTTCTCAAAAAGCTTTGAGAAAAAGCAGGGGATGGAGATGGGCCTGTAGCTGGATGGTTGGGTGGAGCGTTTTCCTGGCTTTAGGAGCAGGAATAATTTGCTCTTTTTCCATTCTGAGGGGAAGTGTTGGGTGTTCAGAATGGAATTGAAAATTACAAGCAGGTGTTGGGCTAGTTCTGGTGGCGCATTGAAGATGGCCTTCCCTGAAATACCATCAAGGCCTGGGGCCTTTTTTGGATTGGTATTTTGAAGTGCGGTTGTTATATCCCCCATTGTAAAGAATGGGAGATTATTTGGGGTTTGGTCTTGAACTGTTTCTGATACACTGTCGACTATTCTATCAAAGTGGGAGTTGAGCTCTTGACTATGGGGAATGGGTGGGTTTGAAAAGTGAATTTGGAGGTGGGAGGCAAACTCATCCACTTTCTCTTGTTCTGAGAAGATAAGCCCATTTGGGCTCTCAAGTGGTGAGGTTGGGGGTTGTTTCCTGAGAAGTTTTCGGGTAGCTTGCCAGGCTGAGTGGGATGGCAAAGATGTTAGATATTCTTCCCAGGATTGCAAGCGATGGAGTTTAAGAAGTTGAGAGCATTTGTGAGATGCTCTATTGAATGCGTATTTGTCAGCAGGAGCTCGTGTGATCTGCCAACGTTTACGAGTGCTACGACGCTCACTGATAGCTAATTGGATTTCAGTTGGGAGTAGTGAACGTCGTTGGGGTTGGGCTATGGAAGTGTTGTCAGCTAGAGCTGTTGTAATAACTTCCGTGATAGTATCAGTGTGGGCTTCTAAGTCGACAGAGTTTGAATGTGTGCTTGGTAAGGGAGGAATGGAATTTGACACACTATCAAAGTAATTTCTCCAATTCACAGTAAGGCGATGTGGAGATGGCCTTGCAATGCTATCAGGATTCACAAGAGTGAACAACACTGGTAAGTGATCTGAAGAGAGGTCTTCTATCACGTCAACCAGTGTGGTCTTTGTAAGTCCAACAGACAGTGCATAGTCCAAAATGTCAGGTTGAGCAGCTTGGTTAAACATACTTATATGTGTAGGGGATGATGGTATGTGAAAACATATTTCTGTGTCAAATTCCTCAGTGAATTTGAGGAGTGATGCCCCCGTTATATTTGTAGTTCGGCAACCAAAAGCCATGTGCTTGGCATTCCAGTCACCAGCTACAAATATGCTGCGGGAGGAGGTGAAAATTTGAGATAGGGTGTTTGTGTTAACTGGTCTATTTCTGGGTGGGTTGTATAGAGAGACAAAAGTAACTGGTGTATTCTGTACAGAGATTGTAGCCGCTATTACATCCATGTCTGGTATGGATGGAAGTGGGTGTACACAGAAGGAGTGTCTTTTGTGTACTAGAATTGCTACGCCACCATGGGTTCGATTTTGCTCAGTGGGGGGGCGGTCATAGCGTAGGCAGTGATATGAGGGGAATTTAATTGGCATAGTAGTTGGCATTTGTGTTTCCTGAATTAGAGCCACGTCAATATTCAGGTCACTAAGAAAGTGACGAAGTTCGTCTAGTTTGTGTCTTAGTCCATCTGCATTGAATGAAATAATTTTGAAATTATTCATTTTAGTTCAACAGGGAGGGGAGTGCACTAATAAGAATGGCAATGGCTTCACCAATGTTCAAGGCATTGATGAGACGTGGTAGGGTACTTACCACCCATTGAACGAATTTTTCTGAGCTCAGAAAGCTCAGTAGACCTCCCTGTCCCTGTTGAGATTGTGAGGAGGGTTGTGAACTTCCCGAGTTTGACTCCACTGAAGGTGGTGTCTTTATTTGGGAAGGGAGAGAGGGGAAGTTCGAGTGAGAGATCACAGGGGGCGGAGGTGGAACCCATTCCATGGGGAGAGAAGGGAATATATTCTTCTCCACTGGTTTGTAGGTCTTTGTCACGATTTTAGTGACCTTGTGATGTTGTTTAGGTGGTGAGGGGGCAGAGCTTTTCCTCGCGTCCGCGAGAGCAGCCACAGTGGAAGGAGATGTGGTTTTAGCCACACTCCCCTCCCCCAGCGACTGCCCCGCGATTTGCGGACGCTTGGATGCCGCCCGAGTGGCTGCTGTCGGCGACTGAGTGGTCTCAGTTGACCGGGCAGCTTCAGGCGACTTCTTGGCCTTGTTAAGCAGTTGAAGGTGTACACGGCACCCTTTATAGTTGGCTGTATGACTGCCCTGACAGTTCACACAGGTGGGTTTTTCAGTGTTCAGATTTCTCTGACACTGAGAGGCAGTGTGGTCTTCACCACATTTCACACATCTGGGTGTGTGAAAACAGTTTATGGAGCTGTGGCCATACCTCTGGCATTTGAAACATTGAGGTAGGCCGGGCCTTGGTCTGTAGGGTTCAATTTGAACCTCTACAGAGCCGATGGAAGAAAGAGAGTAGATTTTCTTAAAATCACCCTCTTTTTTTATTTTAATAAGAAAAAGGCTACAAGGCCTCCCACGACTTGTGATATTTTTCACTAGAAGTACATTAAACCCAGCCTTTTTGAATGATTCGGCCAGGTCGGCTTGGTTGTGAGACCAGTGAAGGCCTCTGAGGACAACCTTCAGCTCAGAATCGCGCTCAGAGCTGAAGGTGTGGAAGGGGATTTTTTCCTCCACTAAAACTGACTTTACTACAGTAAAGTCAGTTTCAGTGGTGGTTTTAAGCACATAGTTACCACCCTTTAATGTGGTAACTATTTTAGAAGAGATTTTCAACTCTATTTTTTCAGAAATTTTCGTCCAGTTTTGTGGTACAGGAAATACCAGTGGAGGAAAGAATTTAGTTTTGGACTGCGTGGGTGTTCTGTTAGTACTAGAAGCTTGTTCTTCACTCACCCTGTTCTGCTGTCTCCTCTGCTTCCTTGCGACAAGGATGAAAGGGTCCTCCTCTGCTTCACTGGTGGGCGCTGAGGTGGAGGGTGGTGTCGCCACCTTGGCTGCATAAGAGGCTGGCTGTTGGTGGTCGTTGCTGGGTGGCGGGGTGGAGGGGACTGTAGTCACCCCACTAGTCTGGTCGTTGGAGGGTGAAGTCTCGGGCGTCACCCCTCTCGCCGTGGTGGTTGTCGGACGAGGGGAGGAGCTGTCCGTTAGCTTTGTGAGTCTCTCCCTTCTCTGAACTGAGGGTCCTGCCTTGTGGGTGGCCCCCTGGGTGGTCCGCATGGCCGAGCGAAGGGTCGACCCACGGTTCATCCTCTCCTCCTGCTCCTTCTTCTCCTACTTCTTTCTACCTGCTGTAGGGCCGCTCCGATGTTGACTGCTCGGTGGCTCGAGCACAACGAGATTCATTGAAAACAACCGACCTATATAGACTTGTACGGACCGATATGGAAGCTGCAGCGGTGGCAAGCCAAAATTGTGATAGTTCAGCAGAAATTCGTGCTTGTTGGCCGGCACTCTTTTGCTTATAACTTTGCAATCGCTCGTGCTACAAAGCTGCAAATCGTATTGTTGGATTGCTCACACTATTCTCTAGACAACTGAATAGGTTTATATGGTAATTATTAGTGATTTTCTATTGAAAAAGTCGTTCAAACACTCCCATACCCGGCCGAACTCGGTACACTGCAACACTTGATCGACTATCCATCAATTGTGTGCAAAGAAATTCACAAAAATACTATTGAGTCTGTTAGAGCATGTCAGTACGCATCCACACATGCAATAATATTGTACACTTTTATTGGTCTGGAACTAGATAATAGCCGAAAAGCTGACCACAGGTAATACACAGCCAAACACACTAGTACAGTACACAAGTAAGACACTTTTCTGTTGGAAAATCATACAAATATGCATGTAATTGTAACTGAATGTATACTATTGAACATCCAGTCGACTTCTGAGTGTAATAGAATAATGTTTATCCAATTAAAATTGAAGAAAAGTTGAAAAAGTCATTTTCACCAGTTTAACTGGGCTCAGTGTGCATGTTGTGTCCACAAAATAAGCAAGATATTGAATGCAGGACACAGAATATGCAGTGAAAACTTTCCTATTTATTTGAATAGCTTGTAAATTATACAGAACATTTGTGGTATGGTTAGCAGTCAATTTTGATTGAATTCAGTGTGAAAAACCATGTCTGTAATGTGAAAAACGCCGCTTTTCTTGTAGACTTGCTCCCGCGCTGTGTGGCGGGTTGCCTATCCACAGCCGTTGTCGGGCAGAGTGAATGTCATTTTATAATAAAATCTGTACTTATTGCACATTTATTGTTGATTCTATGCTCACATTGTATGTAGAAAGGGTATGCAGTGTAGACGCATTGATAATAACAATAGAAAAGCCAGTATAGATAGCTGGTTGTGCATAATCAGTTCACTATCAAGTAAAAACACATTTGAATTTGGCGCCATAAAATGAACAGTCAGCTGGCTAGCCAATGACAATCGTTGTTGCCTCTATTTGCTAGAATATTGAGTTTTAATGGCTGGCGCACGCTCACACACAAAAACAAGCAAATAGAAGTGAATTTCCTTACAAATCATTTTCACAAAATTTAAATAGGCTGTTGTTATTTGTTGTATCTGTCTATTACTCAATCTATCAATTCACTCACATTATGCTGTATTATCAATGATGGAAAAATTGAATAAATGAAAAAAAAAAAAAAAAAACAAATGTAATTGGTGGCATTTATTTTGTTCATGTTCACAGTATTTCAATAGGCTATTTGGCTGTTGTTATTTGTGTCTGACTCACAATCACTGACTAACATCTGGTGCTATCACTCACTCACTCTCATTCTCTCTCTCTCTCTCTCTCACTCTCTCTCTCTCTCTCTCTCTCTCTCTCTCTCTCTCTCTCTCTCTCTCTCTCTCTCTCTCTCTCTCTCTCTCTCTATCCAAACAAATATATTTATCTATTTGTGGACAGAATCACAAATCATATAAATATGATTAGGAAGGAACAACAGGCTTGGCCCAAATTTTGATAAATTAATAAAATGTCCAAAAAATAGTTTATGTTTCTACTGTAAAACGTTATTATGATATTATTGTATGATCATTGAAAAAAAAAATTTCAAGTAGCATTAATATGAAAAAAAAAAAAAAACTTCAAATTAGTAATGACAAGAATTCGACTACAAACATCATGAGTGCAGAGTGTGTAGATGGAGGTTTTATAGGAGGACAACATAATTGTTAACATAGTTAATCGAAAGTCATCAACAAACACTCTTCTTACACAATAATAATATTATTATTATTATTTACAAATATTAGTTGCAACAGACTAGTCGAGACTGAAGGTTTGAAAAGTGTTTTGGCGGCCCTGAAAAGGGCCTTTTTGCTGTAGTGGAGTGAAGCGTGAATGGTGAAGACGCGTGCGCGGCAGCAGTCCAATAGTGTGTTGTGCTGGCTGGCTGGCTTGCTTAACCTCCGAATCCGTACAGTGTACGTCCCTGACGTTTCAACGCGTAGACTACATCCATAGCGGTGACAGTCTTGCGTTTGGCGTGCTCTGTGTAGGTGACAGCGTCACGAATCACGTTCTCCAGGAATACCTTCAGCACACCGCGTGTCTCTTCGTAGATGAGACCCGAGATACGCTTCACTCCGCCTCGGCGAGCCAGACGACGAATGGCCGGCTTGGTGATACCTTGGATGTTGTCTCTCAACACCTTCCTGTGCCGCTTGGCGCCTCCTTTTCCCAGACCTTTTCCTCCTTTGCCGCGACCAGTCATGTTGCTGCTGCTAGTAGTCGAGTGAAACTGACAAATTTTGCGGAAAATGTGCCTTTATTTATACCCTAGTGATGACATTTGATTGGCCGACAGCCAGCCGCCAATGGTAGGCCAGCATTCATCAGCACTGCAATTGGTCACAAATTGTCGACCAATAGACAGGCAGTTGGTCTCAAATTTTGCTATAAATAGTGGTGCCGAGAAAATTTTCTGAACTGACATAGGCTTACGTAGTAGTAGCAGCAGCAGCAGCAGCAGCAAGCAAGCAAGCAAGCAAGCAGTACAATGGCTCGTACCAAGCAGACAGCAAGGAAATCGACCGGCGGTAAGGCGCCCAGGAAGCAGTTGGCAACGAAAGCTGCCCGCAAGAGTGCTCCGGCCACCGGTGGTGTGAAGAAGCCGCATCGTTACAGGCCTGGCACAGTGGCTCTGCGAGAAATTCGTCGCTACCAGAAGAGCACTGAACTGCTTATTCGTAAGCTGCCGTTCCAGCGCCTTGTTCGTGAGATCGCACAGGACTTCAAGACTGACCTGCGTTTCCAGAGCTCGGCTGTTATGGCTCTGCAGGAGGCAAGCGAAGCCTACTTGGTTGGCCTGTTTGAAGACACCAACCTGTGCGCTATCCACGCCAAGAGAGTGACTATCATGCCGAAAGACATTCAGTTGGCCAGGCGTATTCGTGGAGAACGTGCTTAGACGACAACACACGCGGCTATATCATGTTATTGGCTGCTGGTGCTGTGCAATGCAACGCGCACTCACACCAACAACGGCCCTTTTCAGGGCCAGTAGATGATAATTTTTCACATTGGATGAAAATCTGCTACTGCTTGCTTCTCAAAACCTAATAATGGATTTGATTTGCTCTAGAGTCTGTAGTCTGATGCACTCTTCTTCCCTTCACACTATCAATCATAATGCTTCTTCTCTTGTGTTTGTGTCTCTAGAAAATGCTGGCCCTTTTTGGGGCCACTGAAACACTATTATCAATTTATTATTATGTCTGGATATCGTTCAGAAAGCTGTTTCCCATTTTTCTCTCTATTGCTGGTGCAACCACTCAATTTTAGTTGGTTGGTGCTGTTTTTTCATACACACTGTTTGAAGACCAAGGCTCTTTTCAGGGCCACTGAGACAAAAATTTTTAAAAAGAATATTGTTGTATTATTTTCAACTGATCAAACATGAACATTGATTATTTTTGCCAGTAGGCTTTGTAGGCTTCTTCATGTTTGACGCAACAAGTGAAAAGAAAACTTTCACCACTAATGTGAAAATTGTTTGTTGTTGAAAATTTGTGGAAACGTGCGAGTGGCCCTGAAAAGAGCCAACTAGCTATATCAGACTAATATTCATCTCTACTTCAAACTCAGAAGAGACACTGTCACTACTGTTACACACAGTGTATCAATCAATGTAATAGCATAGTCATCACACTTGTGAGGCGAGTGACGACGGTAGCAAATGAATAAAATCATATATTATTTTCATTTTGAAAATCAAACAGCTATTGGCCCTGAAAAGGGCCGTTGACGCTTGTATGCGGTACACTTGTTGTTGTTAAGCGGATGTTGTGGTGGCATGCTAGTCGGCGGCGAGCGCGCGCGCACACACACACAAACTCTCTACTTGGAGCTGGTGTACTTGGTGACAGCCTTGGTTCCTTCACTGACTGCGTGCTTGGCCAGTTCACCGGGCAGCAGAAGACGCACAGCGGTCTGGATCTCCCGGCTGGTGATGGTTGAACGTTTGTTGTAGTGAGCCAGTCGGCTTGCCTCGGCCGCGATGCGCTCGAAAATGTCGTTGACAAAGCTGTTCATGATCGACATCGCCTTGGACGAGATACCAGTGTCTGGGTGAACTTGCTTCAGCACCTTGTAGATGTACACGGCATAGCTCTCCTTCCTCTTGCGTTTCTTCTTCTTGTCTCCCTTGGCAATGTTCTTCTGCGCCTTGCCGGCCTTCTTCGCTGCTTTACCGCTTGTCTTGGGTGGCATACTGCTGCTTGCTGCTAGACGAGATCTGCTCAATAGGGCTGCTAGTCCACGAGTGTGTTCAAATTTCTCTAGTGCTGCTTTATTTATTGACTTTGTGTGGAAACATTGTCGACCAATAGAATGCTTGTATTCAACTATTGGCTATGATTGCTACCAATCATGTCACGTCTACTCTAATTGGTCGAAATTCGTGCCACACATTGCCTATATATAGGTGCCGATTTGCAACAGATTTTCATTCTTATTCCATCGTTTCTACAGCACCGATCAACAAACCACAACCAGCATCATGTCAGGCAGAGGCAAAGGCGGAAAAGTGAAGGGAAAGGCAAAGTCTCGCTCATCCCGTGCCGGACTCCAGTTCCCAGTCGGTCGTATCCATCGTCTGCTTCGCAAAGGCAACTACGCCGAGCGTGTTGGTGCTGGTGCTCCCGTCTATCTGGCCGCTGTCATGGAGTACCTGGCCGCTGAAGTGTTGGAGTTGGCTGGCAACGCCGCCCGTGACAACAAGAAGACTCGTATCATTCCGCGTCACTTGCAACTGGCAATCAGGAACGACGAGGAGCTGAACAAGCTGTTGTCCGGCGTAACAATCGCACAGGGTGGTGTCCTGCCCAACATCCAGGCTGTCCTCTTGCCGAAAAAGACCGAGAAGAAGGCTTAAGTCTGCTTGCCTTGCTACTGCGCGCTCGCGCGCATTCGACTCTTGGTGTTGAACCACAAAGGCCCTTTTCAGGGCCAGCAATACATTTATTTTTCAATTATTATATTATATCAATGTTTGTCACTATAGTGGTTACTGTCTGTCTCCTAGACATATCGGCTTTATTCTCTCACATAGGTTGTCTGTCTGTCTGTCGTCACCCTCTAATATACACAAATTAGAAATTAGTTGGCCCTTTTCAGGGCCACTGGCACACTTAATGATCAAGTTCAATGAAACAATTTAATTTACTTTTGCGTGTCTAGAATAGAGAAGAATGTCAGTGTGCTAACCGATTTTTGAGATGAGGAGAAGAAAATGTACTCTCTCACACCTTCCATCAAAACAACAATATTATTGTTCTCTGTCACTTGCTACAGTTGTGAAGCAGATGTGAAATAGAAAAATATCATCCAGTGGCCCTGAAAAGAGGCTTTTGCACTACTAACTCGTCAAACGCACACGTTCATCTTCTTCTACTCTCACAACTCCAACTAAATATAATCAATTTATACACACATGTCCAACTTCTTACTGTTCACCGATTGGATTATACCCATCAGGAACTAACAATATTCTCTGTTACTGAAAATGTGTTGGTGGCCCTGAAAAGGGCCTTTGTGGTTCAGTACTGCTGATATCATACAATATATCTTATGATGATTGAAAATAAAAGGCAAGTGGAGGCCCTGAAAAGAGCCGTTTTTATGTGAAGTGCTTGCGACGACAGCGGCAGGCCCCTCGGCTGGCTGGTGTGTGGTAGGTCCGTAGAAGAATTTACTTCTTCTTAGTGACAGTAGCCTTCTTTGGTTTCTTGGCGACGGCTGCCTTCTTCGGCTTCGGCGACTTGGGCTTCTTGGTAGGCGGCTTGGTGACCTTTTTCGCCTTAGGAGACTTGGACTTGGCTGCCGAAGCAGCAGCACTGCTCTTCTTCGCGGCGGCTGGCTTGCTAGCTGCGGCCTTCTTCTTCTCACCGGCGGCAGCAGACGTTGCCTTGCTCTTTGTAGCCGAGGCAACGGCCTTCTTCGGCTTTGCTCCGGCAGCAGTGGGCTTCTTCTTCTTTGGCTGAGCTGACTTCGGCTTGGCACTAGCCGGCTTCGGGGCAGCACCCTTGGCTGCTTCCTTCACCGAGATCTTGAACGAGCCGGCGGCACCCTTGCCTTTCGGCTGGGTGAGAGCTCCCGATGCGACGGCTGTCTTCAGGTACTTCTTGATGAACGGCGCCAGCTTCTCTGCGTCGGCCTTGTAGTTGGCAGCAATGTACTTCTTGATCGCCTGCAGTGACGAGCCACCACGCTCCTTGAGTCCGGCAATAGCAGCGTTCACCATTTCGCCGGTTGGCGGGTGTGCTGGCTTGGCACGCGGCTTCTTGGAGCTGGCTGCTGCTTTCGATGCGGCCGCCTTCTTCGCCTTGGCCGGTGTGGACGCGGCTGGGACCGTTGCCGCTGGACTGGTTGCTGTCTCGGCTGACATCTTGTTGTTGAGTAGTAGAGTAGACAGTAGTGGTATCGCTGCTGCTGATGCTAACTTGCTTTCAATAGCTTCGAGATTCATTGAAAACAACCGACCTATATAGACTTGTACGGACCGATATGGAAGCTGCAGCGGTGGCAAGCCAAAATTGTGATAGTTCAGCAGAAATTCGTGCTTGTTGGCCGGCACTCTTTTGCTTATAACTTTGCAATCGCTCGTGCTACAAAGCTGCAAATCGTATTGTTGGATTGCTCACACTATTCTCTAGACAACTGAATAGGTTTATATGGTAATTATTAGTGATTTTCTATTGAAAAAGTCGTTCAAACACTCCCATACCCGGCCGAACTCGGTACACTGCAACACTTGATCGACTATCCATCAATTGTGTGCAAAGAAATTCACAAAAATACTATTGAGTCTGTTAGAGCATGTCAGTACGCATCCACACATGCAATAATATTGTACACTTTTATTGGTCTGGAACTAGATAATAGCCGAAAAGCTGACCACAGGTAATACACAGCCAAACACACTAGTACAGTACACAAGTAAGACACTTTTCTGTTGGAAAATCATACAAATATGCATGTAATTGTAACTGAATGTATACTATTGAACATCCAGTCGACTTCTGAGTGTAATAGAATAATGTTTATCCAATTAAAATTGAAGAAAAGTTGAAAAAGTCATTTTCACCAGTTTAACTGGGCTCAGTGTGCATGTTGTGTCCACAAAATAAGCAAGATATTGAATGCAGGACACAGAATATGCAGTGAAAACTTTCCTATTTATTTGAATAGCTTGTAAATTATACAGAACATTTGTGGTATGGTTAGCAGTCAATTTTGATTGAATTCAGTGTGAAAAACCATGTCTGTAATGTGAAAAACGCCGCTTTTCTTGTAGACTTGCTCCCGCGCTGTGTGGCGGGTTGCCTATCCACAGCCGTTGTCGGGCAGAGTGAATGTCATTTTATAATAAAATCTGTACTTATTGCACATTTATTGTTGATTCTATGCTCACATTGTATGTAGAAAGGGTATGCAGTGTAGACGCATTGATAATAACAATAGAAAAGCCAGTATAGATAGCTGGTTGTGCATAATCAGTTCACTATCAAGTAAAAACACATTTGAATTTGGCGCCATAAAATGAACAGTCAGCTGGCTAGCCAATGACAATCGTTGTTGCCTCTATTTGCTAGAATATTGAGTTTTAATGGCTGGCGCACGCTCACACACAAAAACAAGCAAATAGAAGTGAATTTCCTTACAAATCATTTTCACAAAATTTAAATAGGCTGTTGTTATTTGTTGTATCTGTCTATTACTCAATCTATCAATTCACTCACATTATGCTGTATTATCAATGATGGAAAAATTGAATAAATGAAAAAAAAAAAAAAAAAACAAATGTAATTGGTGGCATTTATTTTGTTCATGTTCACAGTATTTCAATAGGCTATTTGGCTGTTGTTATTTGTGTCTGACTCACAATCACTGACTAACATCTGGTGCTATCACTCACTCACTCTCATTCTCTCTCTCTCTCTCTCACTCTCTCTCTCTCTCTCTCTCTCTCTCTCTCTCTCTCTCTCTCTCTCTCTCTCTCTCTCTCTCTCTATCCAAACAAATATATTTATCTATTTGTGGACAGAATCACAAATCATATAAATATGATTAGGAAGGAACAACAGGCTTGGCCCAAATTTTGATAAATTAATAAAATGTCCAAAAAATAGTTTATGTTTCTACTGTAAAACGTTATTATGATATTATTGTATGATCATTGAAAAAAAAAATTTCAAGTAGCATTAATATGAAAAAAAAAAAAAAACTTCAAATTAGTAATGACAAGAATTCGACTACAAACATCATGAGTGCAGAGTGTGTAGATGGAGGTTTTATAGGAGGACAACATAATTGTTAACATAGTTAATCGAAAGTCATCAACAAACACTCTTCTTACACAATAATAATATTATTATTATTATTTACAAATATTAGTTGCAACAGACTAGTCGAGACTGAAGGTTTGAAAAGTGTTTTGGCGGCCCTGAAAAGGGCCTTTTTGCTGTAGTGGAGTGAAGCGTGAATGGTGAAGACGCGTGCGCGGCAGCAGTCCAATAGTGTGTTGTGCTGGCTGGCTGGCTTGCTTAACCTCCGAATCCGTACAGTGTACGTCCCTGACGTTTCAACGCGTAGACTACATCCATAGCGGTGACAGTCTTGCGTTTGGCGTGCTCTGTGTAGGTGACAGCGTCACGAATCACGTTCTCCAGGAATACCTTCAGCACACCGCGTGTCTCTTCGTAGATGAGACCCGAGATACGCTTCACTCCGCCTCGGCGAGCCAGACGACGAATGGCCGGCTTGGTGATACCTTGGATGTTGTCTCTCAACACCTTCCTGTGCCGCTTGGCGCCTCCTTTTCCCAGACCTTTTCCTCCTTTGCCGCGACCAGTCATGTTGCTGCTGCTAGTAGTCGAGTGAAACTGACAAATTTTGCGGAAAATGTGCCTTTATTTATACCCTAGTGATGACATTTGATTGGCCGACAGCCAGCCGCCAATGGTAGGCCAGCATTCATCAGCACTGCAATTGGTCACAAATTGTCGACCAATAGACAGGCAGTTGGTCTCAAATTTTGCTATAAATAGTGGTGCCGAGAAAATTTTCTGAACTGACATAGGCTTACGTAGTAGTAGCAGCAGCAGCAGCAGCAGCAAGCAAGCAAGCAAGCAAGCAGTACAATGGCTCGTACCAAGCAGACAGCAAGGAAATCGACCGGCGGTAAGGCGCCCAGGAAGCAGTTGGCAACGAAAGCTGCCCGCAAGAGTGCTCCGGCCACCGGTGGTGTGAAGAAGCCGCATCGTTACAGGCCTGGCACAGTGGCTCTGCGAGAAATTCGTCGCTACCAGAAGAGCACTGAACTGCTTATTCGTAAGCTGCCGTTCCAGCGCCTTGTTCGTGAGATCGCACAGGACTTCAAGACTGACCTGCGTTTCCAGAGCTCGGCTGTTATGGCTCTGCAGGAGGCAAGCGAAGCCTACTTGGTTGGCCTGTTTGAAGACACCAACCTGTGCGCTATCCACGCCAAGAGAGTGACTATCATGCCGAAAGACATTCAGTTGGCCAGGCGTATTCGTGGAGAACGTGCTTAGACGACAACACACGCGGCTATATCATGTTATTGGCTGCTGGTGCTGTGCAATGCAACGCGCACTCACACCAACAACGGCCCTTTTCAGGGCCAGTAGATGATAATTTTTCACATTGGATGAAAATCTGCTACTGCTTGCTTCTCAAAACCTAATAATGGATTTGATTTGCTCTAGAGTCTGTAGTCTGATGCACTCTTCTTCCCTTCACACTATCAATCATAATGCTTCTTCTCTTGTGTTTGTGTCTCTAGAAAATGCTGGCCCTTTTTGGGGCCACTGAAACACTATTATCAATTTATTATTATGTCTGGATATCGTTCAGAAAGCTGTTTCCCATTTTTCTCTCTATTGCTGGTGCAACCACTCAATTTTAGTTGGTTGGTGCTGTTTTTTCATACACACTGTTTGAAGACCAAGGCTCTTTTCAGGGCCACTGAGACAAAAATTTTTAAAAAGAATATTGTTGTATTATTTTCAACTGATCAAACATGAACATTGATTATTTTTGCCAGTAGGCTTTGTAGGCTTCTTCATGTTTGACGCAACAAGTGAAAAGAAAACTTTCACCACTAATGTGAAAATTGTTTGTTGTTGAAAATTTGTGGAAACGTGCGAGTGGCCCTGAAAAGAGCCAACTAGCTATATCAGACTAATATTCATCTCTACTTCAAACTCAGAAGAGACACTGTCACTACTGTTACACACAGTGTATCAATCAATGTAATAGCATAGTCATCACACTTGTGAGGCGAGTGACGACGGTAGCAAATGAATAAAATCATATATTATTTTCATTTTGAAAATCAAACAGCTATTGGCCCTGAAAAGGGCCGTTGACGCTTGTATGCGGTACACTTGTTGTTGTTAAGCGGATGTTGTGGTGGCATGCTAGTCGGCGGCGAGCGCGCGCGCACACACACACAAACTCTCTACTTGGAGCTGGTGTACTTGGTGACAGCCTTGGTTCCTTCACTGACTGCGTGCTTGGCCAGTTCACCGGGCAGCAGAAGACGCACAGCGGTCTGGATCTCCCGGCTGGTGATGGTTGAACGTTTGTTGTAGTGAGCCAGTCGGCTTGCCTCGGCCGCGATGCGCTCGAAAATGTCGTTGACAAAGCTGTTCATGATCGACATCGCCTTGGACGAGATACCAGTGTCTGGGTGAACTTGCTTCAGCACCTTGTAGATGTACACGGCATAGCTCTCCTTCCTCTTGCGTTTCTTCTTCTTGTCTCCCTTGGCAATGTTCTTCTGCGCCTTGCCGGCCTTCTTCGCTGCTTTACCGCTTGTCTTGGGTGGCATACTGCTGCTTGCTGCTAGACGAGATCTGCTCAATAGGGCTGCTAGTCCACGAGTGTGTTCAAATTTCTCTAGTGCTGCTTTATTTATTGACTTTGTGTGGAAACATTGTCGACCAATAGAATGCTTGTATTCAACTATTGGCTATGATTGCTACCAATCATGTCACGTCTACTCTAATTGGTCGAAATTCGTGCCACACATTGCCTATATATAGGTGCCGATTTGCAACAGATTTTCATTCTTATTCCATCGTTTCTACAGCACCGATCAACAAACCACAACCAGCATCATGTCAGGCAGAGGCAAAGGCGGAAAAGTGAAGGGAAAGGCAAAGTCTCGCTCATCCCGTGCCGGACTCCAGTTCCCAGTCGGTCGTATCCATCGTCTGCTTCGCAAAGGCAACTACGCCGAGCGTGTTGGTGCTGGTGCTCCCGTCTATCTGGCCGCTGTCATGGAGTACCTGGCCGCTGAAGTGTTGGAGTTGGCTGGCAACGCCGCCCGTGACAACAAGAAGACTCGTATCATTCCGCGTCACTTGCAACTGGCAATCAGGAACGACGAGGAGCTGAACAAGCTGTTGTCCGGCGTAACAATCGCACAGGGTGGTGTCCTGCCCAACATCCAGGCTGTCCTCTTGCCGAAAAAGACCGAGAAGAAGGCTTAAGTCTGCTTGCCTTGCTACTGCGCGCTCGCGCGCATTCGACTCTTGGTGTTGAACCACAAAGGCCCTTTTCAGGGCCAGCAATACATTTATTTTTCAATTATTATATTATATCAATGTTTGTCACTATAGTGGTTACTGTCTGTCTCCTAGACATATCGGCTTTATTCTCTCACATAGGTTGTCTGTCTGTCTGTCGTCACCCTCTAATATACACAAATTAGAAATTAGTTGGCCCTTTTCAGGGCCACTGGCACACTTAATGATCAAGTTCAATGAAACAATTTAATTTACTTTTGCGTGTCTAGAATAGAGAAGAATGTCAGTGTGCTAACCGATTTTTGAGATGAGGAGAAGAAAATGTACTCTCTCACACCTTCCATCAAAACAACAATATTATTGTTCTCTGTCACTTGCTACAGTTGTGAAGCAGATGTGAAATAGAAAAATATCATCCAGTGGCCCTGAAAAGAGGCTTTTGCACTACTAACTCGTCAAACGCACACGTTCATCTTCTTCTACTCTCACAACTCCAACTAAATATAATCAATTTATACACACATGTCCAACTTCTTACTGTTCACCGATTGGATTATACCCATCAGGAACTAACAATATTCTCTGTTACTGAAAATGTGTTGGTGGCCCTGAAAAGGGCCTTTGTGGTTCAGTACTGCTGATATCATACAATATATCTTATGATGATTGAAAATAAAAGGCAAGTGGAGGCCCTGAAAAGAGCCGTTTTTATGTGAAGTGCTTGCGACGACAGCGGCAGGCCCCTCGGCTGGCTGGTGTGTGGTAGGTCCGTAGAAGAATTTACTTCTTCTTAGTGACAGTAGCCTTCTTTGGTTTCTTGGCGACGGCTGCCTTCTTCGGCTTCGGCGACTTGGGCTTCTTGGTAGGCGGCTTGGTGACCTTTTTCGCCTTAGGAGACTTGGACTTGGCTGCCGAAGCAGCAGCACTGCTCTTCTTCGCGGCGGCTGGCTTGCTAGCTGCGGCCTTCTTCTTCTCACCGGCGGCAGCAGACGTTGCCTTGCTCTTTGTAGCCGAGGCAACGGCCTTCTTCGGCTTTGCTCCGGCAGCAGTGGGCTTCTTCTTCTTTGGCTGAGCTGACTTCGGCTTGGCACTAGCCGGCTTCGGGGCAGCACCCTTGGCTGCTTCCTTCACCGAGATCTTGAACGAGCCGGCGGCACCCTTGCCTTTCGGCTGGGTGAGAGCTCCCGATGCGACGGCTGTCTTCAGGTACTTCTTGATGAACGGCGCCAGCTTCTCTGCGTCGGCCTTGTAGTTGGCAGCAATGTACTTCTTGATCGCCTGCAGTGACGAGCCACCACGCTCCTTGAGTCCGGCAATAGCAGCGTTCACCATTTCGCCGGTTGGCGGGTGTGCTGGCTTGGCACGCGGCTTCTTGGAGCTGGCTGCTGCTTTCGATGCGGCCGCCTTCTTCGCCTTGGCCGGTGTGGACGCGGCTGGGACCGTTGCCGCTGGACTGGTTGCTGTCTCGGCTGACATCTTGTTGTTGAGTAGTAGAGTAGACAGTAGTGGTATCGCTGCTGCTGATGCTAACTTGCTTTCAATAGCTTCGAGATTCATTGAAAACAACCGACCTATATAGACTTGTACGGACCGATATGGAAGCTGCAGCGGTGGCAAGCCAAAATTGTGATAGTTCAGCAGAAATTCGTGCTTGTTGGCCGGCACTCTTTTGCTTATAACTTTGCAATCGCTCGTGCTACAAAGCTGCAAATCGTATTGTTGGATTGCTCACACTATTCTCTAGACAACTGAATAGGTTTATATGGTAATTATTAGTGATTTTCTATTGAAAAAGTCGTTCAAACACTCCCATACCCGGCCGAACTCGGTACACTGCAACACTTGATCGACTATCCATCAATTGTGTGCAAAGAAATTCACAAAAATACTATTGAGTCTGTTAGAGCATGTCAGTACGCATCCACACATGCAATAATATTGTACACTTTTATTGGTCTGGAACTAGATAATAGCCGAAAAGCTGACCACAGGTAATACACAGCCAAACACACTAGTACAGTACACAAGTAAGACACTTTTCTGTTGGAAAATCATACAAATATGCATGTAATTGTAACTGAATGTATACTATTGAACATCCAGTCGACTTCTGAGTGTAATAGAATAATGTTTATCCAATTAAAATTGAAGAAAAGTTGAAAAAGTCATTTTCACCAGTTTAACTGGGCTCAGTGTGCATGTTGTGTCCACAAAATAAGCAAGATATTGAATGCAGGACACAGAATATGCAGTGAAAACCTTTCCTATTTATTTGAATAGCTTGTAAATTATACAGAACATTTGTGGTATGGTTAGCAGTCAATTTTGATTGAATTCAGTGTGAAAAACCATGTCTGTAATGTGAAAAACGCCGCTTTTCTTGTAGACTTGCTCCCGCGCTGTGTGGCGGGTTGCCTATCCACAGCCGTTGTCGGGCAGAGTGAATGTCATTTTATAATAAAATCTGTACTTATTGCACATTTATTGTTGATTCTATGCTCACATTGTATGTAGAAAGGGTATGCAGTGTAGACGCATTGATAATAACAATAGAAAAGCCAGTATAGATAGCTGGTTGTGCATAATCAGTTCACTATCAAGTAAAAACACATTTGAATTTGGCGCCATAAAATGAACAGTCAGCTGGCTAGCCAATGACAATCGTTGTTGCCTCTATTTGCTAGAATATTGAGTTTTAATGGCTGGCGCACGCTCACACACAAAAACAAGCAAATAGAAGTGAATTTCCTTACAAATCATTTTCACAAAATTTAAATAGGCTGTTGTTATTTGTTGTATCTGTCTATTACTCAATCTATCAATTCACTCACATTATGCTGTATTATCAATGATGGAAAAATTGAATAAATGAAAAAAAAAAAAAAAAACAAATGTAATTGGTGGCATTTATTTTGTTCATGTTCACAGTATTTCAATAGGCTATTTGGCTGTTGTTATTTGTGTCTGACTCACAATCACTGACTAACATCTGGTGCTATCACTCACTCACTCTCATTCTCTCTCTCTCTCTCTCTCACTCTCTCTCTCTCTCTCTCTCTCTCTCTCTCTCTCTCTCTCTCCTCTCTCTCTCTCTCTCTCTATCCAAACAAATATATTTATCTATTTGTGGACAGAATCACAAATCATATAAATATGATTAGGAAGGAACAACAGGCTTGGCCCAAATTTTGATAAATTAATAAAATGTCCAAAAAATAGTTTATGTTTCTACTGTAAAACGTTATTATGATATTATTGTATGATCATTGAAAAAAAAAAATTTCAAGTAGCATTAATATGAAAAAAAAAAAAAAACTTCAAATTAGTAATGACAAGAATTCGACTACAAACATCATGAGTGCAGAGTGTGTAGATGGAGGTTTTATAGGAGGACAACATAATTGTTAACATAGTTAATCGAAAGTCATCAACAAACACTCTTCTTACACAATAATAATATTATTATTATTATTTACAAATATTAGTTGCAACAGACTAGTCGAGACTGAAGGGTTTGAAAAGTGTTTTGGCGGGCCCTGAAAAGGGCCTTTTTGCTGTAGTGGAGTGAAGCGTGAATGGTGAAGACGCGTGCGCGGCAGCAGTCCAATAGTGTGTTGTGCTGGCTGGCTGGCTTGCTTAACCTCCGAATCCGTACAGTGTACGTCCCTGACGTTTCAACGCGTAGACTACATCCATAGCGGTGACAGTCTTGCGTTTGGGCGTGCTCTGTGTAGGTGACAGCGTCACGAATCACGTTCTCCAGGAATACCTTCAGCACACCGCGTGTCTCTTCGTAGATGAGACCCGAGATACGCTTCACTCCGCCTCGGCGAGCCAGACGACGAATGGCCGGCTTGGTGATACCTTGGATGTTGTCTCTCAACACCTTCCTGTGCCGCTTGGCGCCTCCTTTTCCCAGACCTTTTCCTCCTTTGCCGCGACCAGTCATGTTGCTGCTGCTAGTAGTCGAGTGAAACTGACAAATTTTGCGGAAAATGTGCCTTTATTTATAAATAATAATAATATTATTATTATTATTTACAAATATTAGTTGCAACAGACTAGTCGAGACTGAAGGTTTGAAAAGTGTTTTGGCGGCCCTGAAAAGGGGCCTTTTTGCTGTAGTGGAGTGAAGCGTGAATGGTGAAGACGCGTGCGCGGCAGCAGTCCAATAGTGTGTTGTGCTGGCTGGCTGGCTTGCTTAACCTCCGAATCCGTACAGTGTAACGTCCCTGACGTTTCAACGCGTAGACTACATCCATAGCGGTGACAGTCTTGCGTTTGGCGTGCTCTGTGTAGGTGACAGCGTCACGAATCACGTTCTCCAGGAATACCTTCAGCACACCGCGTGTCTCTTCGTAGATGAGACCCGAGATACGCTTCACTCCGCCTCGGCGAGCCAGACGACGAATGGCCGGCTTGGTGATACCTTGGATGTTGTCTCTCAACACCTTCCTGTGCCGCTTGGCGCCTCCTTTTCCCAGACCTTTTCCTCCTTTGCCGCGACCAGTCATGTTGCTGCTGCTAGTAGTCGAGTGAAACTGACAAATTTTGCGGAAAATGTGCCTTTATTTATACCCTAGTGATGACATTTGATTGGCCGACAGCCAGCCGCCAATGGTAGGCCAGCATTCATCAGCACTGCAATTGGTCACAAATTGTCGACCAATAGACAGGCAGTTGGTCTCAAATTTTGCTATAAATAGTGGTGCCGAGAAAATTTTCTGAACTGACATAGGCTTACGTAGTAGTAGCAGCAGCAGCAGCAGCAAGCAAGCAAAGCAAGCAAGCAAGCAGTACAATGGCTCGTACCAAGCAGACAGCAAGGAAATCGACCGGCGGTAAGGCGCCCAGGAAGCAGTTGGCAACGAAAGCTGCCCGCAAGAGTGCTCCGGCCACCGGTGGTGTGAAGAAGCCGCATCGTTACAGGCCTGGCACAGTGGCTCTGCGAGAAATTCGTCCGCTACCAGAAGAGCACTGAACTGCTTATTCGTAAGCTGCCGTTCCAGCGCCTTGTTCGTGAGATCGCACAGGACTTCAAGACTGACCTGCGTTTCCAGAGCTCGGCTGTTATGGCTCTGCAGGAGGCAAGCGAAGCCTACTTGGTTGGCCTGTTTGAAGACACCAACCTGTGCGCTATCCACGCCAAGAGAGTGACTATCATGCCGAAAGACATTCAGTTGGCCAGGCGTATTCGTGGGAGAACGTGCTTAGACGACAACACACGCGGCTATATCATGTTATTGGGCTGCTGGTGCTGTGCAATGCAACGCGCACTCACACCAACAACGGCCCTTTTCAGGGCCAGTAGATGATAATTTTTCACATTGGATGAAAATCTGCTACTGCTTGCTTCTCAAAACCTAATAATGGATTTGATTTGCTCTAGAGTCTGTAGTCTGATGCACTCTTCTTCCCTTCACACTATCAATCATAATGCTTCTTCTCTTGTGTTTGTGTCTCTAGAAAATGCTGGCCCTTTTTGGGGCCACTGAAACACTATTATCAATTTATTATTATGTCTGGATATCGTTCAGAAAGCTGTTTCCCATTTTTCTCTCTATTGCTGGTGCAACCACTCAATTTTAGTTGGTTGGTGCTGTTTTTTCATACACACTGTTTGAAGACCAAGGCTCTTTTCAGGGCCACTGAGACAAAAATTTTTAAAAAGAATATTTGTTGTATTATTTTCAACTGATCAAACATGAACATTGATTATTTTTGCCAGTAGGCTTTGTAGGCTTCTTCATGTTTGACGCAACAAGTGAAAAGAAAACTTTCACCACTAATGTGAAAATTGTTTGTTGTTGAAAATTTGTGGAAACGTGCGAGTGGCCCTGAAAAGAGCCAACTAGCTATATCAGACTAATATTCATCTCTACTTCAAACTCAGAAGAGACACCTGTCACTACTGTTACACACAGTGTATCAATCAATGTAATAGCATAGTCATCACACTTGTGAGGCGAGTGACGACGGTAGCAAATGAAT
>JAKSXM010000339.1:52500-56065 GCA_022575985.1 Anagrus nilaparvatae | reverse complement strand
ACGACATCTATTTTACTTCCTAATGAAATTTTTGTGGTTTTTTCATAGTGTAGATACTATGCCGATATGAATTTTACGAAAAATTTTAAAATTTTAAAATTTTAATTTTTTTCATATTAAAGACAGCCGAGATCTATTTTATTAGAAAACGAAATTTTTAGATTTTTTTTGTACTTAAGACGTTGACAATATATAATTTGAAAATTTTTGCGATTTTAAGATAATGTAGACACCCAATATAAATTTTATTACATACTATAATTTTGTATTTCAAGTTTTTTCATACATAGGACTGCCGACATCTATTTCACTTCATAGTAAAATCTTTTAGGTATTTTCATATAAACGATTATTCCATTGTGATTTTTTTTTTTTTGGTCTGTTGTTTCATATTTTAGATAGTCGATATGAATTTTATTAAAAAGTAAATTTTAAAAACATTTTTATTTCTTTCATATACAAGACAGCCTAGTTGGTTTTAGTTAACTTTAATTTAACTTTATTCACTAATTTTATATGTAAGACTAAAAATTGGAAACATTTAACTTTTTAGTAAAATTCATATTGGCTATCAGCAATATCAAAATGTTTAAAAAAATTTTTAAATACAGTGTCGGCTTTTTTATTAATTTAAAAATCTCAAAAATTCCATTACGGAGTAAAATAGACGTCGGCTGTCCTGTGTATGAAAAAAAAAATTAAAAATAAAAAAAATTTTACGATATAAATTTTACTATATTAACTGAATCTTAATGTTACTATTCAAATTTATATTGCCTATCTCCAATATGGAAAAATCGCAAACATTTTAATATATATATTGTCGATTGTTTTTCATTCGAAAAAAAAACAAAAAATTTCACTTTGAAATAAAATAGACTTTCTTTGTTTTGTATATTAAAAACATATAAATTTTAAAATTGTTTACTTTTTAGCAAAGTTCATAACGGCTATTTACAATATGAAACAATACGAAATTTCACTACGTAGTAAAATGCATGTCGGTAATATGAAAAAACCTCAACGATTTCGAATACGGAGTAAAATAGATGTCGGCTGTCCTAGATATGAAAAAAAAATTGAAAATAAAAAAAATTTTATTATATACTAAAATTGACATTGGGTATCTACATAATGCAAAAATTGCAAACATTTAAATATATATTCTCAAAAAAATGAATATCAATTTTTTTTGAAAAAAATCAAAAAATTTCACTTTGAAATAAAATATATTTCCTCTGTTTTGTAAATGAAAAACATTAAAATTAAATAATATTTTACCTCTTAGTTTAGTTCATTTCGGCCATCCACAATATGAAAAAACTAAAAAAATTTTAATTCGTAGTAAAATGCATGTCGGTCTAAATGAAAAAACTCTACGATTCCATTATGGAATAAAATAGATGTCGGCTGTCCCGGATATGAAATACCAAAAAAACAAAAAAATTCACGAAGTGGCATTCATTGTATTTTTCTTTAATGAAAGGATTAAAAGCAAAAAAAAAATATATTACAAATGTCTGAGGATATTTCTTTATTCTTTAATTTAAATTGAATTTAATGTATTCTCGTCCATTCATTGTTGCATAAATTGCATCTAAAAAAAAATCTAAAATAATGAATTTTGAGTAATCTTTCATTTTAAAGGAATAGGATAGGATACGATATTTTTTAAGTTCTCTTGCCTTAACTATGCAACGCAAGAAAACATAATGCTGTCAGCATGCTTTAAAACACAAAAAAATCGCATACAATTTCGCATACGATTCGTATACAATTGTGCATACAATTTGCATAAAATTTCGTATAATAACTTAGCATAAAATTCGTTTACAATTTTGCATACAATTCGCATACGATTCGTATGCAATTTTGCATACAATTCGCATACAATTTATCATACAATTCGTATACAATTTTGCATACAATTCGCATACGATTCGTATGCAATTTTGCATACAATTCGCATAAAATTTAGTATACAATTCACATAGAATTTATTTAGCAAACAATTCGTATGCAATTTTGCATACAATTCGCATACAATTTCGTATACAATTCACATACAATTTATTTAGCAAACAATTCGTTAACAATTTTGCATACAATTCACATACGATTCGTATACAATTTTGCATACAATTCGCATACGATTCGTATGCAATTTTGCATACAATTCGCATAAAATTTCGTATACAATTCACATACAATTTATTTAACAAACAATTCGCATACAATTTATCATACAATTCGTATACAATTTTGCATACAATTCGCATACGATTCGTATGCAATTTTGCATACAATTCGCATAAAATTTCGTATACAATTCACATAGAATTTATTTAGCAAACAATTCGTATGCAATTTTGCATACAATTCGCATAAAATTTCGTATACAATTCACATACAATTTATTTAGCAAACAATTCGTTAACAATTTTGCATACAATTCACATACGATTCGTATACAATTTTGCATACAATTCGCATACGATTCGTATGCAATTTTGCATACGATTCGCATAAAATTTCGTATACAATTCACATACAATTTATTTAGCAAACAATTCGTTTACAATTTTTCATACAATTCGCATACGATTCGTATACAATTTTGCATACTATTCGCATAAAATTTCGTATACAATTCGCATACAAATGTTAAGTAAAGCAAAAAAAAATTTTTCCTTTTTCACGTTTGCAAATTTAACTGATAATAATACTACCGCTAACTCTACTTTTGAAAAGTAAACGAAAAATTAAAATTTTAAAAGTTCACAAAAAAAATTTTTTAAATACTCAGTACTTGAGCTACAAATGTGTTTACAGATGGCGCAAATGTTATGCGCCAAGTATTACTAAAAAGAGATATGCGCCAAAGTACAGTTTAAACCATTCGTTACTATATGAAAGGTCTACTTGACGAGCAATCGTCTAAGTTTATCTTATTTAAATGTTTTATATAATCCACTTCATTGCCGCGGGTCGGTGTCTTTGACCGAATGGCCCTTATGCGGCGCGCGCTACGGCGTTACCAAGCCGCGTGCTTCTTTTGAGCGCGCGGTCTTACTGTGCATCGACTCACTCGATTCCGAGCGAGAATAATTATTAAATAATAAAAAAAGAAAAAAGAGCTTCGGCTCTGAAACCAAGACGAAAATGACCGTTGGTCTAGCGTTGAGTAGTTCCAATATTTTTTGGAGTCTGTTTGAAAAGAGGCCAATGAAGCTCAGAAGATTATAAACAATCTCGGGCTGGCCACAAAATCGATTGTAAAAATACTTTATAAAGAGAAAAACAGAGGAGAAAAAAGCAGTTAGCAAGTGTACGAAATACAAAATATTAAAAAACACAAGTGTACTAAAAAAATTAGATCTCTTGACGAGGCTCGCGTTACGACGCGAAAGAGACTAAAATAAAATATAAAAGAGCTATACTGCTACAAATAAAAGTAACAATCGTCAACGTAGAAAGTCTGACTCCCTCGGCTAGCCCAAGCGGCAAGTCGAGGAGAGTGAACTTTCCGAGCACACTGAGTGCGCTCCTCTGGTTGATCCTGCCA
>JAKSXM010000339.1:0-47500 GCA_022575985.1 Anagrus nilaparvatae | reverse complement strand
GAAGGGTTTCGTGTGAACAGCCGTTGCACACGAGTCAGTCGATCCTAAGCCCTAGGTGAAAACCTATGTTGATGACGGTGTTGTGTGTTACTTGAACTTGTGTGCTTCACACCCGTCGGGCGAAAGGGAATCCGGTTCCTATTCCGGAACCTGGCCGCGGAACCGTAAAAAATTCGGGCCCTCGTAAGAGTGTTCGTCGGGGTAACCCAAAATGACCTGGAGACGCCGTAGGGAGATCTGGAAAGAGTTTTCTTTTCTGTATAAGCATTCGAGTTCCATGGAAACCTCTAGCAGGGAGATATGGTTTGGAATGCGAAGAGCACCGCAGTTGCGGCGGTGTCCGGATCTTCCCCTCGGACCTTGAAAATCCAGGAGAGGGCCACGTGGAGGTATCGCGCCAGGTCGTACCCATATCCGCAGCAGGTCTCCAAGGTGAAGAGCCTCTAGTCGATAAAATAATGTAGGTAAGGGAAGTCGGCAAATTGGATCCGTAACTTCGGAATAAGGATTGGCCCTGAGGAGCGGGGCGTCGTTGGGGTTTGATCCGGTAGTGGGTTTTGGACGACAAAAAACAAAAAATTCCCTTTTTTTCCCTATTTTATTAAGATCACATGTAAATTGTACTCATTTTTTCGTTATTATCACTTTTCTACTTTTTCATATATTTTTCGTTCCAAGGTTAGATTATTATTCCAATCAACAGTATTCAAAGAGAGCAATCAATCACGCTAATAGATAATGTTTGTCATCGTTATTTTACATGTTATGGTATAATCTCAACTTTTTTATTGTTAATTTTACGATATTTTTTTTCGATTTTTATACTTTTTTTATGTTTCAGGAATATTCCTTTCTCAATTTTAATTATTTATTTAATATTAAAATATCATTAATAAGTCGAAAAATTAAAAAGAAATAATATAGATAATAAAAATTTTTTACCCGCCGGAATCATTGGATGAGTCAGAAATCTCAAATTCATCGTTGTCGTTGAAGTTACGTAAAATTAATACGATATTCTCGTCTGAGTAATATCCGTCATCCGAATCAAGTTCCACCGGGTCATAATTTGGTTCGTCCACCTCATTTGGAACATGATAGATTAGGTTACGTTCTTGAGGTGGTACGAAATTTATAACCGGAGGTTCTTCCTCGTAGTCACTTAATTCTGGGTCAAAAAATTCTTCTAAATTCGCAACATCGTTGTCGTTGCCGAGAACGATAGTGTCAAGATCCTGGAAATCTTCGACATCATCGACATCTGCTTGATAGTCTAAATTTTCCATTTTTAATAAGATTTTTAGTAGGGGCCTTTGCGTGCTTTCCTACAAAATTTTTATATAAACTATTTTAAAAAATAGCTAAGAGCAAATTGGTGATCAATAAAAGACCCCCGTTGTCTCCGCTTGATCAGACGGAGGACTGTTCCCACCATGGTACCAACCCTCGGCATAAGCCTGGACGATATAATTTAAAAGTATTTATTACGAATCTGATTTTAGGTTATATATTTAGTTTTTATTTCACTTATATATAGTCAATCAAGTTTTTACTTTTTTACTTTTATTTTTTTTTTCAATCAATTTTTTAATTAACAAACACGATAAAAAATCAACAAATTTACACTCAATTTTACAACAAACATTCATCTCACTCATTTTTTTCATTCTAACTAATATCTTCAATATTCATTTTTCAAACTAATATTTTCAATTTTAGAACAGGTCAAGTTCGTTTCGGTACCAACCCGAATTTCTTCCACCAATGGATCACTCATCAACAGACTCACATTTTCCCCTTCCAATCTAACCTTGGAATCATTTTCTTCTATTGGAAAATGTTTGATTTGGGAAAAAAAATAAATATAAATATAAACATACCCCAAAAAATACGAAAATATACTTAATTGTAGTTTATCTATTTTCAGATGATAATTTGATATACGAATATGTTTTATTACTCTTTATTATTGACAAATGTATTTTATTTTAACTAGTCAAGAAATCAATATTTCAAATGATAGTTAATTTAGATAATTTTGTTGACCAAGCTGAAATTTTAATGTGAAGTTGTTGGTGTGGGTGTGACCAATAAAATAAAAAATAAAAAAAAAAAAAAAAAAAACTTACCAAACTTACTTAACCTGTTCTCGATTAAAATGTAGAAAGTTAATAAATAAAATAAAATTAAATTAAAATTCTAAAAACAAAAGAATATAGTTTTAATGTAGTTTTTGTTAATTAACAAAAATAATGTAATTATACTTTCCCCTCGGACCTTGAAAATCCAGGAGAGGGCCACGTGGAGGTATCGCGCCAGGTCGTACCCATATCCGCAGCAGGTCTCCAAGGTGAAGAGCCTCTAGTCGATAAAATAATGTAGGTAAGGGAAGTCGGCAAATTGGATCCGTAACTTCGGAATAAGGATTGGCCCTGAGGAGCGGGGCGTCGTTGGGGTTTGATCCGGTAGTGGGTTTTGGACGACAAAAAACAAAAAATTCCCTTTTTTTCCCTATTTTATTAAGATCACATGTAAATTGTACTCATTTTTTCGTTATTATCACTTTTCTACTTTTTCATATATTTTTCGTTCCAAGGTTAGATTATTATTCCAATCAACAGTATTCAAAGAGAGCAATCAATCACGCTAATAGATAATGTTTGTCATCGTTATTTTACATGTTATGGTATAATCTCAACTTTTTTATTGTTAATTTTACGATATTTTTTTTCGATTTTTATACTTTTTTTATGTTTCAGGAATATTCCTTTCTCAATTTTAATTATTTATTTAATATTAAAATATCATTAATAAGTCGAAAAATTAATAAGAAATAATATAGATAATAAAAATTTTTTACCCGCCGGAATCATTGGATGAGTCAGAAATCTCAAATTCATCGTTGTCGTTGAAGTTACGTAAAATTAATACGATATTCTCGTCTGAGTAATATCCGTCATCCGAATCAAGTTCCACCGGGTCATAATTTGGTTCGTCCACCTCATTTGGAACATGATAGATTAGGTTACGTTCTTGAGGTGGTACGAAATTTATAACCGGAGGTTCTTCCTCGTTGTCACTTAATTCTGGGTCAGAAAATTCTTCTAAATTCGCAACATCGTTGTCGTTGCCGAGAACGATAGTGTCAAGATCCTGGAAATCTTCGACATCATCGACATCTGCTTGATAGTCTAAATTTTCCATTTTTAATAAGATTTTTAGTAGGGGCCTTTGCGTGCTTTCCTACAAAATTTTTATATAAACTATTTTAAAAAATAGCTAAGAGCAAATTGGGGATCAATAAAAGACCCCCGTTGTCTCCGCTTGATCAGTCGGAGGACTGTTCCCACCATGGTACCAACCCTCGGCATAAGCCTGGACGATATAATTTAAAAGTATTTATTACGAATCTGATTTTAGGTTATATATTTAGTTTTTATTTCACTTATATATAGTCAATCAAGTTTTTACTTTTTTACTTTTATTTTTTTTTTCAATCAATTTTTTAATTAACAAACACGATAAAAAATCAACAAATTTACACTCAATTTTACAACAAACATTCATCTCACTCATTTTTTTCATTCTAACTAATATCTTCAATATTCATTTTTCAAACTAATATTTTCAATTTTAGAACAGGTCAAGTTCGTTTCGGTACCAACCCGAATTTCTTCCACCAATGGATCACCCATCAACAGACTCACATTTTCCCCTTCCAATCTAACCTTGGAATCATTTTCTTCTATTGGAAAATGTTTGAATTGGGAAAAAAAATAAATATAAATATAAACATACCCCAAAAAATACGAAAATATACTTAATTGTAGTTTATCTATTTTCAGATGATAATTTGATATACGAATATGTTTTATTACTCTTTATTATTGACAAATGTATTTTATTTTAACTAGTCAAGAAATCAATATTTCAAATGATAGTTAATTTAGATAATTTTGTTGACCAAGCTGAAATTTTAATATGAAGTTGTTGGTGTGGGTGTGACCAATAAAATAAAAAATAAAAAAAAAAAAAAAAAACTTACCAAACTTACTTAACCTGTTCTCGATTAAAATGTAGAAAGTTAATAAATAAAATAAAATTAAATTAAAATTCTAAAAACAAAAGAATATAGTTTTAATGTAGTTTTTGTTAATTAACAAAAATAATGTAATTATACTTTCCCCTCGGACCTTGAAAATCCAGGAGAGGGCCACGTGGAGGTATCGCGCCAGGTCGTACCCATATCCGCAGCAGGTCTCCAAGGTGAAGAGCCTCTAGTCGATAAAATAATGTAGGTAAGGGAAGTCGGCAAATTGGATCCGTAACTTCGGAATAAGGATTGGCTCTGAGGAGCGGGGCGTCGTTGGGGTTTGATCCGGTAGTGGGTTTTGGACGACAAAAAACAAAAAATTCCCTTTTTTCCCTATTTTATTAAGATCACATGTAAATTGTACTCATTTTTTCGTTATTATCACTTTTCTACTTTTTCATATATTTTTCGTTCCAAGGTTAGATTATTATTCCAATCAACAGTATTCAAAGAGAGCAATCAATCACGCTAATAGATAATGTTTGTCATCGTTATTTTACAAGTTATGGTATAATCTCAACTTTTTTATTGTTAATTTTACGATATTTTTTTTCGATTTTTATACTTTTTTTATGTTTCAGGAATATTCCTTTCTCAATTTTAATTATTTATTTAATATTAAAATATCATTAATAAGTCGAAAAATTAATAAGAAATAATATAGATAATAAAAATTTTTTACCCGCCGGAATCATTGGATGAGTCAGAAATCTCAAATTCATCGTTGTCGTTGAAGTTACGTAAAATTAATACGATATTCTCGTCTGAGTAATATCCGTCATCCGAATCAAGTTCCACCGGGTCATAATTTGGTTCGTCCACCTCATTTGGAACATGATAGATTAGGTTACGTTCTTGAGGTGGTACGAAATTTATAACCGGAGGTTCTTCCTCGTTGTCACTTAATTCTGGGTCAGAAAATTCTTCTAAATTCGCAACATCGTTGTCGTTGCCGAGAACGATAGTGTCAAGATCCTGGAAATCTTCGACATCATCGACATCTGCTTGATAGTCTAAATTTTCCATTTTTAATAAGATTTTTAGTAGGGGCCTTTGCGTGCTTTCCTACAAAATTTTTATATAAACTATTTTAAAAAATAGCTAAGAGCAAATTGGGGATCAATAAAAGACCCCCGTTGTCTCCGCTTGATCAGTCGGAGGACTGTTCCCACCATGGTACCAACCCTCGGCATAAGCCTGGACGATATAATTTAAAAGTATTTATTACGAATCTGATTTTAGGTTATATATTTAGTTTTTATTTCACTTATATATAGTCAATCAAGTTTTTACTTTTTTACTTTTATTTTTTTTTTCAATCAATTTTTTAATTAACAAACACGATAAAAAATCAACAAATTTACACTCAATTTTACAACAAACATTCATCTCACTCATTTTTTTCATTCTAACTAATATCTTCAATATTCATTTTTCAAACTAATATTTTCAATTTTAGAACAGGTCAAGTTCGTTTCGGTACCAACCCGAATTTCTTCCACCAATGGATCACCCATCAACAGACTCACATTTTCCCCTTCCAATCTAACCTTGGAATCATTTTCTTCTATTGGAAAATGTTTGAATTGGGAAAAAAAATAAATATAAATATAAACATACCCCAAAAAATACGAAAATATACTTAATTGTAGTTTATCTATTTTCAGATGATAATTTGATATACGAATATGTTTTATTACTCTTTATTATTGACAAATGTATTTTATTTTAACTAGTCAAGAAATCAATATTTTAAATGATAGTTAATTTAGATAATTTTGTTGACCAAGCTGAAATTTTAATGTGAAGTTGTTGGTGTGGGTGTGACCAATAAAATAAAAAATAAAAAAAAAAAAAAAAAAACTTACCAAACTTACTTAACCTGTTCTCGATTAAAATGTAGAAAGTTAATAAATAAAATAAAATTAAATTAAAATTCTAAAAACAAAAGAACATAGTTTTAATGTAGTTTTTGTTAATTAACAAAAATAATGTAATTATACTTTCCCCTCGGACCTTGAAAATCCAGGAGAGGGCCACGTGGAGGTATCGCGCCAGGTCGTACCCATATCCGCAGCAGGTCTCCAAGGTGAAGAGCCTCTAGTCGATAAAATAATGTAGGTAAGGGAAGTCGGCAAATTGGATCCGTAACTTCGGAATAAGGATTGGCTCTGAGGAGCGGGGCGTCGTTGGGGTTTGATCCGGTAGTGGGTTTTGGACGACAAAAAACAAAAAATTCCCTTTTTTCCCTATTTTATTAAGATCACATGTAAATTGTACTCATTTTTTCGTTATTATCACTTTTCTACTTTTTCATATATTTTTCGTTCCAAGGTTAGATTATTATTCCAATCAACAGTATTCAAAGAGAGCAATCAATCACGCTAATAGATAATGTTTGTCATCGTTATTTTACATATTATGGTATAATCTCAACTTTTTTATTGTTAATTTTACGATATTTTTTTCGATTTTTATACTTTTTTTATGTTTCAGGAATATTCCTTTCTCAATTTTAATTATTTATTTAATATTAAAATATCATTAATAAGTCGAAAAATTAATAAGAAATAATATAGATAATAAAAATTTTTTACCCGCCGGAATCATTGGATGAGTCAGAAATCTCAAATTCATCGTTGTCGTTGAAGTTACGTAAAATTAAGATGACATTCTCGTCTGAGGAATATCCGTCATCCGAATCAAGTTCCACCGGGTCATAATTTGGTTCGTCCACCTCATTTGGAACATGATAGATTAGGTTACGTTCTTGAGGTGGTACGAAATTTATAACCGGAGGTTCTTCCTCGTTGTCACTTAATTCTGGGTCAGAAAATTCTTCTAAATTCGCAACATCGTTGTCGTTGCCGAGAACGATAGTGTCAAGATCCTGGAAATCTTCGACATCATCGACATCTGCTTGATAGTCTAAATTTTCCATTTTTAATAAGATTTTTAGTAGGGGCCTTTGCGTGCTTTCCTACAAAATTTTTATATAAACTATTTTAAAAAATAGCTAAGAGCAAATTGGGGATCAATAAAAGACCCCCGTTGTCTCCGCTTGATCAGACGGAGGACTGTTCCCACCATGGTACCAACCCTCGGCATAAGCCTGGACGATATAATTTAAAAGTATTTATTACGAATCTGATTTTAGGTTATATATTTAGTTTTTATTTCACTTATATATAGTCAATCAAGTTTTTACTTTTTTACTTTTATTTTTTTTTTCAATCAATTTTTTAATTAACAAACACGATAAAAAATCAACAAATTTACACTCAATTTTACAACAAACATTCATCTCACTCATTTTTTTCATTCTAACTAATATCTTCAATATTCATTTTTCAAACTAATATTTTCAATTTTAGAACAGGTCAAGTTCGTTTCGGTACCAACCCGAATTTCTTCCACCAATGGATCACCCATCAACAGACTCACATTTTCCCCTTCCAATCTAACCTTGGAATCATTTTCTTCTATTGGAAAATGTTTGAATTGGGAAAAAAAATAAATATAAATATAAACATACCCCAAAAAATACGAAAATATACTTAATTGTAGTTTATCTATTTTCAGATGATAATTTGATATACGAATATGTTTTATTACTCTTTATTATTGACAAATGTATTTTATTTTAACTAGTCAAGAAATCAATATTTTAAATGATAGTTAATTTAGATAATTTTGTTGACCAAGCTGAAATTTTAATGTGAAGTTGTTGGTGTGGGTGTGACCAATAAAATAAAAAATAAAAAAAAAAAAAAAAAAACTCACCAAACTTACTTAACCTGTTCTCGATTAAAATGTAGAAAGTTAATAAATAAAATTAAATTAAAATAAAATTCTAAAAACAAAAGAATATAGTTTATAATATATAACCCAAAATGACCTGGAGACGCCGTAGGGAGATCTGGAAAGAGTTTTCTTTTCTGTATAAGCATTCGAGTTCCATGGAAACCTCTAGCAGGGAGATATGGTTTGGAATGCGAAGAGCACCGCAGTTGCGGCGGTGTCCGGATCTTCCCCTCGGACCTTGAAAATCCAGGAGAGGGCCACGTGGAGGTATCGCGCCAGGTCGTACCCATATCCGCAGCAGGTCTCCAAGGTGAAGAGCCTCTAGTCGATAAAATAATGTAGGTAAGGGAAGTCGGCAAATTGGATCCGTAACTTCGGAATGGGGCGTCGTTGGGGTTTGATCCGGTAGTGGGTTTTGGACGACAAAAAACAAAAAATTCCCTTTTTTCCCTATTTTATTAAGATCACATGTAAATTGTACTCATTTTTTCGTTATTATCACTTTTCTACTTTTTCATATATTTTTCGTTCCAAGGTTAGATTATTATTCCAATCAACAGTATTCAAAGAGAGAAATCAATCACGCTAATAGATAATGTTTGTCATCGTTATTTTACAAGTTATGGTATAATCTCAACTTTTTTATTGTTAATTTTACGATATTTTTTTTCGATTTTTATACTTTTTTTATGTTTCAGGAATATTCCTTTCTCAATTTTAATTATTTATTTAATATTAAAATATCATTAATAAGTCGAAAAATTAATAAGAAATAATATAGATAATAAAAATTTTTTACCCGCCGGAATCATTGGATGAGTCAGAAATCTCAAATTCATCGTTGTCGTTGAAGTTACGTAAAATTAATACGATATTCTCGTCTGAGTAATATCCGTCATCCGAATCAAGTTCCACCGGGTCATAATTTGGTTCGTCCACCTCATTTGGAACATGATAGATTAGGTTACGTTCTTGAGGTGGTACGAAATTTATAACCGGAGGTTCTTCCTCGTTGTCACTTAATTCTGGGTCAGAAAATTCTTCTAAATTCGCAACATCGTTGTCGTTGCCGAGAACGATAGTGTCAAGATCCTGGAAATCTTCGACATCATCGACATCTGCTTGATAGTCTAAATTTTCCATTTTTAATAAGATTTTTAGTAGGGGCCTTTGCGTGCTTTCCTACAAAATTTTTATATAAACTATTTTAAAAAATAGCTAAGAGCAAATTGGGGATCAATAAAAGACCCCCGTTGTCTCCGCTTGATCAGACGGAGGACTGTTCCCACCATGGTACCAACCCTCGGCATAAGCCTGGACGATATAATTTAAAAGTATTTATTACGAATCTGATTTTAGGTTATATATTTAGTTTTTATTTCACTTATATATAGTCAATCAAGTTTTTACTTTTTTACTTTTATTTTTTTTTTTCAATCAATTTTTTAATTAACAAACACGATAAAAAATCAACAAATTTACACTCAATTTTACAACAAACATTCATCTCACTCATTTTTTTCATTCTAACTAATATCTTCAATATTCATTTTTCAAACTAATATTTTCAATTTTAGAACAGGTCAAGTTCGTTTCGGTACCAACCCGAATTTCTTCCACCAATGGATCACCCATCAACAGACTCACATTTTCCCCTTCCAATCTAACCTTGGAATCATTTTCTTCTATTGGAAAATGTTTGAATTGGGAAAAAAAATAAATATAAATATAAACATACCCCAAAAAATACGAAAATATACTTAATTGTAGTTTATCTATTTTCAGATGATAATTTGATATACGAATATGTTTTATTACTCTTTATTATTGACAAATGTATTTTATTTTAACTAGTCAAGAAATCAATATTTTAAATGATAGTTAATTTAGATAATTTTGTTGACCAAGCTGAAATTTTAATGTGAAGTTGTTGGTGTGGGTGTGACCAATAAAATAAAAAATAAAAAAAAAAAAAAAAAAACTCACCAAACTTACTTAACCTGTTCTCGATTAAAATGTAGAAAGTTAATAAATAAAATTAAATTAAAATAAAATTCTAAAAACAAAAGAATATAGTTTATAATATATAACCCAAAATGACCTGGAGACGCCGTAGGGAGATCTGGAAAGAGTTTTCTTTTCTGTATAAGCATTCGAGTTCCATGGAAACCTCTAGCAGGGAGATATGGTTTGGAATGCGAAGAGCACCGCAGTTGCGGCGGTGTCCGGATCTTCCCCTCGGACCTTGAAAATCCAGGAGAGGGCCACGTGGAGGTATCGCGCCAGGTCGTACCCATATCCGCAGCAGGTCTCCAAGGTGAAGAGCCTCTAGTCGATAAAATAATGTAGGTAAGGGAAGTCGGCAAATTGGATCCGTAACTTCGGAATGGGGCGTCGTTGGGGTTTGATCCGGTAGTGGGTTTTGGACGACAAAAAACAAAAAATTCCCTTTTTTTCCCTATTTTATTAAGATCACATGTAAATTGTACTCATTTTTTCGTTATTATCACTTTTCTACTTTTTCATATATTTTTCGTTCCAAGGTTAGATTATTATTCCAATCAACAGTATTCAAAGAGAGAAATCAATCACGCTAATAGATAATGTTTGTCATCGTTATTTTACAAGTTATGGTATAATCTCAACTTTTTTATTGTTAATTTTACGATATTTTTTTTCGATTTTTATACTTTTTTTATGTTTCAGGAATATTCCTTTCTCAATTTTAATTATTTATTTAATATTAAAATATCATTAATAAGTCGAAAAATTAATAAGAAATAATATAGATAATAAAAATTTTTTACCCGCCGGAATCATTGGATGAGTCAGAAATCTCAAATTCATCGTTGTCGTTGAAGTTACGTAAAATTAATACGATATTCTCGTCTGAGTAATATCCGTCATCCGAATCAAGTTCCACCGGGTCATAATTTGGTTCGTCCACCTCATTTGGAACATGATAGATTAGGTTACGTTCTTGAGGTGGTACGAAATTTATAACCGGAGGTTCTTCCTCGTTGTCACTTAATTCTGGGTCAGAAAATTCTTCTAAATTCGCAACATCGTTGTCGTTGCCGAGAACGATAGTGTCAAGATCCTGGAAATCTTCGACATCATCGACATCTGCTTGATAGTCTAAATTTTCCATTTTTAATAAGATTTTTAGTAGGGGCCTTTGCGTGCTTTCCTACAAAATTTTTATATAAACTATTTTAAAAAATAGCTAAGAGCAAATTGGGGATCAATAAAAGACCCCCGTTGTCTCCGCTTGATCAGACGGAGGACTGTTCCCACCATGGTACCAACCCTCGGCATAAGCCTGGACGATATAATTTAAAAGTATTTATTACGAATCTGATTTTAGGTTATATATTTAGTTTTTATTTCACTTATATATAGTCAATCAAGTTTTTACTTTTTTACTTTTATTTTTTTTTTTCAATCAATTTTTTAATTAACAAACACGATAAAAAATCAACAAATTTACACTCAATTTTACAACAAACATTCATCTCACTCATTTTTTTCATTCTAACTAATATCTTCAATATTCATTTTTCAAACTAATATTTTCAATTTTAGAACAGGTCAAGTTCGTTTCGGTACCAACCCGAATTTCTTCCACCAATGGATCACCCATCAACAGACTCACATTTTCCCCTTCCAATCTAACCTTGGAATCATTTTCTTCTATTGGAAAATGTTTGAATTGGGAAAAAAATAAATATAAATATAAACATACCCCAAAAAATACGAAAATATACTTAATTGTAGTTTATCTATTTTCAGATGATAATTTGATATACGAATATGTTTTATTACTCTTTATTATTGACAAATGTATTTTATTTTAACTAGTCAAGAAATCAATATTTCAAATGATAGTTAATTTAGATAATTTTGTTGACCAAGCTGAAATTTTAATGTGAAGTTGTTGGTGTGGGTGTGACCAATAAAATAAAAAATAAAAAAAAAAAAAAAAAAACTTACCAAACTTACTTAACCTGTTCTCGATTAAAATGTAGAAAGTTAATAAATAAAATAAAATTAAATTAAAATTCTAAAAACAAAAGAATATAGTTTTAATGTAGTTTTTGTTAATTAACAAAAATAATGTAATTATACTTTCCCCTCGGACCTTGAAAATCCAGGAGAGGGCCACGTGGAGGTATCGCGCCAGGTCGTACCCATATCCGCAGCAGGTCTCCAAGGTGAAGAGCCTCTAGTCGATAAAATAATGTAGGTAAGGTAAGTCGGCAAATTGGATCCGTAACTTCGGAATAAGGATTGGCTCTGAGGAGCGGGGCGTCGTTGGGGTTTGATCCGGTAGTGGGTTTTGGACGACAAAAAACAAAAAATTCCCTTTTTTCCCTATTTTATTAAGATCACATGTAAATTGTACTCATTTTTTCGTTATTATCACTTTTCTACTTTTTCATATATTTTTCGTTCCAAGGTTAGATTATTATTCCAATCAACAGTATTCAAAGAGAGCAATCAATCACGCTAATAGATAATGTTTGTCATCGTTATTTTACATGTTATGGTATAATCTCAACTTTTTTATTGTTAATTTTACGATATTTTTTTCGATTTTTATACTTTTTTTATGTTTCAGGAATATTCCTTTCTCAATTTTAATTATTTATTTAATATTAAAATATCATTAATAAGTCGAAAAATTAATAAGAAATAATATAGATAATAAAAATTTTTTACCCGCCGGAATCATTGGATGAGTCAGAAATCTCAAATTCATCGTTGTCGTTGAAGTTACGTAAAATTAATACGATATTCTCGTCTGAGTAATATCCGTCATCCGAATCAAGTTCCACCGGGTCATAATTTGGTTCGTCCACCTCATTTGGAACATGATAGATTAGGTTACGTTCTTGAGGTGGTACGAAATTTATAACCGGAGGTTCTTCCTCGTTGTCACTTAATTCTGGGTCAGAAAATTCTTCTAAATTCGCAACATCGTTGTCGTTGCCGAGAACGATAGTGTCAAGATCCTGGAAATCTTCGACATCATCGACATCTGCTTGATAGTCTAAATTTTCCATTTTTAATAAGATTTTTAGTAGGGGCCTTTGCGTGCTTTCCTACAAAATTTTTATATAAACTATTTTAAAAAATAGCTAAGAGCAAATTGGGGATCAATAAAAGACCCCCGTTGTCTCCGCTTGATCAGACGGAGGACTGTTCCCACCATGGTACCAACCCTCGGCATAAGCCTGGACGATATAATTTAAAAGTATTTATTACGAATCTGATTTTAGGTTATATATTTAGTTTTTATTTCACTTATATATAGTCAATCAAGTTTTTACTTTTTTACTTTTATTTTTTTTTTCAATCAATTTTTTAATTAACAAACACGATAAAAAATCAACAAATTTACACTCAATTTTACAACAAACATTCATCTCACTCATTTTTTTCATTCTAACTAATATCTTCAATATTCATTTTTCAAACTAATATTTTCAATTTTAGAACAGGTCAAGTTCGTTTCGGTACCAACCCGAATTTCTTCCACCAATGGATCACCCATCAACAGACTCACATTTTCCCCTTCCAATCTAACCTTGGAATCATTTTCTTCTATTGGAAAATGTTTGAATTGGGAAAAAAAATAAATATAAATATAAACATACCCCAAAAAATACGAAAATATACTTAATTGTAGTTTATCTATTTTCAGATGATAATTTGATATACGAATATGTTTTATTACTCTTTATTATTGACAAATGTATTTTATTTTAACTAGTCAAGAAATCAATATTTCAAATGATAGTTAATTTAGATAATTTTGTTGACCAAGCTGAAATTTTAATGTGAAGTTGTTGGTGTGGGTGTGACCAATAAAATAAAAAATAAAAAAAAAAAAAAAAAACTTACCAAACTTACTTAACCTGTTCTCGATTAAAATGTAGAAAGTTAATAAATAAAATTAAATTAAATTAAAATTCTAAAAACAAAAGAATATAGTTTTGAATGTAGTTTTTGTTAATTAACAAAAATAATGTAATTATACTTTTAAATTATACTTTTTGAAAGATGGTGAACTATGCCTGGTCAGGACGAAGTCAGGGGAAACCCTGATGGAGGTCCGTAGCGATTCTGACGTGCAAATCGATCGTCGGAACTGGGTATAGGGGCGAAAGACTAATCGAACCATCTAGTAGCTGGTTCCCTCCGAAGTTTCCCTCAGGATAGCTGGCACTCGTTAAACGAGTCTCATCTGGTAAAGCGAATGATTAGAGGCCTTGGGATCGAAACGATCTCAACCTATTCTCAAACTTTAAATGGGTGAGATCTCTGGCTTGCTTGAATAGTGAAGCCAGAGTATCACTTGGATCAGAGTGCCAAGTGGGCCAATTTTGGTAAGCAGAACTGGCGCTGTGGGATGAACCAAACGCTGAGTTAAGGCGCCTAAGTCGACGCTTATGGGATACCATGAAAGGCGTTGGTTGCTTAAGACAGCAGGACGGTGGCCATGGAAGTCGGAATCCGCTAAGGAGTGTGTAACAACTCACCTGCCGAAGCAACTAGCCCTGAAAATGGATGGCGCTGAAGCGTCGTGCCTATACTCGGCCGCCAGTGGCAAGAGGAGCAGCGGTAGTCTCGGCTGTCGTTGTTATGAAGCCCTGGTGAGTAGGAGGGTCGCGGCGGTGTGCGCAGAAGGGTCTGGGCGTGAGCCTGCCTGGAGCCGCCGTCGGTGCAGATCTTGGTGGTAGTAGCAAATACTCCAGCGAGGCCCTGGAGGACTGACGTGGAGAAGGGTTTCGTGTGAACAGCCGTTGCACACGAGTCAGTCGATCCTAAGCCCTAGGTGAAAACCTATGTTGATGACGGTGTTGTGTGTTACTTGAACTTGTGTGCTTCACACCCGTCGGGCGAAAGGGAATCCGGTTCCTATTCCGGAACCTGGCCGCGGAACCGTAAAAAATTCGGGCCCTCGTAAGAGTGTTCGTCGGGGTAACCCAAAATGACCTGGAGACGCCGTAGGGAGATCTGGAAAGAGTTTTCTTTTCTGTATAAGCATTCGAGTTCCATGGAAACCTCTAGCAGGGAGATATGGTTTGGAATGCGAAGAGCACCGCAGTTGCGGCGGTGTCCGGATCTTCCCCTCGGACCTTGAAAATCCAGGAGAGGGCCACGTGGAGGTATCGCGCCAGGTCGTACCCATATCCGCAGCAGGTCTCCAAGGTGAAGAGCCTCTAGTCGATAAAATAATGTAGGTAAGGGAAGTCGGCAAATTGGATCCGTAACTTCGGAATGGGGCGTCGTTGGGGTTTGATCCGGTAGTGGGTTTTGGACGACAAAAAACAAAAAATTCCCTTTTTTCCCTATTTTATTAAGATCACATGTAAATTGTACTCATTTTTTCGTTATTATCACTTTTCTACTTTTTCATATATTTTTCGTTCCAAGGTTAGTTTATTATTCCAATCAACAGTATTCAAAGAGAGCAATCAATCACGCTAATAGATAATGTTTGTCATCGTTATTTTACAAGTTATGGTATAATCTCAACTTTTTTATTGTTAATTTTACGATATTTTTTTCGATTTTTATACTTTTTTTATGTTTCAGGAATATTCCTTTCTCAATTTTAATTATTTAATAAATATTAAAATATTAATAAGTCGAAAAATTAATAAGAAATAATATAGATACTAAAAATTTTTTACCTGCCGGAATCATCGGATGAGTCAGAAATCTCAAATTTATCGTTGTCGTTGTAGTTACGTAAAATTAAGATGATATTCTCGTCTGAGGAATATCCGTCATCCGATTCAAGTACCACTGGGTCATAATTTGGCTCGTCCACCTCATTAGGAACATAGTAAATTTGATTATTTTCTGGAGGCGTTACAAAATTTATTAGAGGAACTTCTTGTTCGTTGTCACTTGAGTCTGAGTCCGAAAAATCATCTAAATTAGCTATATCGTTGTCGTTGTCAAGAACGATAGTTTCCAAGTCCTGGAAATCTTCGATATTATCGACATCTGGTTGGTAATGTAGATTTTCCATTGTTATTAAGATTTTAAAAATTTGCAGATATGTATGTATAATATATTTAGTAGGGGCCTTTGCGTGCTTTCCTACAGAATTTTAATAAAAAGGAATGAAAAGAATAGCTAAGAGCAAATTGGGGATCAATAAGATACCCCCGTTGTCTCCGCTTGATCAGACGGAGGACTGTTCCCACCATGGTACCAACCCTCGGCATAAGCCTGGACGATATAATTTAAAAGTATTTATTACGAATCTGATTTTAGGTTATATATTTAGTTTTTATTTCACTTATATATAGTCAATCAAGTTTTTACTTTTTTACTTTTATTTTTTTTTTCAATCAATTTTTTAATTAACAAACACGATAAAAAATCAACAAATTTACACTCAATTTTACAACAAACATTCATCTCACTCATTTTTTTCATTCTAACTAATATCTTCAATATTCATTTTTCAAACTAATATTTTCAATTTTAGAACAGGTCAAGTTCGTTTCGGTACCAACCCGAATTTCTTCCACCAATGGATCACCCATCAACAGACTCACATTTTCCCCTTCCAATCTAACCTTGGAATCATTTTCTTCTATTGGAAAATGTTTGAATTGGGAAAAAAAATAAATATAAATATAAACATACCCCAAAAAATACGAAAATATACTTAATTGTAGTTTATCTATTTTCAGATGATAATTTGATATACGAATATGTTTTATTACTCTTTATTATTGACAAATGTATTTTATTTTAACTAGTCAAGAAATCAATATTTTAAATGATAGTTAATTTAGATAATTTTGTTGACCAAGCTGAAATTTTAATGTGAAGTTGTTGGTGTGGGTGTGACCAATAAAATAAAAAATAAAAAAAAAAAAAAAAAAACTCACCAAACTTACTTAACCTGTTCTCGATTAAAATGTAGAAAGTTAATAAATAAATTAAATTAAAATAAAATTCTAAAAACAAAAGAATATAGTTTATAATATATAACCCAAAATGACCTGGAGACGCCGTAGGGAGATCTGGAAAGAGTTTTCTTTTCTGTATAAGCATTCGAGTTCCATGGAAACCTCTAGCAGGGAGATATGGTTTGGAATGCGAAGAGCACCGCAGTTGCGGCGGTGTCCGGATCTTCCCCTCGGACCTTGAAAATCCAGGAGAGGGCCACGTGGAGGTATCGCGCCAGGTCGTACCCATATCCGCAGCAGGTCTCCAAGGTGAAGAGCCTCTAGTCGATAAAATAATGTAGGTAAGGGAAGTCGGCAAATTGGATCCGTAACTTCGGAATGGGGCGTCGTTGGGGTTTGATCCGGTAGTGGGTTTTGGACGACAAAAAACAAAAAATTCCCTTTTTTCCCTATTTTATTAAGATCACATGTAAATTGTACTCATTTTTTCGTTATTATCACTTTTCTACTTTTTCATATATTTTTCGTTCCAAGGTTAGATTATTATTCCAATCAACAGTATTCAAAGAGAGCAATCAATCACGCTAATAGATAATGTTTGTCATCGTTATTTTACAAGTTATGGTATAATCTCAACTTTTTTATTGTTAATTTTACGATATTTTTTTTCGATTTTTATACTTTTTTTATGTTTCAGGAATATTCCTTTCTCAATTTTAATTATTTATTTAATATTAAAATATCATTAATAAGTCGAAAAATTAATAAGAAATAATATAGATAATAAAAATTTTTTACCCGCCGGAATCATTGGATGAGTCAGAAATCTCAAATTCATCGTTGTCGTTGAAGTTACGTAAAATTAATACGATATTCTCGTCTGAGTAATATCCGTCATCCGAATCAAGTTCCACCGGGTCATAATTTGGTTCGTCCACCTCATTTGGAACATGATAGATTAGGTTACGTTCTTGAGGTGGTACGAAATTTATAACCGGAGGTTCTTCCTCGTTGTCACTTAATTCTGGGTCAGAAAATTCTTCTAAATTCGCAACATCGTTGTCGTTGCCGAGAACGATAGTGTCAAGATCCTGGAAATCTTCGACATCATCGACATCTGCTTGATAGTCTAAATTTTCCATTTTTAATAAGATTTTTAGTAGGGGCCTTTGCGTGCTTTCCTACAAAATTTTTATATAAACTATTTTAAAAAATAGCTAAGAGCAAATTGGGGATCAATAAAAGACCCCCGTTGTCTCCGCTTGATCAGTCGGAGGACTGTTCCCACCATGGTACCAACCCTCGGCATAAGCCTGGACGATATAATTTAAAAGTATTTATTACGAATCTGATTTTAGGTTATATATTTAGTTTTTATTTCACTTATATATAGTCAATCAAGTTTTTACTTTTTTACTTTTATTTTTTTTTTCAATCAATTTTTTAATTAACAAACACGATAAAAAATCAACAAATTTACACTCAATTTTACAACAAACATTCATCTCACTCATTTTTTTCATTCTAACTAATATCTTCAATATTCATTTTTCAAACTAATATTTTCAATTTTAGAACAGGTCAAGTTCGTTTCGGTACCAACCCGAATTTCTTCCACCAATGGATCACCCATCAACAGACTCACATTTTCCCCTTCCAATCTAACCTTGGAATCATTTTCTTCTATTGGAAAATGTTTGAATTGGGAAAAAAAATAAATATAAATATAAACATACCCCAAAAAATACGAAAATATACTTAATTGTAGTTTATCTATTTTCAGATGATAATTTGATATACGAATATGTTTTATTACTCTTTATTATTGACAAATGTATTTTATTTTAACTAGTCAAGAAATCAATATTTCAAATGATAGTTAATTTAGATAATTTTGTTGACCAAGCTGAAATTTTAATATGAAGTTGTTGGTGTGGGTGTGACCAATAAAATAAAAAATAAAAAAAAAAAAAAAAAAACTTACCAAACTTACTTAACCTGTTCTCGATTAAAATGTAGAAAGTTAATAAATAAAATAAAATTAAATTAAAATTCTAAAAACAAAAGAATATAGTTTTAATGTAGTTTTTGTTAATTAACAAAAATAATGTAATTATACTTTCCCCTCGGACCTTGAAAATCCAGGAGAGGGCCACGTGGAGGTATCGCGCCAGGTCGTACCCATATCCGCAGCAGGTCTCCAAGGTGAAGAGCCTCTAGTCGATAAAATAATGTAGGTAAGGGAAGTCGGCAAATTGGATCCGTAACTTCGGAATAAGGATTGGCTCTGAGGAGCGGGGCGTCGTTGGGGTTTGATCCGGTAGTGGGTTTTGGACGACAAAAAACAAAAAATTCCCTTTTTTTCCCTATTTTATTAAGATCACATGTAAATTGTACTCATTTTTTCGTTATTATCACTTTTCTACTTTTTCATATATTTTTCGTTCCAAGGTTAGATTATTATTCCAATCAACAGTATTCAAAGAGAGCAATCAATCACGCTAATAGATAATGTTTGTCATCGTTATTTTACATGTTATGGTATAATCTCAACTTTTTTATTGTTAATTTTACGATATTTTTTTTCGATTTTTATACTTTTTTTATGTTTCAGGAATATTCCTTTCTCAATTTTAATTATTTATTTAATATTAAAATATCATTAATAAGTCGAAAAATTAAAAAGAAATAATATAGATAATAAAAATTTTTTACCCGCCGGAATCATTGGATGAGTCAGAAATCTCAAATTCATCGTTGTCGTTGAAGTTACGTAAAATTAATACGATATTCTCGTCTGAGTAATATCCGTCATCCGAATCAAGTTCCACCGGGTCATAATTTGGTTCGTCCACCTCATTTGGAACATGATAGATTAGGTTACGTTCTTGAGGTGGTACGAAATTTATAACCGGAGGTTCTTCCTCGTAGTCACTTAATTCTGGGTCAAAAAATTCTTCTAAATTCGCAACATCGTTGTCGTTGCCGAGAACGATAGTGTCAAGATCCTGGAAATCTTCGACATCATCGACATCTGCTTGATAGTCTAAATTTTCCATTTTTAATAAGATTTTTAGTAGGGGCCTTTGCGTGCTTTCCTACAAAATTTTTATATAAACTATTTTAAAAAATAGCTAAGAGCAAATTGGTGATCAATAAAAGACCCCCGTTGTCTCCGCTTGATCAGACGGAGGACTGTTCCCACCATGGTACCAACCCTCGGCATAAGCCTGGACGATATAATTTAAAAGTATTTATTACGAATCTGATTTTAGGTTATATATTTAGTTTTTATTTCACTTATATATAGTCAATCAAGTTTTTACTTTTTTACTTTTATTTTTTTTTTCAATCAATTTTTTAATTAACAAACACGATAAAAAATCAACAAATTTACACTCAATTTTACAACAAACATTCATCTCACTCATTTTTTTCATTCTAACTAATATCTTCAATATTCATTTTTCAAACTAATATTTTCAATTTTAGAACAGGTCAAGTTCGTTTCGGTACCAACCCGAATTTCTTCCACCAATGGATCACTCATCAACAGACTCACATTTTCCCCTTCCAATCTAACCTTGGAATCATTTTCTTCTATTGGAAAATGTTTGATTTGGGAAAAAAAATAAATATAAATATAAACATACCCCAAAAAATACGAAAATATACTTAATTGTAGTTTATCTATTTTCAGATGATAATTTGATATACGAATATGTTTTATTACTCTTTATTATTGACAAATGTATTTTATTTTAACTAGTCAAGAAATCAATATTTCAAATGATAGTTAATTTAGATAATTTTGTTGACCAAGCTGAAATTTTAATGTGAAGTTGTTGGTGTGGGTGTGACCAATAAAATAAAAAATAAAAAAAAAAAAAAAAAAACTTACCAAACTTACTTAACCTGTTCTCGATTAAAATGTAGAAAGTTAATAAATAAAATAAAATTAAATTAAAATTCTAAAAACAAAAGAATATAGTTTTAATGTAGTTTTTGTTAATTAACAAAAATAATGTAATTATACTTTCCCCTCGGACCTTGAAAATCCAGGAGAGGGCCACGTGGAGGTATCGCGCCAGGTCGTACCCATATCCGCAGCAGGTCTCCAAGGTGAAGAGCCTCTAGTCGATAAAATAATGTAGGTAAGGGAAGTCGGCAAATTGGATCCGTAACTTCGGAATAAGGATTGGCCCTGAGGAGCGGGGCGTCGTTGGGGTTTGATCCGGTAGTGGGTTTTGGACGACAAAAAACAAAAAATTCCCTTTTTTCCCTATTTTATTAAGATCACATGTAAATTGTACTCATTTTTTCGTTATTATCACTTTTCTACTTTTTCATATATTTTTCGTTCCAAGGTTAGATTATTATTCCAATCAACAGTATTCAAAGAGAGCAATCAATCACGCTAATAGATAATGTTTGTCATCGTTATTTTACATGTTATGGTATAATCTCAACTTTTTTATTGTTAATTTTACGATATTTTTTTCGATTTTTATACTTTTTTTATGTTTCAGGAATATTCCTTTCTCAATTTTAATTATTTATTTAATATTAAAATATCATTAATAAGTCGAAAAATTAATAAGAAATAATATAGATAATAAAAATTTTTTACCCGCCGGAATCATTGGATGAGTCAGAAATCTCAAATTCATCGTTGTCGTTGAAGTTACGTAAAATTAATACGATATTCTCGTCTGAGTAATATCCGTCATCCGAATCAAGTTCCACCGGGTCATAATTTGGTTCGTCCACCTCATTTGGAACATGATAGATTAGGTTACGTTCTTGAGGTGGTACGAAATTTATAACCGGAGGTTCTTCCTCGTTGTCACTTAATTCTGGGTCAGAAAATTCTTCTAAATTCGCAACATCGTTGTCGTTGCCGAGAACGATAGTGTCAAGATCCTGGAAATCTTCGACATCATCGACATCTGATTGATAGTCTAAATTTTCCATTTTTAATAAGATTTTTAGTAGGGGCCTTTGCGTGCTTTCCTACAAAATTTTTATATAAACTATTTTAAAAAATAGCTAAGAGCAAATTGGGGATCAATAAAAGACCCCCCTTGTCTCCGCTTGATCAGACGGAGGACTGTTCCCACCATGGTACCAACCCTCGGCATAAGCCTGGACGATATAATTTAAAAGTATTTATTACGAATCTGATTTTAGGTTATATATTTAGTTTTTATTTCACTTATATATAGTCAATCAAGTTTTTACTTTTTTACTTTTATTTTTTTTTTCAATCAATTTTTTAATTAACAAACACGATAAAAAATCAACAAATTTACACTCAATTTTACAACAAACATTCATCTCACTCATTTTTTTCATTCTAACTAATATCTTCAATATTCATTTTTCAAACTAATATTTTCAATTTTAGAACAGGTCAAGTTCGTTTCGGTACCAACCCGAATTTCTTCCACCAATGGATCACCCATCAACAGACTCACATTTTCCCCTTCCAATCTAACCTTGGAATCATTTTCTTCTATTGGAAAATGTTTGAATTGGGAAAAAAAATAAATATAAATATAAACATACCCCAAAAAATACGAAAATATACTTAATTGTAGTTTATCTATTTTCAGATGATAATTTGATATACGAATATGTTTTATTACTCTTTATTATTGACAAATGTATTTTATTTTAACTAGTCAAGAAATCAATATTTCAAATGATAGTTAATTTAGATAATTTTGTTGACCAAGCTGAAATTTTAATGTGAAGTTGTTGGTGTGGGTGTGACCAATAAAATAAAAAATAAAAAAAAAAAAAAAAAAACTTACCAAACTTACTTAACCTGTTCTCGATTAAAATGTAGAAAGTTAATAAATAAAATAAAATTAAATTAAAATTCTAAAAACAAAAGAATATAGTTTTAATGTAGTTTTTGTTAATTAACAAAAATAATGTAATTATACTTTCCCCTCGGACCTTGAAAATCCAGGAGAGGGCCACGTGGAGGTATCGCGCCAGGTCGTACCCATATCCGCAGCAGGTCTCCAAGGTGAAGAGCCTCTAGTCGATAAAATAATGTAGGTAAGGGAAGTCGGCAAATTGGATCCGTAACTTCGGAATAAGGATTGGCTCTGAGGAGCGGGGCGTCGTTGGGGTTTGATCCGGTAGTGGGTTTTGGACGACAAAAAACAAAAAATTCCCTTTTTTCCCTATTTTATTAAGATCACATGTAAATTGTACTCATTTTTTCGTTATTATCACTTTTCTACTTTTTCATATATTTTTCGTTCCAAGGTTAGATTATTATTCCAATCAACAGTATTCAAAGAGAGCAATCAATCACGCTAATAGATAATGTTTGTCATCGTTATTTTACAAGTTATGGTTTAATCTCAACTTTTTTATTGTTAATTTTACGATATTTTTTTCGATTTTTATACTTTTTTTATGTTTCAGGAATATTCCTTTCTCAATTTTAATTATTTATTTAATATTAAAATATCATTAATAAGTCGAAAAATTAAAAAGAAATAATATAGATAATAAAAATTTTTTACCCGCCGGAATCATTGGATGAGTCAGAAATCTCAAATTCATCGTTGTCGTTGAAGTTACGTAAAATTAATACGATATTCTCGTCTGAGTAATATCCGTCATCCGAATCAAGTTCCACCGGGTCATAATTTGGTTCGTCCACCTCATTTGGAACATGATAGATTAGGTTACGTTCTTGAGGTGGTACGAAATTTATAACCGGAGGTTCTTCCTCGTAGTCACTTAATTCTGGGTCAAAAAATTCTTCTAAATTCGCAACATCGTTGTCGTTGCCGAGAACGATAGTGTCAAGATCCTGGAAATCTTCGACATCATCGACATCTGCTTGATAGTCTAAATTTTCCATTTTTAATAAGATTTTTAGTAGGGGCCTTTGCGTGCTTTCCTACAAAATTTTTATATAAACTATTTTAAAAAATAGCTAAGAGCAAATTGGTGATCAATAAAAGACCCCCGTTGTCTCCGCTTGATCAGACGGAGGACTGTTCCCACCATGGTACCAACCCTCGGCATAAGCCTGGACGATATAATTTAAAAGTATTTATTACGAATCTGATTTTAGGTTATATATTTAGTTTTTATTTCACTTATATATAGTCAATCAAGTTTTTACTTTTTTACTTTTATTTTTTTTTTCAATCAATTTTTTAATTAACAAACACGATAAAAAATCAACAAATTTACACTCAATTTTACAACAAACATTCATCTCACTCATTTTTTTCATTCTAACTAATATCTTCAATATTCATTTTTCAAACTAATATTTTCAATTTTAGAACAGGTCAAGTTCGTTTCGGTACCAACCCGAATTTCTTCCACCAATGGATCACCCATCAACAGACTCACATTTTCCCCTTCCAATCTAACCTTGGAATCATTTTCTTCTATTGGAAAATGTTTGATTTGGGAAAAAAAATAAATATAAATATAAACATACCCCAAAAAATACGAAAATATACTTAATTGTAGTTTATCTATTTTCAGATGATAATTTGATATACGAATATGTTTTATTACTCTTTATTATTGACAAATGTATTTTATTTTAACTAGTCAAGAAATCAATATTTCAAATGATAGTTAATTTAGATAATTTTGTTGACCAAGCTGAAATTTTAATGTGAAGTTGTTGGTGTGGGTGTGACCAATAAAATAAAAAATAAAAAAAAAAAAAAAAACTTACCAAACTTACTTAACCTGTTCTCGATTAAAATGTAGAAAGTTAATAAATAAAATAAAATTAAATTAAAATTCTAAAAACAAAAGAATATAGTTTTAATGTAGTTTTTGTTAATTAACAAAAATAATGTAATTATACTTTCCCCTCGGACCTTGAAAATCCAGGAGAGGGCCACGTGGAGGTATCGCGCCAGGTCGTACCCATATCCGCAGCAGGTCTCCAAGGTGAAGAGCCTCTAGTCGATAAAATAATGTAGGTAAGGGAAGTCGGCAAATTGGATCCGTAACTTCGGAATAAGGATTGGCTCTGAGGAGCGGGGCGTCGTTGGGGTTTGATCCGGTAGTGGGTTTTGGACGACAAAAAACAAAAAATTCCCTTTTTTCCCTATTTTATTAAGATCACATGTAAATTGTACTCATTTTTTCGTTATTATCACTTTTCTACTTTTTCATATATTTTTCGTTCCAAGGTTAGATTATTATTCCAATCAACAGTATTCAAAGAGAGCAATCAATCACGCTAATAGATAATGTTTGTCATCGTTATTTTACATGTTATGGTATAATCTCAACTTTTTTATTGTTAATTTTACGATATTTTTTTCGATTTTTATACTTTTTTTATGTTTCAGGAATATTCCTTTCTCAATTTTAATTATTTATTTAATATTAAAATATCATTAATAAGTCGAAAAATTAATAAGAAATAATATAGATAATAAAAATTTTTTACCCGCCGGAATCATTGGATGAGTCAGAAATCTCAAATTCATCGTTGTCGTTGAAGTTACGTAAAATTAATACGATATTCTCGTCTGAGTAATATCCGTCATCCGAATCAAGTTCCACCGGGTCATAATTTGGTTCGTCCACCTCATTTGGAACATGATAGATTAGGTTACGTTCTTGAGGTGGTACGAAATTTATAACCGGAGGTTCTTCCTCGTTGTCACTTAATTCTGGGTCAGAAAATTCTTCTAAATTCGCAACATCGTTGTCGTTGCCGAGAACGATAGTGTCAAGATCCTGGAAATCTTCGACATCATCGACATCTGATTGATAGTCTAAATTTTCCATTTTTAATAAGATTTTTAGTAGGGGCCTTTGCGTGCTTTCCTACAAAATTTTTATATAAACTATTTTAAAAAATAGCTAAGAGCAAATTGGGGATCAATAAAAGACCCCCCTTGTCTCCGCTTGATCAGACGGAGGACTGTTCCCACCATGGTACCAACCCTCGGCATAAGCCTGGACGATATAATTTAAAAGTATTTATTACGAATCTGATTTTAGGTTATATATTTAGTTTTTATTTCACTTATATATAGTCAATCAAGTTTTTACTTTTTTACTTTTATTTTTTTTTTCAATCAATTTTTTAATTAACAAACACGATAAAAAATCAACAAATTTACACTCAATTTTACAACAAACATTCATCTCACTCATTTTTTTCATTCTAACTAATATCTTCAATATTCATTTTTCAAACTAATATTTTCAATTTTAGAACAGGTCAAGTTCGTTTCGGTACCAACCCGAATTTCTTCCACCAATGGATCACCCATCAACAGACTCACATTTTCCCCTTCCAATCTAACCTTGGAATCATTTTCTTCTATTGGAAAATGTTTGATTTGGGAAAAAAAATAAATATAAATATAAACATACCCCAAAAAATACGAAAATATACTTAATTGTAGTTTATCTATTTTCAGATGATAATTTGATATACGAATATGTTTTATTACTCTTTATTATTGACAAATGTATTTTATTTTAACTAGTCAAGAAATCAATATTTCAAATGATAGTTAATTTAGATAATTTTGTTGACCAAGCTGAAATTTTAATGTGAAGTTGTTGGTGTGGGTGTGACCAATAAAATAAAAAATAAAAAAAAAAAAAAAAACTTACCAAACTTACTTAACCTGTTCTCGATTAAAATGTAGAAAGTTAATAAATAAAATAAAATTAAATTAAAATTCTAAAAACAAAAGAATATAGTTTTAATGTAGTTTTTGTTAATTAACAAAAATAATGTAATTATACTTTCCCCTCGGACCTTGAAAATCCAGGAGAGGGCCACGTGGAGGTATCGCGCCAGGTCGTACCCATATCCGCAGCAGGTCTCCAAGGTGAAGAGCCTCTAGTCGATAAAATAATGTAGGTAAGGGAAGTCGGCAAATTGGATCCGTAACTTCGGAATAAGGATTGGCCCTGAGGAGCGGGGCGTCGTTGGGGTTTGATCCGGTAGTGGGTTTTGGACGACAAAAAACAAAAAATTCCCTTTTTTCCCTATTTTATTAAGATCACATGTAAATTGTACTCATTTTTTCGTTATTATCACTTTTCTACTTTTTCATATATTTTTCGTTCCAAGGTTAGATTATTATTCCAATCAACAGTATTCAAAGAGAGCAATCAATCACGCTAATAGATAATGTTTGTCATCGTTATTTTACATGTTATGGTATAATCTCAACTTTTTTATTGTTAATTTTACGATATTTTTTTTCGATTTTTATACTTTTTTTATGTTTCAGGAATATTCCTTTCTCAATTTTAATTATTTATTTAATATTAAAATATCATTAATAAGTCGAAAAATTAAAAAGAAATAATATAGATAATAAAAATTTTTTACCCGCCGGAATCATTGGATGAGTCAGAAATCTCAAATTCATCGTTGTCGTTGAAGTTACGTAAAATTAATACGATATTCTCGTCTGAGTAATATCCGTCATCCGAATCAAGTTCCACCGGGTCATAATTTGGTTCGTCCACCTCATTTGGAACATGATAGATTAGGTTACGTTCTTGAGGTGGTACGAAATTTATAACCGGAGGTTCTTCCTCGTAGTCACTTAATTCTGGGTCAAAAAATTCTTCTAAATTCGCAACATCGTTGTCGTTGCCGAGAACGATAGTGTCAAGATCCTGGAAATCTTCGACATCATCGACATCTGCTTGATAGTCTAAATTTTCCATTTTTAATAAGATTTTTAGTAGGGGCCTTTGCGTGCTTTCCTACAAAATTTTTATATAAACTATTTTAAAAAATAGCTAAGAGCAAATTGGTGATCAATAAAAGACCCCCGTTGTCTCCGCTTGATCAGACGGAGGACTGTTCCCACCATGGTACCAACCCTCGGCATAAGCCTGGACGATATAATTTAAAAGTATTTATTACGAATCTGATTTTAGGTTATATATTTAGTTTTTATTTCACTTATATATAGTCAATCAAGTTTTTACTTTTTTACTTTTATTTTTTTTTTCAATCAATTTTTTAATTAACAAACACGATAAAAAATCAACAAATTTACACTCAATTTTACAACAAACATTCATCTCACTCATTTTTTTCATTCTAACTAATATCTTCAATATTCATTTTTCAAACTAATATTTTCAATTTTAGAACAGGTCAAGTTCGTTTCGGTACCAACCCGAATTTCTTCCACCAATGGATCACTCATCAACAGACTCACATTTTCCCCTTCCAATCTAACCTTGGAATCATTTTCTTCTATTGGAAAATGTTTGATTTGGGAAAAAAAATAAATATAAATATAAACATACCCCAAAAAATACGAAAATATACTTAATTGTAGTTTATCTATTTTCAGATGATAATTTGATATACGAATATGTTTTATTACTCTTTATTATTGACAAATGTATTTTATTTTAACTAGTCAAGAAATCAATATTTCAAATGATAGTTAATTTAGATAATTTTGTTGACCAAGCTGAAATTTTAATGTGAAGTTGTTGGTGTGGGTGTGACCAATAAAATAAAAAATAAAAAAAAAAAAAAAAAAAACTTACCAAACTTACTTAACCTGTTCTCGATTAAAATGTAGAAAGTTAATAAATAAAATAAAATTAAATTAAAATTCTAAAAACAAAAGAATATAGTTTTAATGTAGTTTTTGTTAATTAACAAAAATAATGTAATTATACTTTCCCCTCGGACCTTGAAAATCCAGGAGAGGGCCACGTGGAGGTATCGCGCCAGGTTGTACCCATATCCGCAGCAGGTCTCCAAGGTGAAGAGCCTCTAGTCGATAAAATAATGTAGGTAAGGGAAGTCGGCAAATTGGATCCGTAACTTCGGAATAAGGATTGGCCCTGAGGAGCGGGGCGTCGTTGGGGTTTGATCCGGTAGTGGGTTTTGGACGACAAAAAACAAAAAATTCCCTTTTTTCCCTATTTTATTAAGATCACATGTAAATTGTACTCATTTTTTCGTTATTATCACTTTTCTACTTTTTCATATATTTTTCGTTCCAAGGTTAGATTATTATTCCAATCAACAGTATTCAAAGAGAGCAATCAATCACGCTAATAGATAATGTTTGTCATCGTTATTTTACATGTTATGGTATAATCTCAACTTTTTTATTGTTAATTTTACGATATTTTTTTTCGATTTTTATACTTTTTTTATGTTTCAGGAATATTCCTTTCTCAATTTTAATTATTTATTTAATATTAAAATATCATTAATAAGTCGAAAAATTAATAAGAAATAATATAGATAATAAAAATTTTTTACCCGCCGGAATCATTGGATGAGTCAGAAATCTCAAATTCATCGTTGTCGTTGAAGTACGTAAAATTAATACGATATTCTCGTCTGAGTAATATCCGTCATCCGAATCAAGTTCCACCGGGTCATAATTTGGTTCGTCCACCTCATTTGGAACATGATAGATTAGGTTACGTTCTTGAGGTGGTACGAAATTTATAACCGGAGGTTCTTCCTCGTTGTCACTTAATTCTGGGTCAGAAAATTCTTCTAAATTCGCAACATCGTTGTCGTTGCCGAGAACGATAGTGTCAAGATCCTGGAAATCTTCGACATCATCGACATCTGATTGATAGTCTAAATTTTCCATTTTTAATAAGATTTTTAGTAGGGGCCTTTGCGTGCTTTCCTACAAAATTTTTATATAAACTATTTTAAAAAATAGCTAAGAGCAAATTGGGGATCAATAAAAGACCCCCCTTGTCTCCGCTTGATCAGACGGAGGACTGTTCCCACCATGGTACCAACCCTCGGCATAAGCCTGGACGATATAATTTAAAAGTATTTATTACGAATCTGATTTTAGGTTATATATTTAGTTTTTATTTCACTTATATATAGTCAATCAAGTTTTTACTTTTTTACTTTTATTTTTTTTTTCAATCAATTTTTTAATTAACAAACACGATAAAAAATCAACAAATTTACACTCAATTTTACAACAAACATTCATCTCACTCATTTTTTTCATTCTAACTAATATCTTCAATATTCATTTTTCAAACTAATATTTTCAATTTTAGAACAGGTCAAGTTCGTTTCGGTACCAACCCGAATTTCTTCCACCAATGGATCACCCATCAACAGACTCACATTTTCCCCTTCCAATCTAACCTTGGAATCATTTTCTTCTATTGGAAAATGTTTGAATTGGGAAAAAAAATAAATATAAATATAAACATACCCCAAAAAATACGAAAATATACTTAATTGTAGTTTATCTATTTTCAGATGATAATTTGATATACGAATATGTTTTATTACTCTTTATTATTGACAAATGTATTTTATTTTAACTAGTCAAGAAATCAATATTTCAAATGATAGTTAATTTAGATAATTTTGTTGACCAAGCTGAAATTTTAATGTGAAGTTGTTGGTGTGGGTGTGACCAATAAAATAAAAAATAAAAAAAAAAAAAAAAAAACTTACCAAACTTACTTAACCTGTTCTCGATTAAAATGTAGAAAGTTAATAAATAAAATAAAATTAAATTAAAATTCTAAAAACAAAAGAATATAGTTTTAATGTAGTTTTTGTTAATTAACAAAAATAATGTAATTATACTTTCCCCTCGGACCTTGAAAATCCAGGAGAGGGCCACGTGGAGGTATCGCGCCAGGTCGTACCCATATCCGCAGCAGGTCTCCAAGGTGAAGAGCCTCTAGTCGATAAAATAATGTAGGTAAGGGAAGTCGGCAAATTGGATCCGTAACTTCGGAATAAGGATTGGCTCTGAGGAGCGGGGCGTCGTTGGGGTTTGATCCGGTAGTGGGTTTTGGACGACAAAAAACAAAAAATTCCCTTTTTTCCCTATTTTATTAAGATCACATGTAAATTGTACTCATTTTTTCGTTATTATCACTTTTCTACTTTTTCATATATTTTTCGTTCCAAGGTTAGATTATTATTCCAATCAACAGTATTCAAAGAGAGCAATCAATCACGCTAATAGATAATGTTTGTCATCGTTATTTTACAAGTTATGGTATAATCTCAACTTTTTTATTGTTAATTTTACGATATTTTTTTCGATTTTTATACTTTTTTTATGTTTCAGGAATATTCCTTTCTCAATTTTAATTATTTATTTAATATTAAAATATCATTAATAAGTCGAAAAATTAAAAAGAAATAATATAGATAATAAAAATTTTTTACCCGCCGGAATCATTGGATGAGTCAGAAATCTCAAATTCATCGTTGTCGTTGAAGTTACGTAAAATTAATACGATATTCTCGTCTGAGTAATATCCGTCATCCGAATCAAGTTCCACCGGGTCATAATTTGGTTCGTCCACCTCATTTGGAACATGATAGATTAGGTTACGTTCTTGAGGTGGTACGAAATTTATAACCGGAGGTTCTTCCTCGTAGTCACTTAATTCTGGGTCAAAAAATTCTTCTAAATTCGCAACATCGTTGTCGTTGCCGAGAACGATAGTGTCAAGATCCTGGAAATCTTCGACATCATCGACATCTGCTTGATAGTCTAAATTTTCCATTTTTAATAAGATTTTTAGTAGGGGCCTTTGCGTGCTTTCCTACAAAATTTTTATATAAACTATTTTAAAAAATAGCTAAGAGCAAATTGGTGATCAATAAAAGACCCCCGTTGTCTCCGCTTGATCAGACGGAGGACTGTTCCCACCATGGTACCAACCCTCGGCATAAGCCTGGACGATATAATTTAAAAGTATTTATTACGAATCTGATTTTAGGTTATATATTTAGTTTTTATTTCACTTATATATAGTCAATCAAGTTTTTACTTTTTTACTTTTATTTTTTTTTTCAATCAATTTTTTAATTAACAAACACGATAAAAAATCAACAAATTTACACTCAATTTTACAACAAACATTCATCTCACTCATTTTTTTCATTCTAACTAATATCTTCAATATTCATTTTTCAAACTAATATTTTCAATTTTAGAACAGGTCAAGTTCGTTTCGGTACCAACCCGAATTTCTTCCACCAATGGATCACCCATCAACAGACTCACATTTTCCCCTTCCAATCTAACCTTGGAATCATTTTCTTCTATTGGAAAATGTTTGATTTGGGAAAAAAAATAAATATAAATATAAACATACCCCAAAAAATACGAAAATATACTTAATTGTAGTTTATCTATTTTCAGATGATAATTTGATATACGAATATGTTTTATTACTCTTTATTATTGACAAATGTATTTTATTTTAACTAGTCAAGAAATCAATATTTCAAATGATAGTTAATTTAGATAATTTTGTTGACCAAGCTGAAATTTTAATGTGAAGTTGTTGGTGTGGGTGTGACCAATAAAATAAAAAATAAAAAAAAAAAAAAAAAACTTACCAAACTTACTTAACCTGTTCTCGATTAAAATGTAGAAAGTTAATAAATAAAATAAAATTAAATTAAAATTCTAAAAACAAAAGAATATAGTTTTAATGTAGTTTTTGTTAATTAACAAAAATAATGTAATTATACTTTCCCCTCGGACCTTGAAAATCCAGGAGAGGGCCACGTGGAGGTATCGCGCCAGGTCGTACCCATATCCGCAGCAGGTCTCCAAGGTGAAGAGCCTCTAGTCGATAAAATAATGTAGGTAAGGGAAGTCGGCAAATTGGATCCGTAACTTCGGAATAAGGATTGGCTCTGAGGAGCGGGGCGTCGTTGGGGTTTGATCCGGTAGTGGGTTTTGGACGACAAAAAACAAAAAATTCCCTTTTTTCCCTATTTTATTAAGATCACATGTAAATTGTACTCATTTTTTCGTTATTATCACTTTTCTACTTTTTCATATATTTTTCGTTCCAAGGTTAGATTATTATTCCAATCAACAGTATTCAAAGAGAGCAATCAATCACGCTAATAGATAATGTTTGTCATCGTTATTTTACATGTTATGGTATAATCTCAACTTTTTTATTGTTAATTTTACGATATTTTTTTCGATTTTTATACTTTTTTTATGTTTCAGGAATATTCCTTTCTCAATTTTAATTATTTATTTAATATTAAAATATCATTAATAAGTCGAAAAATTAATAAGAAATAATATAGATAATAAAAATTTTTTACCCGCCGGAATCATTGGATGAGTCAGAAATCTCAAATTCATCGTTGTCGTTGAAGTTACGTAAAATTAATACGATATTCTCGTCTGAGTAATATCCGTCATCCGAATCAAGTTCCACCGGGTCATAATTTGGTTCGTCCACCTCATTTGGAACATGATAGATTAGGTTACGTTCTTGAGGTGGTACGAAATTTATAACCGGAGGTTCTTCCTCGTTGTCACTTAATTCTGGGTCAGAAAATTCTTCTAAATTCGCAACATCGTTGTCGTTGCCGAGAACGATAGTGTCAAGATCCTGGAAATCTTCGACATCATCGACATCTGATTGATAGTCTAAATTTTCCATTTTTAATAAGATTTTTAGTAGGGGCCTTTGCGTGCTTTCCTACAAAATTTTTATATAAACTATTTTAAAAAATAGCTAAGAGCAAATTGGGGATCAATAAAAGACCCCCCTTGTCTCCGCTTGATCAGACGGAGGACTGTTCCCACCATGGTACCAACCCTCGGCATAAGCCTGGACGATATAATTTAAAAGTATTTATTACGAATCTGATTTTAGGTTATATATTTAGTTTTTATTTCACTTATATATAGTCAATCAAGTTTTTACTTTTTTACTTTTATTTTTTTTTTCAATCAATTTTTTAATTAACAAACACGATAAAAAATCAACAAATTTACACTCAATTTTACAACAAACATTCATCTCACTCATTTTTTTCATTCTAACTAATATCTTCAATATTCATTTTTCAAACTAATATTTTCAATTTTAGAACAGGTCAAGTTCGTTTCGGTACCAACCCGAATTTCTTCCACCAATGGATCACCCATCAACAGACTCACATTTTCCCCTTCCAATCTAACCTTGGAATCATTTTCTTCTATTGGAAAATGTTTGATTTGGGAAAAAAAATAAATATAAATATAAACATACCCCAAAAAATACGAAAATATACTTAATTGTAGTTTATCTATTTTCAGATGATAATTTGATATACGAATATGTTTTATTACTCTTTATTATTGACAAATGTATTTTATTTTAACTAGTCAAGAAATCAATATTTCAAATGATAGTTAATTTAGATAATTTTGTTGACCAAGCTGAAATTTTAATGTGAAGTTGTTGGTGTGGGTGTGACCAATAAAATAAAAAATAAAAAAAAAAAAAAAAAACTTACCAAACTTACTTAACCTGTTCTCGATTAAAATGTAGAAAGTTAATAAATAAAATAAAATTAAATTAAAATTCTAAAAACAAAAGAATATAGTTTTAATGTAGTTTTTGTTAATTAACAAAAATAATGTAATTATACTTTCCCCTCGGACCTTGAAAATCCAGGAGAGGGCCACGTGGAGGTATCGCGCCAGGTCGTACCCATATCCGCAGCAGGTCTCCAAGGTGAAGAGCCTCTAGTCGATAAAATAATGTAGGTAAGGGAAGTCGGCAAATTGGATCCGTAACTTCGGAATAAGGATTGGCCCTGAGGAGCGGGGCGTCGTTGGGGTTTGATCCGGTAGTGGGTTTTGGACGACAAAAAACAAAAAATTCCCTTTTTTCCCTATTTTATTAAGATCACATGTAAATTGTACTCATTTTTTCGTTATTATCACTTTTCTACTTTTTCATATATTTTTCGTTCCAAGGTTAGATTATTATTCCAATCAACAGTATTCAAAGAGAGCAATCAATCACGCTAATAGATAATGTTTGTCATCGTTATTTTACATGTTATGGTATAATCTCAACTTTTTTATTGTTAATTTTACGATATTTTTTTTCGATTTTTATACTTTTTTTATGTTTCAGGAATATTCCTTTCTCAATTTTAATTATTTATTTAATATTAAAATATCATTAATAAGTCGAAAAATTAAAAAGAAATAATATAGATAATAAAAATTTTTTACCCGCCGGAATCATTGGATGAGTCAGAAATCTCAAATTCATCGTTGTCGTTGAAGTTACGTAAAATTAATACGATATTCTCGTCTGAGTAATATCCGTCATCCGAATCAAGTTCCACCGGGTCATAATTTGGTTCGTCCACCTCATTTGGAACATGATAGATTAGGTTACGTTCTTGAGGTGGTACGAAATTTATAACCGGAGGTTCTTCCTCGTAGTCACTTAATTCTGGGTCAAAAAATTCTTCTAAATTCGCAACATCGTTGTCGTTGCCGAGAACGATAGTGTCAAGATCCTGGAAATCTTCGACATCATCGACATCTGCTTGATAGTCTAAATTTTCCATTTTTAATAAGATTTTTAGTAGGGGCCTTTGCGTGCTTTCCTACAAAATTTTTATATAAACTATTTTAAAAAATAGCTAAGAGCAAATTGGTGATCAATAAAAGACCCCCGTTGTCTCCGCTTGATCAGACGGAGGACTGTTCCCACCATGGTACCAACCCTCGGCATAAGCCTGGACGATATAATTTAAAAGTATTTATTACGAATCTGATTTTAGGTTATATATTTAGTTTTTATTTCACTTATATATAGTCAATCAAGTTTTTACTTTTTTACTTTTATTTTTTTTTTCAATCAATTTTTTAATTAACAAACACGATAAAAAATCAACAAATTTACACTCAATTTTACAACAAACATTCATCTCACTCATTTTTTTCATTCTAACTAATATCTTCAATATTCATTTTTCAAACTAATATTTTCAATTTTAGAACAGGTCAAGTTCGTTTCGGTACCAACCCGAATTTCTTCCACCAATGGATCACTCATCAACAGACTCACATTTTCCCCTTCCAATCTAACCTTGGAATCATTTTCTTCTATTGGAAAATGTTTGATTTGGGAAAAAAAATAAATATAAATATAAACATACCCCAAAAAATACGAAAATATACTTAATTGTAGTTTATCTATTTTCAGATGATAATTTGATATACGAATATGTTTTATTACTCTTTATTATTGACAAATGTATTTTATTTTAACTAGTCAAGAAATCAATATTTCAAATGATAGTTAATTTAGATAATTTTGTTGACCAAGCTGAAATTTTAATGTGAAGTTGTTGGTGTGGGTGTGACCAATAAAATAAAAAATAAAAAAAAAAAAAAAAAAACTTACCAAACTTACTTAACCTGTTCTCGATTAAAATGTAGAAAGTTAATAAATAAAATAAAATTAAATTAAAATTCTAAAAACAAAAGAATATAGTTTTAATGTAGTTTTTGTTAATTAACAAAAATAATGTAATTATACTTTCCCCTCGGACCTTGAAAATCCAGGAGAGGGCCACGTGGAGGTATCGCGCCAGGTCGTACCCATATCCGCAGCAGGTCTCCAAGGTGAAGAGCCTCTAGTCGATAAAATAATGTAGGTAAGGGAAGTCGGCAAATTGGATCCGTAACTTCGGAATAAGGATTGGCCCTGAGGAGCGGGGCGTCGTTGGGGTTTGATCCGGTAGTGGGTTTTGGACGACAAAAAACAAAAAATTCCCTTTTTTCCCTATTTTATTAAGATCACATGTAAATTGTACTCATTTTTTCGTTATTATCACTTTTCTACTTTTTCATATATTTTTCGTTCCAAGGTTAGATTATTATTCCAATCAACAGTATTCAAAGAGAGCAATCAATCACGCTAATAGATAATGTTTGTCATCCTTATTTTACATGTTATGGTATAATCTCAACTTTTTTATTGTTAATTTTACGATATTTTTTTTCGATTTTTATACTTTTTTTATGTTTCAGGAATATTCCTTTCTCAATTTTAATTATTTATTTAATATTAAAATATCATTAATAAGTCGAAAAATTAAAAAGAAATAATATAGATAATAAAAATTTTTTACCCGCCGGAATCATTGGATGAGTCAGAAATCTCAAATTCATCGTTGTCGTTGAAGTTACGTAAAATTAATACGATATTCTCGTCTGAGTAATATCCGTCATCTGAATCAAGTTCCACCGGGTCATAATTTGGTTCGTCCACCTCATTTGGAACATGATAGATTAGGTTACGTTCTTGAGGTGGTACGAAATTTATAACCGGAGGTTCTTCCTCGTAGTCACTTAATTCTGGGTCAAAAAATTCTTCTAAATTCGCAACATCGTTGTCGTTGCCGAGAACGATAGTGTCAAGATCCTGGAAATCTTCGACATCATCGACATCTGCTTGATAGTCTAAATTTTCCATTTTTAATAAGATTTTTAGTAGGGGCCTTTGCGTGCTTTCCTACAAAATTTTTATATAAACTATTTTAAAAAATAGCTAAGAGCAAATTGGTGATCAATAAAAGACCCCCGTTGTCTCCGCTTGATCAGACGGAGGACTGTTTCCCACCATGGTACCAACCCTCTGCATAAGCCTGGACGATATAATTTAAAAGTATTTATTACGAATCTGATTTTAGGTTATATATTTAGTTTTTATTTCACTTATATATAGTCAATCAAGTTTTTACTTTTTTACTTTTATTTTTTTTTTCAATCAATTTTTTAATTAACAAACACGATAAAAAATCAACAAATTTACACTCAATTTTACAACAAACATTCATCTCACTCATTTTTTTCATTCTAACTAATATCTTCAATATTCATTTTTCAAACTAATATTTTCAATTTTAGAACAGGTCAAGTTCGTTTCGGTACCAACCCGAATTTCTTCCACCAATGGATCACCCATCAACAGACTCACATTTTCCCCTTCCAATCTAACCTTGGAATCATTTTCTTCTATTGGAAAATGTTTGATTTGGGAAAAAAAATAAATATAAATATAAACATACCCCAAAAAATACGAAAATATACTTAATTGTAGTTTATCTATTTTCAGATGATAATTTGATATACGAATATGTTTTATTACTCTTTATTATTGACAAATGTATTTTATTTTAACTAGTCAAGAAATCAATATTTCAAATGATAGTTAATTTAGATAATTTTGTTGACCAAGCTGAAATTTTAATGTGAAGTTGTTGGTGTGGGTGTGACCAATAAAATAAAAAATAAAAAAAAAAAAAAAAAAACTTACCAAACTTACTTAACCTGTTCTCGATTAAAATGTAGAAAGTTAATAAATAAAATAAAATTAAATTAAAATTCTAAAAACAAAAGAATATAGTTTTAATGTAGTTTTTGTTAATTAACAAAAATAATGTAATTATACTTTCCCCTCGGACCTTGAAAATCCAGGAGAGGGCCACGTGGAGGTATCGCGCCAGGTCGTACCCATATCCGCAGCAGGTCTCCAAGGTGAAGAGCCTCTAGTCGATAAAATAATGTAGGTAAGGGAAGTCGGCAAATTGGATCCGTAACTTCGGAATAAGGATTGGCTCTGAGGAGCGGGGCGTCGTTGGGGTTTGATCCGGTAGTGGGTTTTGGACGACAAAAAACAAAAAATTCCCTTTTTTCCCTATTTTATTAAGATCACATGTAAATTGTACTCATTTTTTCGTTATTATCACTTTTCTACTTTTTCATATATTTTTCGTTCCAAGGTTAGATTATTATTCCAATCAACAGTATTCAAAGAGAGCAATCAATCACGCTAATAGATAATGTTTGTCATCGTTATTTTACATGTTATGGTATAATCTCAACTTTTTTATTGTTAATTTTACGATATTTTTTTTCGATTTTTATACTTTTTTTATGTTTCAGGAATATTCCTTTCTCAATTTTAATTATTTATTTAATATTAAAATATCATTAATAAGTCGAAAAATTAAAAAGAAATAATATAGATAATAAAAATTTTTTACCCGCCGGAATCATTGGATGAGTCAGAAATCTCCAATTCATCGTTGTCGTTGAAGTTACGTAAAATTAATACGATATTCTCGTCTGAGTAATATCCGTCATCCGAATCAAGTTCCACCGGGTCATAATTTGGTTCGTCCACCTCATTTGGAACATGATAGATTAGGTTACGTTCTTGAGGTGGTACGAAATTTTATAACCGGAGGTTCTTCCTCGTTGTCACTTAATTCTGGGTCAGAAAATTCTTCTAAATTCGCAACATCGTTGTCGTTGCCGAGAACGATAGTGTCAAGATCCTGGAAATCTTCGACATCATCGACATCTGCTTGATAGTCTAAATTTTCCATTTTTAATAAGATTTTTAGTAGGGGCCTTTGCGTGCTTTCCTACAAAATTTTTATATAAACTATTTTAAAAAATAGCTAAGAGCAAATTGGGGATCAATAAAAGACCCCCGTTGTCTCCGCTTGATCAGACGGAGGACGTTCCCACCATGGTACCAACCCTCGGCATAAGCCTGGACGATATAATTTAAAAGTATTTATTACGAATCTGATTTTAGGTTATATATTTAGTTTTTATTTCACTTATATATAGTCAATCAAGTTTTTACTTTTTTACTTTTATTTTTTTTTTCAATCAATTTTTTAATTAACAAACACGATAAAAAATCAACAAATTTACACTCAATTTTACAACAAACATTCATCTCACTCATTTTTTTCATTCTAACTAATATCTTCAATATTCATTTTTCAAACTAATATTTTCAATTTTAGAACAGGTCAAGTTCGTTTCGGTACCAACCCGAATTTCTTCCACCAATGGATCACTCATCAACAGACTCACATTTTCCCCTTCCAATCTAACCTTGGAATCATTTTCTTCTATTGGAAAATGTTTGATTTGGGAAAAAAAATAAATATAAATATAAACATACCCCAAAAAATACGAAAATATACTTAATTGTAGTTTATCTATTTTCAGATGATAATTTGATATACGAATATGTTTTATTACTCTTTATTATTGACAAATGTATTTTATTTTAACTAGTCAAGAAATCAATATTTCAAATGATAGTTAATTTAGATAATTTTGTTGACCAAACTGAAATTTTAATGTGAAGTTGTTGGTGTGGGTGTGACCAATAAAATAAAAAATAAAAAAAAAAAAAAAAAAACTTACCAAACTTACTTAACCTGTTCTCGATTAAAATGTAGAAAGTTAATAAATAAAATAAAATTAAATTAAAATTCTAAAAACAAAAGAATATAGTTTTAATGTAGTTTTTGTTAATTAACAAAAATAATGTAATTATACTTTCCCCTCGGACCTTGAAAATCCAGGAGAGGGCCACGTGGAGGTATCGCGCCAGGTCGTACCCATATCCGCAGCAGGTCTCCAGGGTGAAGAGCCTCTAGTCGATAAAATAATGTAGGTAAGGGAAGTCGGCAAATTGGATCCGTAACTTCGGAATAAGGATTGGCCCTGAGGAGCGGGGCGTCGTTGGGGTTTGATCCGGTAGTGGGTTTTGGACGACAAAAAACAAAAAATTCCCTTTTTTCCTATTTTATTAAGATCACATGTAAATTGTACTCATTTTTTCGTTATTATCACTTTTCTACTTTTTCATATATTTTTCGTTCCAAGGTTAGATTATTATTCCAATCAACAGTATTCAAAGAGAGCAATCAATCACGCTAATAGATAATGTTTGTCATCGTTATTTTACATGTTATGGTATAATCTCAACTTTTTTATTGTTAATTTTACGATATTTTTTTTCGATTTTTATACTTTTTTTATGTTTCAGGAATATTCCTTTCTCAATTTTAATTATTTATTTAATATTAAAATATCATTAATAAGTCGAAAAATTAAAAAGAAATAATATAGATAATAAAAATTTTTTACCCGCCGGAATCATTGGATGAGTCAGAAATCTCAAATTCATCGTTGTCGTTGAAGTTACGTAAAATTAATACGATATTCTCGTCTGAGTAATATCCGTCATCTGAATCAAGTTCCACCGGGTCATAATTTGGTTCGTCCACCTCATTTGGAACATGATAGATTAGGTTACGTTCTTGAGGTGGTACGAAATTTATAACCGGAGGTTCTTCCTCGTAGTCACTTAATTCTGGGTCAAAAAAATTCTTCTAAATTCGCAACATCGTTGTCGTTGCCGAGAACGATAGTGTCAAGATCCTGGAAATCTTCGACATCATCGACATCTGCTTGATAGTCTAAATTTTCCATTTTTAATAAGATTTTTAGTAGGGGCCTTTGCGTGCTTTCCTACAAAATTTTTATATAAACTATTTTAAAAAATAGCTAAGAGCAAATTGGTGATCAATAAAAGACCCCCGTTGTCTCCGCTTGATCAGACGGAGGACTGTTCCCACCATGGTACCAACCCTCTGCATAAGCCTGGACGATATAATTTAAAAGTATTTATTACGAATCTGATTTTAGGTTATATATTTAGTTTTTATTTCACTTATATATAGTCAATCAAGTTTTTACTTTTTTACTTTTATTTTTTTTTTCAATCAATTTTTTAATTAACAAACACGATAAAAAATCAACAAATTTACACTCAATTTTACAACAAACATTCATCTCACTCATTTTTTTCATTCTAACTAATATCTTCAATATTCATTTTTCAAACTAATATTTTCAATTTTAGAACAGGTCAAGTTCGTTTCGGTACCAACCCGAATTTCTTCCACCAATGGATCACCCATCAACAGACTCACATTTTCCCCTTCCAATCTAACCTTGGAATCATTTTCTTCTATTGGAAAATGTTTGATTTGGGAAAAAAAATAAATATAAATATAAACATACCCCAAAAAATACGAAAATATACTTAATTGTAGTTTATCTATTTTCAGATGATAATTTGATATACGAATATGTTTTATTACTCTTTATTATTGACAAATGTATTTTATTTTAACTAGTCAAGAAATCAATATTTCAAATGATAGTTAATTTAGATAATTTTGTTGACCAAGCTGAAATTTTAATGTGAAGTTGTTGGTGTGGGTGTGACCAATAAAATAAAAAATAAAAAAAAAAAAAAAAAAACTTACCAAACTTACTTAACCTGTTCTCGATTAAAATGTAGAAAGTTAATAAATAAAATAAAATTAAATTAAAATTCTAAAAACAAAAGAATATAGTTTTAATGTAGTTTTTGTTAATTAACAAAAATAATGTAATTATACTTTCCCCTCGGACCTTGAAAATCCAGGAGAGGGCCACGTGGAGGTATCGCGCCAGGTCGTACCCATATCCGCAGCAGGTCTCCAAGGTGAAGAGCCTCTAGTCGATAAAATAATGTAGGTAAGGGAAGTCGGCAAATTGGATCCGTAACTTCGGAATAAGGATTGGCTCTGAGGAGCGGGGCGTCGTTGGGGTTTGATCCGGTAGTGGGTTTTGGACGACAAAAAACAAAAAATTCCCTTTTTTCCCTATTTTATTAAGATCACATGTAAATTGTACTCATTTTTTCGTTATTATCACTTTTCTACTTTTTCATATATTTTTCGTTCCAAGGTTAGATTATTATTCCAATCAACAGTATTCAAAGAGAGCAATCAATCACGCTAATAGATAATGTTTGTCATCGTTATTTTACATGTTATGGTATAATCTCAACTTTTTTATTGTTAATTTTACGATATTTTTTTCGATTTTTATACTTTTTTTATGTTTCAGGAATATTCCTTTCTCAATTTTAATTATTTATTTAATATTAAAATATCATTAATAAGTCGAAAAATTAATAAGAAATAATATAGATAATAAAAATTTTTTACCCGCCGGAATCATTGGATGAGTCAGAAATCTCAAATTCATCGTTGTCGTTGAAGTTACGTAAAATTAAGATGATATTCTCGTCTGAGGAATATCCGTCATCCGAATCAAGTTCCACCGGGGTCATAATTTGGTTCGTCCACCTCATTTGGAACATGATAGATTAGGTTACGTTCTTGAGGTGGTACGAAATTTTATAACCGGAGGTTCTTCCTCGTTGTCACTTAATTCTGGGTCAGAAAATTCTTCTAAATTCGCAACATCGTTGTCGTTGCCGAGAACGATAGTGTCAAGATCCTGGAAATCTTCGACATCATCGACATCTGATTGATAGTCTAAATTTTCCATTTTAATAAGATTTTTAGTAGGGGCCCTTTGCGTGCTTTCCTACAAAATTTTTATATAAACTATTTTAAAAAATAGCTAAGAGCAAAATTGGGGATCAATAAAAGACCCCCGTTGTCTCCGCTTGATCAGACGGAGGACTGTTCCCACCATGGTACCAACCCTCGGCATAAGCTGGACGATATAATTTAAAAGTATTTATTACGAATCTGATTTTAGGTTATATATTTAGTTTTTATTTCACTTATATATAGTCAATCAAGTTTTTACTTTTTTACTTTTATTTTTTTTTTCAATCAATTTTTTAATTAACAAACACGATAAAAAATCAACAAATTTACACTCAATTTTACAACAAACATTCATCTCACTCATTTTTTTCATTCTAACTAATATCTTCAATATTCATTTTTCAAACTAATATTTTCAATTTTAGAACAGGTCAAGTTCGTTTCGGTACCAACCCGAATTTCTTCCACCAATGGATCACTCATCAACAGACTCACATTTTCCCCTTCCAATCTAACCTTGGAATCATTTTCTTCTATTGGGAAAATGTTTGATTTGGGAAAAAAAATAAATATAAATATAAACATACCCCAAAAAATACGAAAAATATACTTAATTGTAGTTTATCTATTTTTCAGATGATAATTTGATATACGAATATGTTTTATTACTCTTTATTATTGACAAATGTATTTTATTTTAACTAGTCAAGAAATCAATATTTTCAAATGATAGTTAATTTAGATAATTTTGTTGACCAAACTGAAATTTTAATGTGAAGTTGTTGGTGTGGGTGTGACCAATAAAATAAAAAATAAAAAAAAAAAAAAAAAACTTACCAAACTTACTTAACCTGTTCTCGATTAAAATGTAGAAAGTTAATAAATAAAATAAAATTAAATTAAAATTCTAAAAACAAAAGAATATAGTTTTAATGTAGTTTTTGTTAATTAACAAAAATAATGTAATTATACTTTCCCCTCGGACCTTGAAAATCCAGGAGAGGGCCACGTGGAGGTATCGCGCCAGGTCGTACCCATATCCGCAGCAGGTCTCCAGGGTGAAGAGCCTCTAGTCGATAAAATAATGTAGGTAAGGGAAGTCGGCAAATTGGATCCGTAACTTCGGAATAAGGATTGGCCCTGAGGAGCGGGGCGTCGTTGGGGTTTGATCCGGTAGTGGGTTTTGGACGACAAAAAACAAAAAATTCCCTTTTTTCCCTATTTTATTAAGATCACATGTAAATTGTACTCATTTTTTCGTTATTATCACTTTTCTACTTTTTCATATATTTTCGTTCCAAGGTTAGATTATTATTCCAATCAACAGTATTCAAAGAGAGCAATCAATCACGCTAATAGATAATGTTTGTCATCGTTATTTTACATGTTATGGTATAATCTCAACTTTTTTATTGTTAATTTTACGATATTTTTTTTCGATTTTTTATACTTTTTTTTATGTTTCAGGAATATTCCTTTCTCAATTTTAATTATTTATTTAATATTAAAATATCATTAATAAGTCGAAAAATTAAAAAGAAAATAATATAGATAATAAAAATTTTTTACCCGCCGGAATCATTGGATGAGTCAGAAATCTCAAATTCATCGTTGTCGTTGAAGTTACGTAAAATTAATACGATATTCTCGTCTGAGTAATATCCGTCATCTGAATCAAGTTCCACCGGGTCATAATTTGGTTCGTCCACCTCATTTGGAACATGATAGATTAGGTTACGTTCTTGAGGTGGTACGAAATTTATAACCGGAGGTTCTTCCTCGTAGTCACTTAATTCTGGGTCAAAAAATTCTTCTAAATTCGCAACATTCGTTGTCGTTGCCGAGAACGATAGTGTCAAGATCCTGGAAATCTTCGACATCATCGACATCTGCTTGATAGTCTAAATTTTCCATTTTTAATAAGATTTTTAGTAGGGGCCTTTGCGTGCTTTCACTACAAAATTTTTTATATAAACTATTTTAAAAAATAGCTAAGAGCAAATTGGTGATCAATAAAAGCCCCCGTTGTCTCCGCTTGATCAGACGGAGGACTGTTCCCACCATGGTACCAACCCTCTGCATAAGCCTGGACGATATAATTTAAAAGTATTTATTACGAATCTGATTTTAGGTTATATATTTAGTTTTTATTTCACTTATATATAGTCAATCAAGTTTTTACTTTTTTACTTTTATTTTTTTTTTTCAATCAATTTTTTAATTAACAAACACGATAAAAAATCAACAAAATTTACACTCAATTTTACAACAAACATTCATCTCACTCATTTTTTTCATCTAACTAATATCTTCAATATTCATTTTTCAAACTAATATTTTCAATTTTAGAACAGGTCAAGTTCGTTTCGGTACCAACCCGAATTTCTTCCACCAATGGATCACCCATCAACAGACTCACATTTTCCCCTTCCAATCTAACCTTGGATCATTTTCTTCTATTGGAAAATGTTTGATTTGGGAAAAAAAATAAATATAAATATAAACATACCCCAAAAAATACGAAAATATACTTAATTGTAGTTTATCTATTTTCAGATGATAATTTGATATACGAATATGTTTTATTACTCTTTATTATTGAACAAATGTATTTTATTTTAACTAGTCAAGAAATCAATATTTCAAATGATAGTTAATTTAGATAATTTTGTTGACCAAGCTGAAATTTTAATGTGAAGTTGTTGGTGTGGGTGTGACCAATAAAATAAAAAATAAAAAAAAAAAAAAAAAAAACTTACCAAACTTACTAACCTGTTCTCGATTAAAATGTAGAAAGTTTAATAAATAAAATAAAATTAAATTAAAATTCTAAAAACAAAAGAATATAGTTTTAATGTAGTTTTTGTTAATTAACAAAAATAATGTAATTATACTTTCCCCTCGGACCTTGAAAATCCAGGAGAGGGCCACGTGGAGGTATCGCGCCAGGTCGTACCCATATCCGCAGCAGGTCTCCAAGGTGAAGAGCCTCTAGTCGATAAAATAATGTAGGTAAGGGAAGTCGGCAAATTGGATCCGTAACTTCGGAATAAGGATTGGCTCTGAGGAGCGGGGCGTCGTTGGGGTTTGATCCGGTAGTGGGTTTTGGACGACAAAAACAAAAAATTCCCTTTTTTTCCCTATTTTATTAAGATCACATGTAAATTGTACTCATTTTTTCGTTATTATCACTTTTCTACTTTTTCATATATTTTTCGTTCCAAGGTTAGATTATTATTCCAATCAACAGTATTCAAAGAGAGCAATCAATCACGCTAATAGATAATGTTTGTCATCGTTATTTTACATGTTATGGTATAATCTCAACTTTTTTATTGTTTAATTTTACGATATTTTTTTCGATTTTTATACTTTTTTTATGTTTCAGGAATATTCCTTTCTCAATTTTAATTTATTTATTTAATATTAATTAATAAGTCGAAAAATTAATAAGAAATAATATAGATAATAAAAATTTTTTACCCGCCGGAATCATTGGATGAGTCAGAAATCTCAAATTCATCGTTGTCGTTGAAGTTACGTAAAATTAAGATGATATTCTCGTCTGAGGAATATCCGTCATCCGAATCAAGTTCCACCGGGTCATAATTTGGTTCGTCCACCTCATTTGGAACATGATAGATTAGGTTACGTTCTTGAGGTGGTACGAAATTTATAACCGGAGGTTCTTCCTCGTTGTCACTTAATTCCTGGGTCAGAAAATTCTTCTAAATTCGCAACATCGTTGTCGTTGCCGAGAACGATAGTGTCAAGATCCTGGAAATCTTCGACATCATCGACCATCTGATTGATAGTCTAAATTTTCCATTTTTAATAAGATTTTAGTAGGGGCCTTTGCGTGCTTTCTACAAAATTTTTATATAAACTATTTTAAAAAATAGCTAAGAGCAAATTGGGGATCAATAAAAGACCCCCCTTGTCTCCGCTTGATCAGACGGAGGACTGTTCCCACCATGGTACCAACCCTCGGCATAAGCCTGGACGATATAATTTAAAAGTATTTATTGATTTTAGGTTATATATTTAGTTTTTATTTCACTTATATATAGTCAATCAAGTTTTTACTTTTTTACTTTTATTTTTTTTTTCAATCAATTTTTTAATTAACAAACACGATAAAAAAATCAACAAATTTACACTCAATTTTACAACAAACATTCATCTCACTCATTTTTTTCATTCTAACTAATATCTTCAATATTCATTTTTCAAACTAATATTTTCAATTTTAGAACAGGTCAAGTTCGTTTCGGTACCAACCCGAATTTCTTCCACCAATGGATCACCCATCAACAGACTCACATTTTCCCCTTCCAATCTAACCTTGGAATCATTTTCTTCTATTGGAAAATGTTTGATTTGGGAAAAAAAATAAATATAAATATAAACATACCCCAAAAAATACGAAAATATACTTAATTGTAGTTTATCTATTTTCAGATGATAATTTGATATACGAATATGTTTTTATTACTCTTTATTATTGACAAATGTATTTTATTTTAACTAGTCAAGAAATCAATATTTCAAATGATAGTTAATTTAGATAATTTTGTTGACCAAGCTGAAATTTTAATGTGAAGTTGGTTG
>JAKSXM010000288.1:6627500-6987594 GCA_022575985.1 Anagrus nilaparvatae | reverse complement strand
CACTCGATTTCTAAGATTTATGAAAAATTTTCGTACAGTACCTTATGTTTACATGATAACTGAATAAAATGCTGCTATAAAATTTCAAATTCAGACTTTTTTCAGCTGTAAATTAGCCGTTAAACCTGAAGTAAGTAATAAATAAGGTACGAAAGTCAAAGGTTTGTGTTTTTTTCGTACAAATATTTAATTACCCGCGTAGTTTTAGATTATCTCACACAAATATGGGCCAAACAATTTGCCATATATGGGATATTGTATTTCCCATATATGGGACAATGTATTACCCAAATACCGCCAATGATTATTGGCCATATATCGCTACAATATTGCAAAAACGTAAAAAATGAATTTTTATATTTCGTATTTGCTTCAAATCAAAATTAGTATTTTTAAAACCATTTAATTTTTATGATAGCAATTATTAATAATACGCAACAGTAAAAATAATACACAACAGTAAAACTTTTGAAAATTGATTATATTTATTATTTTAACAAATAAAAATCTTATAATTTTAATACACAGAAAAATATTACTTTATACTTTAGTCTAACTTTTATATTTTTTCTTGATTAATTGGTTCTATTATATAAGAACATTTATCATTTATTTTTACATAAAAACATACAGAAATCAAATTTATTATTTTAGTGTAAACTAAGCTAGAGGAATCAGTGATTTGTTTTATATTTTTCAAATTTTCAAATCGCCGACAAGTGTTATATTTTTGTATAACTACGTAATATTTAGCAAAACAATCACATAATTTTTTGTGCTTACATTCAGTAATTTTATAAAAATTTTTGATGACTCCAAAACATATGTTTTCACCATCCTTGAAACTAACAAAAGATGAATTTTCTAATTTATTTTTAGCATATGATTCAGTAGTAAATATGAATTTATTAAAAAATACTTTGTTGAAATACCAAAGGTTTGGATTATTAAGATTAAGCGTAATTTCTGGTAATTGCCCATTGTACTTTTTTGTTGCACCGATAATGCTTATATTATTACCAATATTTTTTAATCCTAATTTTTTGGCTGGAGATAGGAGATGATTAATGAATAAAGATACATCATCTTCTTTATCAGAAAATTCATTTTTTAAAGTAGCAATTTGAATGTACATACAAACATTTGAACTAATTTGAATTTCTGCCCTATTACTACCATGAACTAACAATTTGAGCTTCCCATTAATATCTTCATAGGGGAAACATGAAGTGGCCCATAATGGTCCAGTTCTTTTCACAACTTCTGCTAAATGCAACAAGCTATGTATGTTACAAGACATATGTTTCAATCCATACAATTGCTGATATTCTTTAACGAATTGATGCAATAACTGATTTGCTTTTATTCGATCTTGCTCTGTAACCTCTTTCTGGTTTAATAAAGTTATCCCAGAAACAAAAAGTTCAAAATGTTCATAGTATTTTTTTGGAAGTATACCATCTAAAATTGGCAAAGAATAGTATAAAATTAAATCTTTAAGTTCTGATGCTTTGAAATTTCCTAAATCATTTTCTATAGATTGAGGTCTTCGTTGAATGAATTTCGGTGGTTTGATACTTAATAACCTTTCATCAACTAATTTTACAAATTTTCTGATAGAATAACTTTCGTTTTTAAAACTTGGATCAAACCATAAAGTAAATAGTTTTTTACCCACCCCTAAAAATGCACAATGCATCGAGTCAATGGAGAGCGAAGTTACATAATTATAAACAATATTATCTAAGACACTGAAACCTTTAACTCCAAAAACTTTTTTTTCTGTCATTCGTGCGTCTGCTACATGTTTTTTCGTATTAGTTTCTGTTCTTAAAGTTATTTCTTTTTCATAAGGATACACTCGTAAATTCCAACTTATTTCAAATCCTTCTTGCAGACAAATTGGACACCCACATTCTCCATTATATTGATTAAAATTTAAATAAATTGCTTTGGCAGGAAAATCACCAGTTCCGCACATTATTATTCCTTTAAGTTCCATAAGTGACTTATCAAATGTTTCTATTTCTATTCCATGATATAATTCCAGAATAGAATCTTGTAATGGAGATAAAAATAAATTTACATAAGGTTTTTCATATCCGAACCATAAGCCTATTAAAATAATATTTTCCATTTTATATCTATCTTCATATGGTAGTTCATTTATAGTTAAAAAAAAAGGCCAAATACTATATTTTGATGAGTTGAAAATTTTTAGCCCATCTGAGTACCAAGTGAAGGAAATTGAATTTTTTTTAGATAAAAATGATCTACTTTTTGATAAATCTTGATACAAACTGCCATCGTATATATCTTTATAGACTTTTTGCCCATTGATTTCAGATGATGAATTCCTTCTGGATATATTTAATTTGTCTACAAATCCTTTTCTTTTAAAAAGTAATTTTAGCTGCTCAATGAGACTTATTTCAACAAAATAACTTTTTTTATCTATTTGACATGCATCACATTGAGACTCATCATTTTTAATTAATTTTTTACACATTGAGCAGTAAAAATGTTTTTTTACAGATGCCTTGTTTTTTGAATACTTCTTTTTTAATAAATTTACTGATTTTACGCACTTGTTATTCTTTTTGGATATGCGATAAATAAATTTCAGCCAATCATTAACGCATGCATCTGTCTGCTTATGGCGTAATTTTAATGCCATTACCCCCAAGCAAAATTGTGAAATAGTTGCTTGAGCTTCAGGGTATATAAGTTCAGAGTCATCGCAATAACTTTCTTCGCAAGTGTTTTCTTCCTCAGATTCAAATTCAGATTCATCAGTTTCATAATTATCATCACAACGAAAAGGTACTTCGCTATATTTTTCTGATTCAGTAATTGATAAAGTATCATATTCGCAAGCAAAATCTATTTTTTTAAAATTATTGTATTAAATTTAAGAAAAAATTATTGCTAATGATTCATTTTTTAAATAAAGTACCTTTATTTATTTCAAAGTGCTTAATATTTTTATTTGAAACAAAGTTAGGTTCCTCATCGTCTGAGCTTTGTTCCTATAGAATAAACATCCACAAATTACTCATTTAAAATCAATAATTCAAAAAATTTACAAGGGCATAAAATGATGATATAATTACTGTTTTTAAACTTACTGAAAAATTTAAGTTTGATAGTTTATTCTGTTTAAAATGTTTTTTTGCTTCTGTGGCTTGTTGTTTAATACGAATTTGAGAACTGAAAGCGGAATCAGAAAATTTGAATGGCCTTTTTGGCATATTAAGAACAGCTATCTATCTTTTCTATTAAATTGAATATTTGAATATTGAATTGGTAAGTACTTCTGATAATAAATTAATTATTGAAATATTTTTTAATATTGCATTTATTCTGAGAATAAATTTTTTTTTTTAAGCTTTTTTATTTTTTATATTTTTTAAAGGTTATATAAAATTTCTATTGTTTTTTCTCAATTCAAAATATTGAAAAAGTTTAACCCAAAAATTTAAACAAGATTAAAATTTGCATAACCTCTAAAATGAATTCATCAAATGAGTAAAAAAAAATTTTATTCATTTTTATGTATTAAAAATGTTTGCATTAATCCAATGGACAAAAGGGAAAAAGACCAATATTGTTCCATCAACGAGTTTATTAGATTCGAAAAAAGAAAATGGGACAACATTAGTAAAATGGGGACTTAAAAAACATCAAGCAACTATCAAAAAAATTAGTGGTAAATTTTAATTTTATAATTCTAAATTTTTATTTATTTCGTTATTTTTACATAATTACATAGAATAAGTTTTTAATTCTACTTTTTTAGTAAATATTATAATAGATTTTCTGAAAAATTATTTATTTTTTTTTCTTTTTACAAGGGTTGTTTTCATTTTTTTTTCTTGCAAAATAGTATTAGAAAAAAAAAATCATTAGAAAAACTATTTTTAATGACAGAAAATAATAAAATTTAAAATAAAAATAGTTTCATTATGAATTCATAAAATGAAAACAATTAAAAATATGTGATTAACAAAGCACATACATATCATTTAAAAAAATTTATTTTTATTTATATAAATATAAATCTGTTGGTTTGAAACGTTTAATAACTAAAAACAATTTGATTCTTAGTATCTTAATGTATTAAAAGTCTGGTAAAAAAAGTTAATTAAGCTGTTTTTTTACTAAAAACTTTACGGAAAATTTTATAAAAATAATTTTTTAATCTATTTTTTATGAAGATAATCAAGAATACTTGGAATCCTTAATTGTTACAAAAAATGGAGAAGTTTATACTTCAGAAGAATATGAAAAAGTTCAATCAGAGTTAGCTGAAAAAAAAAGAATTTTGAAAGAAAAGCGTGAATTTAAAAAAAGATTATTCGATTCAAAGAAAAAATTAGAACAAGAACTCATAAATAAGCAAGGAGTAAACGATATCGCGAATAATAAGGTGAAAAAAATTTTAATTTTTTGATTTGTATCGGAAGTTGAATTTTTATTTAGCATTTAATTATTGAAAAAAAATTTTTTTTTTAAATTAATTTCAAATTATTTTCTGTTTCTTTAGTCTATATTAGAAACATCACAACCCCAGACCCAAAATTCAAGAAGTTCTCTGATATCAAAAGCTTCAAAAAGATTACGATCTAGAAGCCCAAGTCAATTTCAATCAAAGTTTTCAAAAAATTTACATTCTCAAACTCCTAAATCTAAATCTTCAAAGAAAAATAATTCACCAACTCAACGACATAGTCGATCAAAATCTAGAAAAAATCTCTCATCCCCTACTCTACATGTTCGTTCAAGATCAAATAGCAAAAATCATGCACTATCATCTGGACAAACTCAATTAAATTTGATGACTAAAGATCAGGAACTTACTAAACAACAAAGTGACTCGCAAAAAGTTAAGAATCCTGAAAAACCTACTGCTCCACAAAAGCAATCAAAATCCTCCATAAAAGCTCATTCACCACCTTCTGGACAAAGCCAACCAAAATCACCAATGAAAAATCACTCGCCAAGTCCTGTAAAAAATCGTTTAAAATCGTCAAGAACTCGATCACCAATTACTCAACAAGACCAATCGAAAACAATAAGAGAAAAACAATGTCAATCATCTCTGCACAAATTAAGTAAATTGAAAAGAACTCAGTCTCTAATTCCTCGATCAATTCGATCAAAAACAACAACAAAAGATAGATCAAGTACAATACTTCCAATGTATTCACGCAAAACACCTCCAATAAGTTCATCTAATAGACTTCCAAGATCCTCATCCATACGTTCAAGATGTATAAGACACTCAAATTCGCGTTCAAGATCTCCAAGACACTCAAATTTACGTTCAAGATCTCCAATGCACTTGCATTCACGTTCAAAATCTCCAAGACACTCGCACTCACGTTCAAGATTTTTAAAACCTTCGCATTCACGTAAAAGTTCTACAAGACACTTGCATTCACGTTCAAAATCTCCAAGACACTCGCACTCACGTTCAAGATTTTTAAAACCTTCGCATTCACGTAAAAGTTCTACAAGATACTCGCATTCGCGTTCAAGATCTCCAATACACTCTAATTCACGTACAATATCTCCAAGACACTCAAATTTGCGTACCAAATCTCCAAGGCACTCAAATTCACGTTCAAGATCGTCAAGACACTCGCATTCAGAATCAAGATCTCCAAGATACTCGCATTCACGTTCAAGATCTCCAAGACACTCAAATTTGCGTACCAAATCTCCAAGGCACTCAAATTCACGTTCAAGATCGTCAAGACACTCGCATTCAGAATCAAGATCTCCAAGATACTCGCATTCACGTTCAAGATCTCTAAGACACTCAAATTCACGTTCAAGATCTTCAAGACACTCACATTCGCGTTCAAGATCTCCAATACACTCAAATTCACGTTCAAGATCTTCAAGACACTCACATTCGCGTTCAAGATCTTTAAGGCACACGAATTCAGGTTCCAGATCTCCAAGACACTCGAATTCACGATCAAGATCTTCAAGATCTCCAAGACAATATCATTCACGTAAAAAGTCTCCAAGAAACTCAAATTTACATAGAAGATCTCCAAGGCACTCGTACACACGTTCAACATCTCCAAGATACTCTCATTCACGTACAAGATCTCCAAGGTACTCGCATTCACGTAGGAGAACTCCAAGGCACTCGTACACACGTTCAACATCTCCAAGAGACTCTCATTCACGTACAAGATCTCCGAGATACCCACGTTTTGGGTCAAGATCTCGAGATAATTTAAATAAAAATAATTATTTTTATTGGAAAGATAAACCATATGATCCCAACTTGCAAGTAAATAAAATAAAATAAAATTACTTTTAAGGGTCGCTAAAATATTAATTATATTTTTTTACTTTCTATAGGATCCTGATAATCCATTGCTAATTTGCAGAACGCCAGACCAAAAAGGCTATGTGAGGCTTCATAAGAAGTATAACGTTTACATTGACAAGTCGGAGCTTGATTATGTTGATAGATTTTATAAGAATCCGAAAGAAATGTTAAGAAGATTATTTAAACTATTAGTAGGTCCTCAGAATTTGATAAACATGGTAGCCAAAGGGCGTAAATCAAGAAACTTTAAACTTCGGAAAAGCATTCCTAGTGATATATATGAAGCTGTTGAAAGTAATAATAATTTTTTCTCGTTCTCATAATTTAAATATTAAAATGCTAATTAAATAAATTATTTTTCAGGATACGTAAATAATAAATGTATTTTTAAATTGACCGAACAAGAATTTACAACAACGGTTAATCAAATGATTGCTACGTTAAGGAACCCTAAAAAATAATAAAGTATAGTATTATTTAATTTTATGTTATCGTAAATAAGTTACGTAACACAAAGATAGTTATTTTTTATTTATAGTATTTAAATTTTTAATTTATGTTTACACACAATCACAATTATTTAGTAACCAAAACTGTATTTAATTTTGTAATTTTAAAAAATAAAATAAAATCTTTTTGAAAAATTTTATTGTTTTATTATTAATAATTGCTATCATAAAAATTAAATGGTTTTAAAAATACTAATTTTGATTTGAAGCAAATACGAAATATAAAAATTCATTTTTTACGTTTTTGCAATATTGTAGCGATATATGGCCAATAATCATTGGCGGTATTTGGGTAATACATTGTCCCATATATGGGAAATACAATATCCCATATATGGCAAATTGTTTGGCCCATATTTGTGTGAGATAATCTAAAACTACGCGGGTAAACGGAAAATTTTTACACGACAAATGTTTATAGGTAGGGGGTTTTTTAGGCACGTTATTGGGGGGGGGGGGGGGGTTGAACTGTGGGGGTGAAATTTGAGTTCAAATTTAAAAGTAAAAATTATTTTCATTTACGGACTTTGAATAATTTTGATTTAGGAACTTTAAATAATTTTTCATTCCAAACTTAGAATAATTTCAATGAAGGGGTAAAGAATAATAAAGAATTTAAGAGCTAAAAACTATTTTTTTGTCTGCCTTAAGACAATTTTCTTTGCTATGAGCGCTTTTTTAATGGATATTTTGAGTCGGGCTTTAAAAAAACCACTGTGCATTCAGTGTCGGATCTCGAAAATTTTGAGGGGGGGGGGAGGGTGATTTGAATCAAATTACAAAAAAATTGCTAAAAAAGGACATTAAAAAGTAAACATGGAACATGTTAATAGGGAGGAGGTACTTCAGAACTTAAAATTAGTTTCAACCACCCCCCCGGGGGAGGGGTGTAATTAATTTCTTAATAGTAAATATAAGACAAAATATTTTCGAAAAATTGATCCAAATACACAAAAAAATAATGAGGTCATGTTTTTTGTATTTTTTCTAATTCTGGGAGTAGTTTTTAACCCCCCTATTATTAAACCTTATATCTCAATATCGGGCCAATTTTTTGTACATTGTAGGGTACTTTTTACATCCAGGGTTGCAAATCTTGTTACTTTTTCTGCTGTAAAACGAAAAGAGGCAAAAAAAATTTAATAACAAATAAATTTAATTTTTTTTTTTAAATAAATTTAGGGGTAGTTTTAACCACCCCCCCCCCCCCGGGGGAGGGGTGTAATTAATTTCTTGATAGTAAATATACGATAAAATATTTTCAAAAAATTGATCCAAATACAAAAAAAAAGGAGGTCATATTTTTTGTACTTTTTCTTACTCTGGGGGTAGTTTTAACCCCCCTATTATTAAACCTTATATCTCAATTTCAGTCCATAATAAAATAAATAAATATCTTCAATTAATTTTTCTAAAAAAATGCCATTCATTTGATAATTTTTGCAAAAATCCCAAAATTTTTAAAAACAACCCCTAAAAAAGGGTAGTTTTTACTGTTTACAGGGTGATTGAGAAATTTCTGACATTAAAATCGTAATCAGCGACCCAAAAAACCCCCTAGTACCTATTTTCAACAAAATTCATTTAATATTTCCCGAGATATTAAATATTTATTTATTTTTGGCCAAAAAAAACAGTTTGGCCAATTTTTACAACATTTCGGACTAACTGCAACCAACCAAAGTTGTTTACTTCTGAACTTGACACCTTTCTTGACAAATTGCAAAAGGTTTCAAGTTGATCTGACTTGCGTATAATTACTGCTTCATTTTACAAAAAAATTTACTTCCTCTCTTGGATTAAAAATAAAAGAATTAAAAAAAAATCGAAAATTTAAAAAAAATTTTTTAAGAATCGGGCTTTAACAGGCATCATAACAAGTTCCTAAAAATTCCTGGGACAAAAATTTAAAAAAAATTAAGTAGATCTAAAGGTGAAATAAAACCGAGATTTCGCCTAGCTTGGTTTCGATTTTAACATGGAACATGCTTATAGGGAGGGCGTACTGGGATTAAAATTATTTAAATTTAAACAAAATTTTTAGAATGTACCAAATTTGGTATCTGAATGTATAATTTTCTGCAGAATCCGAATTTCTAACCGGAATTGATTTTAGTTTCGTAACTTGGTGAAAAATTTTGAAATTCATGTACGATTATTCTTTTATAGATCCTCAAGTATCCTTTCAAAACGTAAAAAATCAAACTACCTATGTTTTCAGTACATTAAAAATATGAAGGCTAAAGTGACAGTCAATGCGCCAGCAATGTTAAATGCATCCAAAAATTTTATCAGAATGAGAATGGATCCTCAGTAAAACATATGTATTTTTGGTCTCGGAAACCGATTTTGAAGGTTTCATCAATTTTCGAATGGCTAGTTTTTAGTAATGAAATTAAAAATTGGCAAAAAATTAGCAAGATACACACCAAACCTAAAAGAGTTTTTTGTTACGCAGAAAAGATTGAATGTTTATTTAATTCCTTAGAGAGGAATTATTTTGAGGTTAATTCTTTTAAAAAAATTTATTTTTGTTATAATTCTTTTTGAACAGAATAAAAACAAAAATAAATTTTTTTTAAAAGAATTAACCTCAAAATAATTCCTCTCTAAGGAATTAAATAAACATTCAATCTTTTCTGCGTAACAAAAAACTCTTTTAGGTTTGGTGTGTATAGGTAAATTCTTGAAAACAATTGCTAATTGAGCCTATTTTTGGTACACCAGTATGGGTTTCGGGGTCACTGATCACGATTTTGAAGATAGATTTTTAAAAATCAAAATGGTGGACTCAAAATGGCGTATTCCTCGTATTCCTAAATATGACCTCAGAATCGTGAAAACTGGTCCAATAAACTTAATAGACAACGTAAATATGCTTAAATCAGCAAAAATAGCTATTTCTGAGATTAGAAATACGCCATTTTGAGTCCATCATTTTGATTTTTAAAAATCAAAGCGACCCCGAAAACCTTACTGGAGTACCAAAAATAGGCTCAATTAGCAATTGTTTTCAAGAACTTATCTATCTTGCTAATTTATTACCCATTTTTTATGATATAGTATTCATTACTCAAAACTGGCCATCCGAAAATGAATGAAACCTTCAATGACCAAAAATAAATACGTTTCACTGAGGTGGATTCATTCTCGTGCTGATAAAATTTTTGGATGCATTTAACATTGCTGGTGCTTTGACTATGATTGAAGGCGTATGCAGAGAATAAATTAATTGGCCTGGCCATTTAGGTTGAAAGAAGAAAAGGGTAAATTTGAATTTTTCGGCATGCACAGTTTTATATCAAATTTTGAAAGGTGAGATCGGATTCCAAGGAAAATTTCAGGTTGGCCCTTACTTTAGCCAAATATTATGAGGCGCAAAAATATTTTTGAGGTGAAGATCCAACCATACAAACTATATATCATTTACAAATATCAACCCATTAATAAATTTAACGATACTATTAAAATCATTTTTTTTAATTTTAATTTTCCAAAAAAAAAAACTTCTTAATACATAATACAAATGAAATGGTTTATTTCGGCTCCAGCGAAAAATTGTTTGAGCTATTATCAGTGTAATAACCAATTATTGCCTATTACAGATAAACCAAGGATATTAAACGTTGTTAAAAGATTTATACATACTGATATATTTTTCTGTTTATAGATTTACATGTCCAATCATATTTTGTAAAATTAATTCGTTCTGGGTCAGTGAACGATAACATTCAAGGGTTCAATTTTAACCGAACAAAATATCTTGAATATGGCGCTGGTATGATAAATGAAACAAGGCATTTATTAATATTTTTTATTGAGGATTATGCAAATTTAATTAAAACTTTAAATAAACTAAATGAATTTAATTATCACTACAACTCTTTGATATTATTTACGTCAACAACAATGGAAAAACATTGCCAAAATTTTGAAAGTTATTTAACAAAATATTTTATAAATAACTCGGATATATTCGTCAAATGTTTCATTGATAATAAAATTATATTTTACCATTTAAAAACAAAACATAAAATAACGAAATTTGAGCTTGGAAATTGGAATTTAAAAACAAAATTTTCTTCAGGATTCAGATTAAAATATCGTAAAGCAAAATTTAAAAATGTGGAAGGCACTGAATTAAAAGTTATTACGGTAAGTTATTTAATTAAATTATATGTTTTATTCGGTTTTATTAAACAAACTACATTTACCTAAAAACATTTTTTAATGATAATAATAATTCACAGATAAATAATTCATTAATACAAAAAAATACTCTTCATTATCTTAATGCAGTATTCGAAGAAATAATTTGCGAGTTAAAATTTAAAAACAAAACTTTAGGTTATCAAGAAGATAGTTGGAATGGAATGATTAGAGTCTTGAAAAGAAAGGAAGCAGATTTAGCGATTGGACTATTTGGTTTGTCTTTAGAAAGATTTAATATTATCGACTTTACTTTGCCGTTGGTTTTATCTGAGAATACTATTTTTTTTAAATCTTCTAAAAGTCATGCTACTCAATTTCATGACTATTTCAAAGTAATTACTTTATTAATCATTAACAAATAACTGATAAGATATGTACGTTAAGTCCCTTTTGAGAAATGGGCCATCCCACCGAATGGGGCATCAAATATTATACTTACACACATTTAGGGAATATAAGCATATAGAGGCTTCAAAAAAAATTTTTTTGGGGACCAAATTTCTTCAGGAATTGCACAATTTAAAGACTTTTCCGTTTTTTGACCTGAAAAATTTATAAGGTACGATTTCATCTATGTATTGTATACATAGGGTGATCGTTACTAAAAATCCCAATAAGTATAATAGAACTAAAATTTTTTGATCATAAAAATAATATATTATACACTCCTAGATAATTGAAGTATTATTGTGTTTTGAAAAAAAAAGTAAAAATTTATATAATAACTTTACAAGAATTTTGAAAATTTTTATTTAGCACGGGAAAATTTTTAAATGATTGGAAGCTAAGATTTTATATTTGAAAATGAAAAATAAAAGTACATCCATTTTTAATAAATAGGTATTCAACAACATCGCTTGGTATTTTATTATAGTGAATATTGTTACATTTTCTATAATGTTAACATTTTTAAAAAAAGAGCATCTTGGAATAAAATACAATTTTTTAACTGAGTTCTTCGAAAATTTTATAAACACTTTGGGTATTTATTGTCAACAAGGATTAAATGGTAATTTTTTTATGGGTGCATATTCACCTGACAGTTAAATGAAAAGTTACTTGAATTTTTAATTACCGTGTGAAATTCAGTATAAATTATTTCTAAGTATTTCCACATGGGTTTTAATGTCATGGGTTTCCAGATCCATAAATTATATGAGCTCCCGATTGAAACAGTAGGTGGCTTGGCACCTTTTCAGACTACTACCCAGCAGATTATGCACCCACCCGAGTGACAAAAGATCTATCATTTTGAAAGTATTATTTTTCTGGTAATTGGTACCAAATTTTACTCCATAATAAAAAATTCAAGTACCTCTTTTAAATAACTGTCTCATTAGTTAAATTTGAATAAAATATAAACAATATTTATTTATCTTCTAGCACAGTCTAGTTTTGCTGCTGCTCGAATAATTTATGTGTCAGCTTTAATATCATCTTATATTTTTTATTCAATTTATTCAGGTGGCATTATGAGTTACTTGACAGTAAATAAGCAAAACTTGCCATTTAAAACTATTGATGATTATTTAAGAAGTGGATCTCACAAATTAATTGTTATAAAAAAAACTAGTCATGAATCGTCTTTGGTAAATATATTTAAAAAAGCTGCTTGATTATTCAACCAAATACTTAATAATAAAGAAGACGAGTAGTCATTAATAAGGAAAGCTTTGTTCATTAATTGGTACATTCACCCTAACTAACATCATTTAAAGAATCAATTTTTTCCTTAACATCACGTTAATTTTTATGCCCTGCCTATTAAATGTTTTTTTATTTCTTTGGAGTGTTTTGAATTTTTTTTCTTTTTAGATTTTTCATCTTCTTTTTAAGGGTTTTCTTATTTACACAATACTTAATGAAACTTTATTATTTTAGAATGTATCAAATCTTACAATTTCTAAATTAAAACCGCTACTATTAAGTGAGAAGAAATTACCCATTGATTTACAGAGTGGATTCAAAATGGTAAATAAAATTAAATTCTTATTTTGAATTTATTCATTGTATGTACACTGATATAAAATCTGTTAAAATCTGTTTGTGACAAACAAACTTCCTTTTGCCGCAAGCGGACTTTCGCAGGAATCTCTTTGTTTGTGTTGCATAAACCAGTTATAAATTTTTAAAATTCATTTTCAAATTAAAAACTGGTAATTAATAAAAATTATAATTTTTCAAGCTTTGTGATGAGGCAGTTGGATTTTATACAAATGAATTAAATTATAAAAGTCTAAATGAATCACCACCATGTAATATTCTAGGACTAAAACTCAATGAGAAAGAATTTTTAGCAATGGCACTACAAAAAAATAGTCAATACCGAAGAGAACTGAAATCGACGTTTGTATTCAATATTTTAAAATAGTATATTTTGTGATATCTGTATGAGATTCAGAAAACTTGCATTTATACACTTTTTGAAGGACAGTTTGTTCATAGAACTTAAAAGTTTAAGCACATCTTGCAACATTCAATTATGGGCGGTCGCCACTCAATAAGCTCTTTCCCACTGAATAATAAACAATGAAAATTCCTACACTCTTCTATAGGTCTTACTCCTCTTTAAGGGTTATGAAGGAGACCTGTATATATAGCAACATTAAATTTACATATTCTAGGGCAAAAATAGACTATTTTCTACCCTTAGGAGATGGCTTTTTTTCCATTATAACTAAACTAAGTTTTAAATCACGGGACAAAATATGGGGTTTGACTTTCACATGTATTGGTCATGTTTAACCAAAAATGACCATTTGGTTAATGGTGAGAGAATTAAAGATAAAATATTGTGGTTCATGGCATTTGAATGGTGACACTTACACCAAAAAAATGGGACCAACGATAAGTACTTTGGTTAACTCGTGAGGTTTTAGCGTATCATTGAAAATTAACAAAAAACCTTATTTTGTAACATTGAACCCTGCGTTTCTAGGCCCAGAAGGCCCATTGGAATGAACGGAAGGTAGTCGGCACATTTTTTCAACATAATAAACTCGTCCATAACCATTTGGTGTAATTTGGTGTTCCAAATGTATTGAACTCCTCTTGTGAATAAGTATATTTTCTTAGGTAATAGAGACACAGACACCACTTTTGAATCATTATTTAGGTGGCTAATTATAGTATAGTATATTTTTTTTTTGGGTCGCTTCAGAGAAGGGGCCTTTTTGTAGGACGAGGAGAATGATGTTTACGCATACCATACAACGCGTACTGTATGGTTATGTGGGACTGAACCTCAAATTCGAGGTAATACCCACTAAACTCCCCACCCTCCTGCATTTATGATAATATCATAGAATCCGGACCGAGACTCCCTGTTTAGGTATTACTTCGGTCCAAAAACAATGCAGCCTAGGTATTTTTGCCATACCCTGCCAATAAAAGAGGAGATTTTTCTACGAGAGGAAACTCTCCTCCTTTTTTTTAACCAATGTCGTCTTTACGTAATCTGCCACAGTGTACCAGTCCGCGGTACTGCGCAGCATTTCCGGGATGACTTCTTCCGGCCTCCATTCGTCGAAGGGCGGTCGCCCCTCAGCAAAGTGAGGAAATCCGAAAAAGGTGTGCTCAGAGGTATCCGGCTCGCCCGGGCAATGCAAGCATTCCAGAGAAGCCACCTTGCGTCACTTGAAAAGCATTTCACGGAAATAACCGCGACCAGTTAAAATTGTGTGAGATAGAAGTCTACCTCACCATTTTCATGATTCATCCACCTTTCCAAGTCGATGATAAGACGGTGCGTCAAACGTCCCCTCAGGTCACCATTCCACATATGCTGCCAACATTCCTTTGTCACTGCTTCATCCATTGTGTTGTCAGACCCGGACTTAAGTTTGCCCATGACAACCTTATATCCCTTGCCCCAAGTTTCACAGACCCGCCTAAGCTCCGCAATTTCCTCATTCCACTAGTGCACGCTCCTTTTTTTCTTTTAGGGCCGTTTGCGTGGCATAAAGGCATAGCAAGCTCCCCTCAGAAGAGCAGTTACCCTAAAGAGTCTTTGCTACACCCGGGATGGTTGGTCCTCCATGCCAGGCTGGGATAGACGACGACTCTTCGCGAAGATATTCCGCAAATCTGTCCTCGTCCATCTTTGACACATTCCAGTCTAGTGGGCGCTTTTTGTACGGGGGCCGATTAACGGCCCTATCACGTACTTGGAAGGTGATGCAATTATGGTCGCTGCCATTGGCTCCGTCCATCACCCTCCCATCGCCCATTCTTCCTGCCAACCCGGCCAGGAATCGATTACGTCAGGGTTTGATTTACCAAAGCCTGGCCTTACGTAGATTGGATTGTTCCCAGAGTTCATGACCAGCAGATCGGTTCTAGCGGCCATATCTAGAATCAACGTTCCCCTACGGTTCGTGGTTAGCATTCCCACTAAACGGCCCATTTAAGTCCACGTCAAATATGATATTGTCAGAGTCTTCCCTTATCGTTTCCTCCAACGAGGCCAGCTTTGCGGTTAATACCCCAATTGTGTCATTCGGTGAAAAATAATAATAACTAATGAAGGTTGTATCACCGCACTTTGCCCAGACATGGCAGTTGCCTTTTCTATGTCGGGACATGGACGTCTGAGCACGACCTCGTAGCCATATAGTGTACCGGCCTGTGTCATCGGTGAACCAGAATTGCCGGTTCCTATTGCGAAGCGGCTCGGATAGCAAGACGACGCTAGAGTCTGTCTCGCCCACGAGCTGATCAAGCAAAAGGTCAGCAAGAATGGTCCTGTTCATATTCCTTTGAAGGACTCCGAACATTACCGATGAAACTTTATCTGCCTTGCCGTAATTGCCTCCCGTAGTATAATTTTATTGTGCAACTTTTACAGTTTTAAAAAAAATTATATATATATATAGTATTAATACAAAATTTGTATTTACAGTTTTGATTTATAATTTTTATTACAATCACGTTATCTTATTACTACATTATAATTAATTAATATTTAATATAAAATTACCCAGTATTCTTAATACGCTAAATCTATTTCTATATATAAATAATTATTTGGTACCATAATTTGGATTTTTTTAATTCCCAACCCTTTTCAATTTTTTTCATTTCTCTAGCGTAGTTGCGAATTTCCTTAATTGCCTTGCTCTGTAAAACCCCCTTTATAGTTTCCCACCAGTCCCTACCCTGTCTACTGTTGTCTTTTCCATTCATCCAACTCTTTCACAACATAATCCATAATTTTCCCTCTGATTTTTTCGCAGACCCTAATATGCTCAAATGATTCTTCTCCTACTTTAAATACTCTACAGCTTTTATCAGGAAATCCTTTTCTTCCCTCTTTGCTTAAGTTCCCACATCTAATTCTAGCCCACTGTTCATGCGGCTACAGCATCTGGCTTGTCATAAGAAACTGAAGTTGCTGCAAATTTATTGTTTTTTTTACTAATTCCATGACAACCTCAATTAAATTTTCTCTTCTTATGTTTTCTTCTTCCTAATATTACTCTGTTTCATAGCTTTTTTTATAATCCTTGTAGCCTTCCCAGTATCTTGATTTATTGACCCTGCTAAGGTCTCGTTGTATATCCTGCTCTTTTAGAATATCAAGAGCTCCACGCATTTTCCCTTTAAAGACTTCTCCTTTCACCCCTCTGTTAAGCAACTTTTGTACTTCTCCGCTTCTTCCCATACACTCTTTAAATCAGTTCCCCACCTAGAAGGTTCCCCATTTTTCAATGCCCTAAACTCTTCTCTTAGGTAGATATTTGGTCATCTATTTTCTTCCATGTCCAATATACTAGCTATATAGGCAATTCCTCTTTCTCTTGTATAGAATGCTATACTTCTGATACCAGCTTCAAGCTTCCATGTATAATCTGGAGAATTGCAATTTATTCCCATAACCATCTTAACATATCTGCTGTGCATTTTTTTGATTAATTCCCTTCTCGTTATACCCCATATCTCCACTCCATATAAACAACATGCCCTAGCCAAGATCTCCAAGAGATACATTCTTTTGCTCAATTTCTGCAATCCTAATCTTTTTATGAGTCCCCATCTCATATTTATCGCTTTTCTTGCTTTCCCTACTACTCCAGTTAGATGCTTTTCGTATGTTCCGGTCACAGAGAAAGAAAAAACAACGTATATACTGAGACGGTTACCATATAACCCTCAGATTTAATAAAAAAATATACTATAAACAAAAAGATGTTTATGTAGTAACCCTCTCACGGCACCCATACCAATGTAAAGTTATAAATAATTGAGAGAAACTCGCGCATACAAAATAGTCAGCTGATGCGCGCGCTCCTCTCTATAGAAATAACATTAGATATATAAATATAGTACAAAGCATTATTTTTTATTTCTTATTTTTATTAATTAAAAATTAATTAATTTGTTTAAATAAATATATTAGAATTAAGTACAAATAATAGTGAATCGAGTGATATTAATTATTAATAAAGAAACGGATAGGAAGGGTAAGAAATCAAGCTCCAAAATTATTATATTTTCTTTTCTTTTTTAATAGTATGCCGCGCACTCTCTGATACATTGTAAAGATAGGCATGGCAGACTATAAATAACGAGCGATTTCTACAATCGTCCTGATTTGCTCTGTGTTCATTGCACAAGCAAGTTATCTAGTGCCCGCTTGGTATTCCACGGCTCCTCTAGGTAATTCTGCCTCTTGGTAAAGTACGGGTTGGGACTACGTCGAACTGGCATTCCTCTCGACATAGTCAATCCACTCATACTCCCAAGCAGTACAATTCTTAGAGTTGGTATTCCACTCTAGGAGTTCTCATCGTGAAGAAGACGGGTTGGGACAACGTCGAGCCGGTATTCCTCTCGATTTTGTCAATCCACTCACATTCTTCTGTTTGATTTACTAGGGTTGGTAGCCCACTGTAGAAACCTGGTTAGTAGAAGAACGCGGGTTGGGACAACGTCGAACTGGCAGTCCTCTCGACTTTGTCAATCCACTCACATTCTTCAGGTGGTGCTTTCTGGGGTTGGAAGTCCACTCCAGGAACTTCTTAAGGGTAGATCTCAAGCTGGGACATCTCAGGGTTGGTAGTCCACCCTAAGCGGTCAATCCACTTGAGTCTCCCTTGTAACGCATGTATTTAGTGGCTTTGGCTGTTGGCTTCGCTTTTATACATTATTTTATATTTAGTTTATTTTGCACTTGCTTAGTAATTATCTTTTGCAGTATATTTTTTATATTATTTTGTAAATAATTTAATTTGTATCTCTGCTTATATAATATTTTGCATTATATATATTTTGCTTGCTTAAAGTTTGCATTATAAATAATTTGTAATTATTGGTTACTCTTTTGTTAATTTTTATTATACAGAAAAATTGCTTGTATGCAATACAATCAAAGAAATTTATTTTTTGTTTAATTATAAATAATTAAGTGTACTTATTTATAGCTAGACCATTACAGTGTATCCCATAGTTTATATATACGAAAAGAACCCCGACTGTCTACCCCCTGTGTGACCGTTTCAATACGTCCATTTCTCTTCTCTTCTTATTTTCCCTCCCCTTCTGAACACCATTATTTTTGTTTTCTAGGTGTTTACGGTCAGTTTATTTCTCTCACGGTACCTCTCTAGCCCATTTAGAATTTCCTGCAACCCTTCCTTATTATCTGCCAGTAACACAAGATCGTCGGCAAATTTCATACAGAAAATCTTTTTCCCCCCTAACACAGTTCCACCAATATTCTTTTTTTCCCAAACTTCATCGATATCTTCGATGAAAAGATTAAACAATGTCGTGCTTAATGGACAGCCCTGCCTTACTCCTACTCAAGTTTTAAAGGGTTTGGAAACCCCTTAGTCATTAATTACCTCACACCAAGTTTCCTTGTAAATTCGCTAGGTGGCTAATTATAATAAAGTACAGAAAGTAATATTTTATATTCTAAAAAATAATTAAAATTAATTTTTTGTTTCCAGTATTTTAAAATTAATGGAAGTTGGGATAAATTCAAGATTACAGAAAAAATATTATAACAGACCACTACGAGAAAAAGTAAAGAATGAGACTTTGCCGTTATCCTTTTCTGATATTTTGTGCCTTATGTTACTGATACCAACAGGAATATTATTGGCAAAATTAATATTAATGTTCGAATTAATTTATAAGAAATTGATTTCAAAATAAATTCTCAGAAAAAATGTAAATAGGATCAAAACTAAAGTAAATTTATGTTATTAGAGAATAAATGAATTTTATCTTTTAACTGTTATTTTTATAACTCAAATAGTTTTGAAATTTTTGGTAGAAGTAATAAAATTATGCAGAAGAAAAATCATCTCCTTTTTTGTATTTTATAATTTTTTATAATGAATGCTCCATTTATTTATATGACCATATATTACCAATTAAGGTAATTGGAACTAAATCGCGTACCGACTTGAGAAAAATATACTCTTGAATTTTTCGGGTCTTTTGCAATATTTTGACTACAGCTAAAATAGTCAAACAAATGCTATTTTTCCAAAAATATTTAGCAAAGTAAAGGGTTTCGATTATTTGGGTTATTGGAAAAAAATTTTAAAAGAATGTGTTAAAACTACCTTTAAATGATAAAATATTGAAAAACTGGATTAAAAAATTTTTTAGAAAAATTTTTGTTTTGTAAACGGAAAAATAGCAGCATTTTTCAATTAATAATACGAATAATTATTTTTACCCCAGGGGGTAAAAACTTTTTCTAAATATTAAAAGGGGATCAAACATTTTTTCTTAATACATATGCTGCTGTTGTTTCAGTTACAAATCGAATAGTTTAAAAAAAAATGTTTACGACTATTTATTTTTTGCAGAAAATAAACATCCACTGGTGTAAATATGATAGTATTATAATAATTTATTATAGTAAATATAATAACACATTATTAATTTAATGCATTTATGAATTTTAGTTTTAAGCAAATTGCATAGTTTTAAAAAATCGACTTTTTTTTAAAATAAGTTAAATGCACATGGAAAGTGTATATTATTTTAAGTATTACTTATTTAGTTAAAAGTTTTCTGTTAAAGTTAAACTTAAAAGAAAGAGAAAAAAAAATGAAACTTTTTACTTTTTTATTAAATTTTTTTATAATAATTAAAATGGTTAATTCTTATTTTTTTGAAATAAAAAATTTAGAAGTTTATGTAAAATTTATTAGAGATTTCCGCGATGAATTAAAATTTAAAGATCTTTTTATTCTGTACGAGGATCGTTACAGTTCAGGTAAAATTTATAATACGCAATAATATTGATAAAATTCAGGTTAATAATTTTTCTATTTGAAGATTTACATCTCCAATCATATTTGGTAAAATTAATTCGTTCTTTATCAGAGTACAATAACGTTCAAGGGTTAAATTTTAATCAAACAAAATATCTTGAGTATGGCGCTGGTATCATAAATGAAACAATGCATTTATTAATATTTTTTATTGAGGATTATGCAAATTTAATTAAAACTTCAAATAAACTAAATGAATTTAATTATCATTACAACTCTTTATTATTATTTACTTCAACAACAACGGAAAAATATTGCCAAAATTTAAAAAGTTTTTTTTTTAAATATGTGAAAAGCAATATTAGCATATTCGTCAAATGTTTTATTGATAGCAAAATTTCATTTTATTATTTGAAATCCAAAGATAATATTACAAAATTCGAGCTTGGAAATTGGAATTTAAAAACTAGATTTTCTCCAGGATTCAGATTAAAATATCGCACAGCACAATTTAAAAACATGGAAGGCACTGAACTAAAAATTGTAACGGTAAATAATTATTTAAAATATGAAATGGAAAGATTTATGTAATTTTACAATAAGAATAATTATTTTTTCTTTTGTTCAATTTTTAAAGTTTTATCTTTTTTTTTGAATTTTCGTGAAAAATTCAGTAAAAATCACTTTAACTCAAAATCATAGATGCGCAATTTTGTATTGGGTCGGTAAAAAAATATTAAACCATTTTTTTCTGAATAGAAAACGATTTGAACTCGGATTTGAATCACTATTAGGCAGAATTTATTCAGACTAAAATTTCTAATATGTATAATTAAAAAGTTTCATTTAAAATTTGAATTTTCACGCCATTCAACGCGGCAGTTCCCCAGGCTATAATTAATTTTTCTCTGCATAGGTTGGCACTATAAGAATATTCATATTCACATTCGAATACAACGCTTAAATAGATTCCGCCTAAATATTTCAAATATTTTAAGTCTGAGGTGTATTCTTACCTTACAATAATATTGCAAAATATATTAAATTTGTTCAGAAGTTTCACACATTTTTAAAATTTGTTTTTTTACTATTGAGTCTGACCTTTCCCCACTCTAAAGAAATATTTATTGTTCTCTAATTGGCAGATGTAAATTCCGTATCTAAAGTTACAGAAATTTCCGTTAACAGCGGCAATTTTTGACATCCTTAATTGGTGTCGGACCTTTTATACGAAGCGCCATGCAGGAATGGGTTAGGGTCAGACTCAATACGTTTTCAAATTGATATCCATTCCATAGCGCTTTTATTATCTTAGATATCAAATGATATTGAAAACTCGCATAAAAAAGGATCAATAACTTTTTACTAACTCAAAAAATTTCATCCAGGTATAGCTAAATGTCCCAATAGATAATTTACAACCCTGATAATACGATATAACTCTTGTTTAAAAAACTGTGGATGGGCTAATTTGAAACCTGAATTAGATTACACGGGTCTCTAGAAGAGGCTTTAGGTTTCACAAAAATGCCGCAAAATTCTGAGTATGGGGAAGTATTCTAGAGAGCAATATAATCAGAATCCAATTGGCAGGAAATCGGCTGCTTCTTTCTTTGCGGTTCTTCTTTTTTTTTATTTTCCACTCTCTTTTTTTTCCCAGTTTTCTTTGAAAATTTATGTATCTGGTTCCTTGGTACCTAAAAGGTCTTAAAAAAGTTCTAAAAACTCTAGAATACTCCCCCGTACTCAGAATTTTGCGGCATTTTTGTGAAACCTAAAGCCTTTTCTAGAGACCTGCGATTAGATATTGAAATTTTATATGAAAATTAAATTTAAAAACTGAAAATTGGACAAATGAAAGAAAAGAAAACTGATTGACTGCTCTGCTTAAATTTTGCTTAAAATTTCAAGAATAAGCTTGAATTTTAAAGCATTTGATTGAATCTTCAAGCAAAATCCAAGAAAAAATTTTTAGTTTTTTAAACAAGATTTTTATCCTATTTTAATTTAAATTTGCTTAATTGACTTTTCATGAAATTTAAGGGCGAGTCAGATCAGATTAGTCAAACATACGACAGTCATGCCTACTCGTATTTACTTGGTCACTAAAATAAAAAAAAATTCAACTTACGCGCTAAATTTGATTTTTTAAAACATGCTGAAATATTGAAAAGGTAATCAAAAAAATATTGTCTTTCCCAAAGTATTTAGTAAAATTTTTGCATTTAGCAATTAAATTAGAAATCAAGCATTCTAAAAAAGCAATTTTTTTCAGATCATTATTGAATTTTATTCTGATATTTTTTTTTTATTTTATATTATTATTTTCTAAAAATAAGGAAATAAAAAAAATTTTTTTTTTTTTCAAACAAAAGTAATTTTGCAGAAAAAATACATAAGTATCCTTTTTTTAAATACTTGCAAAATATTTTTATTAAACCAAATCAGTCTTTATTAATCCATGCACCAAATAAATAATTAATTTTTTTTTAATTTATGCAAGTATTAAAATACTTTATTTTAAAGCAATATCATCTAGCATGCATTGCTTTTTTTGTACTCGCAACGAGTAAAATATGCCAAAAAATTTTATATAAATATACGTACATGCACAATAAAAAAATATACACAAGATTTGTCAATAATTTATAAACTGAACATGCCAATACTAAAACAAATCTGTATAATTACATAAATATGATATGCATATAAAATATTAACATTTTTTTCGAACACAATAAAGAACGCATAATATAGTATATATTCTTTATTTTAAGATTTAACGGGCGCGAACGCCCTTTTTACAAGGTGTCCCATTTATTAGTATTAAAAATGAAAAAACAAGGGGACTTGTTAAATATATACAATAAATTTTATAATGATTAATACAATCTCAGTATTTATAATATATACAATAATATAAAATGATTAAAATTTATAAGGATTAATTAAATTATACTATAAAATACAATAATTAATAAAGTAACATATTAAATTTTCTTTGGATATCTAAATATATATATATATAGTTATCTTAAATTATACTTGTAGACAATACAGCAATTTAAGTCAAAAATATGGTCTTAAAACCCTATACTATTCACGAATTGTCAAATTTAATTAAAATAAATAGTTCTGGCTAGTAGTACAGGTTCAGGATAAAGTAAGGTTAACTATAATACTTTGATCTATTTTTCAATAAGTATGCCTTGAGAGTTGAGGTTTGTAGAGGAATCTCAATCTCCAGGGACAATTTGTTCCACTCTCTCCTCAACCTATGGAGGGGAGAGTGAAACCCAAAGTCTCCTGAGGAGTGAGACTCCTCTATGGGTCTAAAGTTCCTCAAATTATAATCTACCTGTCTGTCCATGAAGAGTAATTTCAAGTAATCAGGAATATAGTGGTTAGTTAGGATCCTGTTGACAAAAAGTATGTCTATTGAGTCGTGGGTGGATTTTAATGTCTTTATATTAAATTCTTCCGATAATTTTGAGTAATCATGCTCGAGTGGGGACATAGGATTAGCAGTATAAAAGGAGAGGTAGCGTAAGAACCTGTGGATTATGCCCTCTAATGGTGAGTAGTTAGATATTGAGGAAGGTTTCCAAATAACTGATGCAAATGTTAGCTGTGGTACGACTAACGATTTGAAAAGAGTTAAAATTGTTTGAGGATTTTGGAATTCGAGGGTAGATCTTCTAATAAAACCAAGGGTTTGTAATGCCTTAGATCTTATAGTTTGTCTGTGCAAATTAAAATTCCACCTAGAATCCAGGATTAAGCCCAGATCCCTCACGGACTCCACTCTACATAAATTTACGTTATTTATTAAATATTTATATAAAATAGGAGACTTTAACCTCGAAAAGGTGATGCAGTTGCTTTTGTCCGCATTGATAGGCATGCCGTTGGCCTGAGACCAGGAACAAAATCTATCAGCATCAGATTGGAGCAGGTCTGCGTCTCTCATCGAGCGGATCGGTCTACGTAATCGTGAGTCATCAGCAAACAACTCCAGTACGGAGTGGTTTATTGACTGGTAGATGTCATTGATAAATAAAAGGAATAGAAGAGGGCCCGTGTGAGATCCCTGGACCACTCCTGAGGTGGGATAGAATATATTTGATTGTGTACCCTTGAATAAAACTCTCAAAGTCCTGTCTTTTAGATAGGAGATAAGCCATGTTAGGGCCCATCCCCTAATCCCTAGATTAAACAATTTGTCAAATAGTAGTCTGTGGTCTACCAAGTCGAATGCTTTGGAGAAATCATAGTATATGACATCGGTTTGGATACCACTTACTATTGATTCCGTTACATCATTGGAAAAAGAAAATAGTCCTGTCTCCACCGATCTTCCCTTCATGAATCCGTGCTGAAGGGGAGATATGAGAGTATGTACTTTATCATACATTAAAAGGTAGATTAACAGGTCAAAGAGTTTAGCTAATCCACTAACCCAGACAAGGCGAATACTCGATTCGAGCTCGGATTTTCTTCTCGCGATTAGCTCGATAGGAGCTCTAAATTTAAACGAAAATTACTCGAAATTAACTCGAAAGGAGCTCTAAAGCATTTTTTGTAAAATTTGCGAAAATAGCAAAAACACCACTTTTAGGGGTAGTTTTAGCTAACTTAATGGTAAAATATTAATTATTTATGAAAAAGAAGTCGAAATTCTTAATGAGTGACCCCAAAAACCCATATGATGCAAATCTGAGTTCTCAAAGTGCGAATATGTAATAAAGACACTTTTTGGGTGGTAGTTTTTGCAAATTTAAGGGTAAAGCTCCAATTTCTCTGCCAAATTACCCTGATTTTCGTGTTCTGCGTCCAAAAAACCTATTGTAGACCAAATCTGGTATTCGACAATAATAATCTAACCCCTCCCCCCGTATTTTGACTGGAGTAATTAACCGAAGGCCATTTGAAAGTTGGTATGGAATTCCATATGGGAAATGCTATGATAATTTTAAGGGGAAAAAAAGAAAACAATGAGATGTTAGGAGTTTCTCAAGTAAATAATACTGTAAATACGAGAATAACCTAAATAATTATCTTTATGATGCGGATTTGCATAGTGAAAACATTCTAGAAAATAAAGTACCATGGGAATTCAAAGACCGAAAAAACGTACACACGGTTAAATTTAAAAGTAATTATTAAAATGGTTATCCATTTATTTTACAAAATTATATTGTAATTAGATTGGGAGATTATATAACTCCTGACCTTCCACCTCATTTTGGTTTAGTATGGGTTTTTTTGGCCACTGATTCCCAACTTCAGTCAATTTTAACACCCAATGACAATTCTTTAATTTAAATTGAAATTTGATTGAACTTACGAGGTTTTTAAAATAACAGTAATACAAAAATTTTACGCATTTAAGACTAAAAGAGAGAAATTATAGAGTGAATCACGCATTTACGATAAAATTTGACCTGAAATTTGGATTCAGCGACCCAAAAAACCTAATCTATGGAAAAATTAAGGCTCACAGTGAGAGTATAGCAAAAACACTCCCTTTTAGGGTTTGTTTTTTTAAATGATACTATCTTTGTTAAATTTTGCTATTTTAAAGGTGATGCGCTCATTTCCCATGGATAATTTTCCAAAATTTGGAATCAGTGACCCAAAAAACCTATTCTAGGCCAAATGTTTGCCAGGCCAAATGTTTGTCAGGAATAATCATTTATAAATTTAGTAAAATTAAATATCTTCAACACATAGATAATACTTCAAAATTTGTAAAATTAAAGCAAATAATATAAAAAAATCTGTAAAAAGTTAGTAATAAACAAAATTAATAAAAATGAGGCTGAATTTGTTATTTTAAAAATGACCCAAAATTGGTTAATTTAGCTTTGGAGTTGTTTTCAACTGATTTAGGTAATTTTTAAAGCTCGTAATTAATGAATTATATTTTATTTAACTTTTTATTATTACCTTTTAACAAAGATACTATGTAGTTATAGTATCTTTGCCTTTTAATGATAATTCCACTTAAAAAAGTTTTAAAAGCTAAATAAGTAATCCTGGTTTTAAAAAACGTTTTTTGAACTTTTGTGCTGCTCTAAAATGCTAATAATTAAAAATTTGTGTTATTTTTTTTACAAAAAACGAAGTATTATCTAAAATTTACTTTAATTACTATTAATAGTATTTACAATATTTACTTCAGCAAAGCTTTGATAACACAGGCAAACAAAAAAAAAAAGTCATGTACCAGAAGGTAGACCCCATGGACTGGGGGTTTATGGTGGTGCTAAAACCGAATATGGCCATAGAAATGCGATTTAACTAGCCAATTTGCCCCCAGCGCCCCCATATGCCCCCCCAAGGAGGTGAAAAAATTTTTCTTTTCGAAAAATGAAAATTGTACTATATACTTATGTTTTTTGGGTCGCTGATACCAAATATGTATATAAAAAATGTTTTTAGCCAACACTTGGCCCTGTAGACCACTTGAGTTCCCCCCCCCCATTCACCCCCCCCAAACGGGTTCAAAATATTTTTCTTAAGAAACCTAAAAGTCAAAGTGTTTTCTTATATTTGCTGAGACGCTGAAACTAAAGATGAATATAAAAAATATGTTTAACCAACGCTTGGCCCTCCAGAACACCCCAATGCTCCCATTCACCCCCCCCCTCTCCCAAACGGGTTAAAAATGTTTTTCTTAAGAAAAATAAAATGGAGGGGCCAAGCATTGGTTAAACACATTTTCTATATTCACCTTTGGTTTCAGCGTCTCAACAAATATAAGAAAACACTTTGAATTTTATTTTTCTTAAGAAAAACATTTTTAACCCGTTTGGGAGGGGGGGGGTGAATGGGAGCATTGGGGTGTTCTGGAGGGCCAAGCGTTGGTTAAACACATTTTCTATATTCACCTTTGGTTTCAGCGTCTCAACAAATATAAGAAAACACTTTGAATTTTATTTTTCTAAAGAAAAACATTTTTAACCCGTTTGGGAGGGGGGGGGGGGGTGAATGGGAGCACTGGGGTGTTCTGGAGGGCCAAGAATTGGTTAAACACATTTTCTATATTCACCTTTGGTTTCAGCGTCTCAACAAATATAAGAAAACACTTTGAATTTTATTTTTCTTAAGAAAAACATTTTTAATCCGTTTGGGAGGGGGGGGGGGGGTGAATGGGAGCATTGGGGTTTTCTGGAGGGCCAAGCGTTGGTTAAACATATTTTTTATATTCATCTTTAGTTTCAGCGTCTCAGCAAATATAAGAAAACACTTTGACTTTTAGGTTTCTTAAGAAAAATATTTTTAACCCGTTTGGGGGGGGGGGACTCAAGTGGTCTACAGGGCCAAGTGTTAGCTAAAAACATTTTTTATATACATATTTGGTATCAGTGACCCAAAAAACATAAGTATATAGTACAATTTTCATTTTTGAAAAGAAAAATTTTTTCACCTCCTTGGGGGGGCACATGGGGGCGCTGGGGGCGCTGGGGGAAAATTGGCTAGTTAAATCGCATTTCTATGGCCATATTCGGTTTTAGCACCACCAAAAACCCCCAGTCCATGGGGTCTACCTTCTGGTACATGACTTTTTTTTTTTTGTGTGCCTGTGTAATAGCTGATCACTTAAATTAGCTGCCTGGGTTCCCATTCCCGTAATTTTTATGATTTAGTAAATTTTAATTAATACTTTGGGTAAAAAAAGTTAATAATCTAAAATATTGTTTAACCGAAAACAATAATTTTTATAGAAAAATCAAGCTAGAGAGGTGCTTCCCCCAACAACCCATTCTAGGATTCCCTCTGATAATAGATGTTCAAGTTTATTTTACTTACTATATAAAGATTCTAATAAGTGACCGGTAAATATATTTGTAGTATTTGTCCTAAACATTTATATATTTTTCTATTTTTGTAACTTTTGACAGATGCAACCGATTAACTCAAAAATAAGGTGGGTTCGTAAGAAATATTTCCAAATTGAATGAAATTTTTCACGGAATTTTTCCTTATTTTTTAGTTTTTATATATTTTAAAAATTGGATAAAAATTTTTTTAATAGAAATTCAGTTTTTTTTAACATCAAAAATTTTTGTCGTTATCAATTGAAATGAAACCTAGCCTATTTTTTTTTACATAATTTTTTCCGTATTTTGCCATAAGCCCGATGTCTATAGATTTTCGTTCCTCTGATTCGCGTTCGGGAAAATAAACAAACAAACAAATATGCTTTATGAAAAAAAGAAAAAAAAATTGATGGCACATCCTACTGATACGTTTCTTCGGGTTTCTTAGACGTCTGTGGTACCATATAAAGTGCTTAACTATAAGTGAGGAACAGAAAAAATTTTACTCGCCCCATAGTTTTTATAGGTTTTAAATTTTAAATTTTCAACATCCGAGAGCAGCTCAAATATCAAATATTGGGTTTTTTAAAAAAATAGACTTGGAATTTTTCTAGCAGATTCAAATTATTTTATAAACTGGGCTAAAACGCGTGTTCCCTAGTAATTTTTCCTGTAGAATCCAAATTCATTAATTATTTTAACATTGGACCACGCTTTATAGTAGAAAAATCCATTTTTTTCTTTTTTTAGGGTACCAATTTTCAGGGGATTAATTTTTAAAAGTTTCGCAGTTTCCAAGAAAAAATTTTATGAATAATAATTACAAGAGTTACTAATATATTTTTTGCTCAAGAATTCGATTAAACCACTAGTTTTTCATCTACATTTTTCTTTACCAATAAAATCTTTTGCTTCTATTTTTACTAGTTTTGTCCAAACTTATACATTTTGCATTACTAGCTAATTTTAGTCTAAAGGGTTTCAAATATTTGAAATTTTTTTAAATAAATGAATAGTGAGGGAAAAATTACTCGAGAAAAAATAAAAACTTTTCGTCTTATGATATTCACTAACTTTCGACTAACTTATCCAATTGTTAAGTTACTGGACCTAATGTAATGTGAAATTGAGATTATAGGAGAATTATTGCAAAATCTTTAATTAATAGAAAACAAAAAGTTTTAGTATTTTCTAGAGTAGTTTTAAATTTCCCGCAAAATACAAATTTGTTGCCAGAATTTTAATTGGTTAAATTTTGAAAACCGAATGAAATCAATCAATTCGACAATTCTCTGATCATTACAGTGTGCCTTCTTGACATAGTAACCCAAGGCCTTGTGTTATAAGATCGCAGTTTTTAGGCTATCTTCAAAATGAAGCTGCAATGTTTTTGGTTCCATTTTCATATTAAGGGCCTACATTTAAGAACTGTAAGCCTCACCGTTTATTTTTGGATAAATAAAAAGGTATCTTGGTCTCGAAAGAGTGCCCTCAAAAGCCACCTTTTTTTCAACCAACGTGGCTCTGCTCGTTCATGGTCAAAATTAATGGGTTAAGTCTCAAAATTGACAATTTTAAATTGTTGTTACTTTTTTTGTAATTTTTATTACTCTAAGGCTTAAACTGCTCTAATAAATACAGAAAGAAGTTCTTTAGGGTCTGAAATTTGTAACATAGAATCAAATAAATTTTTTTGTTTAATATTTTTTTTTTAAATTTCCTACATTTTTAATTTTTACTCTATTTTATTTCATAAATTTCAGGAAAATTTTACCCTATCATTGTATAGGTAGTTAAAGACTTAAAGCTAAAAAAAATGTTATTAACATTACTTTAATAAGTAACAAAAATTTTGAGACCATGCACGTGAGTTTTATTTTCTACAAGCAGATCAATGTTGGTTGCAAAAAGAGGCAAAAAATGGCGCTTTTCCGGCCACTCTTTGTTTGTAAGCTTCAAGTTTCTAAAAAATCTATAATTGGATCTCTAAATTAAAATTATCATGCTTCTCAAACAAATGATATGAGGTAAATGAGTAAAGAACGTTTAAAAACTATATATTCTTCTGCAAACTTTTGTGACCAATGAAGTCTATTTTATCAGAATTTTAATCTTGGAAACAATTCGAAAATTGGTATTTTTGGACCAAAAATGGGCATTCTATTTATTGACATATTTTGGTGACAAAACTGGCGATAAAAAAAGAAAGTTTGCGGGGCTCAAAAATAGAACATAAAAAAATTAGATCTACCGAAAGGCATTTACTTGATTCACAAAAAGGTAACATCGTTTTTATGATAGCCTAAAAACTCATATCTTATAACATGAGGATCTGGCTCAGAAGGCTTATTGGAATGAGTTAAAAATAAGAAATTTAAAGGCTATTTCCTGATAAGTATAGTGATTTGGCCCCCGAAACAAAACCTAAGCTAAGTAGTAGCTTTCGAAAAGTTATCAAAAAAATCACTGATTCCCGTTGGAATTAGACATCTAGGTCACGAAAGGCCCTCGAAAACCTAAAAAAACCGTATTTTTAGGGTTTTTTAGATTTTATTTAAGGCCCCCATGCCCCCCCCACTTGGATACTTAAAAAGAATTTTTTATGCAAAGTAGTAAATTTTTATTATTTTTTATTGAGCAGATTCGAAAAACTCCAGTATTAAAGAAAAATTTTTTATTTTGAGGGATAGTTTTTCTTCATTACTAAAGTTTTTTAAACCTGTCAGCCCACCTGTTCAATAAAATATAATATAACAAAATACAGTTTTGCATAACTCATTAACATTAAAACTAAAAAAATGCATGCAAACTCCTAAAACAAATTATAGTATTATTTGTTTTCGGGATAGTTTTCACCCCAAAATTAAGGTAATATTTAATTAATTTAAAAAGTAAAATATACATGCCCTCTTTGGCTTTTGCAAAAATTAAATTTAAACTATGGGTTTTTATAGGTATGCATGTTTTTTGTTTTACATTCTTACTTTTTACAAATTTATTTATTTATTTATTTAATATTTTAACATCAATGGTGTTAAAATTGTATGGGTTTGTGGCCCTTTACATAGTATATTTCAATAAAATTTACAATAAAATTTGAATAAATTTAGAGCCGTTTTTACAGGCACGCCAACCACGCCATGGCGTAGGGGGGCAAAATTTTTATGGGCGGCATTTAAAGAAAAATATTAAATATCTTTAAAAAATAATTTTATACCTTTAATTTTTGAAAATTATTTTCATAACTAAATAAATTAGATTTATCTTTATAAAGCTAATACTTAATTTAAATAAAAAAATAAGTCAATCATTTACTATATAGATTATCATCTATATTTTATTAATAAAATATATCATATTGTGTCCATTTTCATCCCTTGGGGGCAGTTTATACGTCAGGATTTTATTTTAACTCATTAACGCCGGGGCGGAGAGTTTTGGAAGTGAGCAAAAATAAATATATTCCATTGTAGATACGTGGCTAAAAAGTTCATCCCGGTAGTAAAATTTCACGCTCTTTCAGAATCTGGCATTAGTTTCCATTTACAACCATTAAATATACCCTAATATCGGGGGAGAAAGGGGTAGTTAAGGCATTATTAGGATGTTTGGAAAAATCAATGAAAAGGGTATCAAATTTTATTGAAAAATGTTTGAACTTTGAAATTTGTTGATTCTAAAGTTATTATTAGCTTTGTGGTAATATTATTCTGCACCCACTACCATCGGGATGAACGGGGCAAAGCAGGTAAGCGCGGTAAAGTAGCCATATTAGGATTGTTTTTATGACAAATGACTTAAATTTTAAATTTGATAAAAAAATTTACAGTTTTCTTCGGGCGAGAAGAATAATTTTTATTTTTTCCAACTTAATTTATACGTTTGTATTTTTCACCCCCTGAATGGTATATAGGTGTATGACCGAAGAAAAATGTAACTTTTTTTTGGAATTTTTAAAATTTAAGTCTAATGCGGCTACTTTAACACGTTTACCTGCTTTGTCCCGTTCACCCCTATTTTAGAGGGTGTGATAAAATTTTTGCACAAAACTAATGTTGAATTTCAAATTAGCAGCCAATTTTACTTAAGAATATAGGACGCGTCGAATATAGTTTTAATTATAAAAAATAAGTTTTATTTTAATTTTTTTTTAAACTACCCCTATCCACCTTTAAAGGGTTTTAAATAGGGCGAAAATGAATGAGACCTCAATGTATACAAAGTTTACTTCAATTTACACACAAAATTTTATATTTAAACGTTTTTCAATAAAATTTGATACTATCTTCATTAATTTTTCCAAACATTTCCTAATAATTCCTTACCTACCCCTTTCACCCCCGTTTTAAGGGTATATTTAAGGGTTGTAGATGGAAACTAATGTCAGATTCTGAAAGAGCGTGAAATGTTACTCCAGGAACCTAACAAACTTTTTAGCCAGGTATCTACAAGGGAATATATTTATTTTTGCTCACTTCCAAAACTCTCTGCCCCGGCGTTAATGAGTTAACCCGATTGAGCCCGATAGGCCCTCCGAATGGCCGATTTTATCTGGTAGTATTTATTTTAATTTGATGGATCCATTTTTTATCACCAGAGTCCATTTTTAATCTCGGGAACCAAGTTTTACATTGGTATTTTATTTTGGGCCGAATGGGCTTATTTGGCCCCTAAGGTTTATTTTGTCCCTCTGAGTAGCGCATAATGCCCTTGACCATGTTTCACAACCGAAGGGCTCATTTCTTATGTGCTAATTAGTGTTTCATTTAATATCAATCTAGGATAAATATTTTAATATCGTCGCTCGTATCATCGCTAAGTACGATTAAATTAAAAATATTAATCATAGATATTGAGTAAACCTTTTTAATTAACTAAGGAAAAGATTAATCGTAAACATTTAATTTTGATAGCGACGAAAATCTCATTTTTAATCGCTAACGTTTAACGTTCTTAGTATATTTAATCAACCCCTAAACTTTATTATTAAAATTATAAAAAAATAACTACACATGAATGTTTGATAAAATATTTATAACTTTATTTGTTTTTCAAAACATTTAAAAACCCTTGAAATTAATTTTTGATCAGCCCCAAAAAAAAGTATAATCTTAAATTTAAAAATCTCATTTTTGCCCAATGAGAAAAGATAAATTCCAAAAAAAAAAATAAAATCTTTAATATGCACAAATATGCACATTTTTTTTACATAACACACATTCACACTTACACAAATTTTACTTACGACTTGATTTATGACATTTTCCCTCGCCTTACATAGGCGGCAAATTTTTGGCATTAGGTGGCAAGTAAAGTTATTTGTCATTAATACAAATAAGAAAAAAGTATAAAAAAATAATTTTCTACATAAAAACTATATTATTTGAAAATTGAATTACTGAATTAATCCCTTAAATAAAATGTTTATAAAAGTTAAAAATTATTTGATTTTGAAACTTTGAAAGTTTCCAATATTTTTTATTACTGATTCATTTTGCGAAATTTTTAAGGTCAGAATATTTTAATGTAACATCAATCTGTTTTCAAAAAATTTGATAAAAAAAATAAAAAAATATAAAAAAATAAAGATTCCACTTATAAGTCGCAATTATAATAGGGAAGAGAAGAGACAGAATTATTTGAATTAAATTTTCAGCATTCATCACTAAATAAAAAATCAAAAAAATTTTACATTTTTTAATTTGGCGCGCAATTTTTAGATATTTCCTCCCCGCGTATCGACGCCATGTTGTTCGTAACGTGTTGGTATTACCAGATAGTCTCTGGTGTTACGTGTGGATAAACCGTACAGGTTTATTATTTATATTATTCTACCTAAGAATATTGCAGAAAAATATTTATAGGTAATTATGCAGAAAAACTGAGTAAGTGATTATAAGATTTAAGATTATAAAAGAATTTTTTTAAATATTGTTCTGAAAAACTAATAGTAGTATGCAAATATGTAAATATAACCTATAAAATTTTTAACACTGAACAATATATGAGTTTTGTTGTAATTTGCAATTGCTATAATTTTTTTATAATTCAAAAAGAAATAAAAGTAAAATTTTTATTGAAATTAATTTTATAATTTTACTTTTTTTAGGCTACTGTATGTTCAAATTGATAGAATACATTAAGTGGACCTCTATGATTATTAAGATCTATCGCACGAAAGCCTTCTTGGTTCTTCTGCATTTAGTTTTTACATCAATAAGCCTGACTACTCTCTGCTTAAAAAATTATACTTAAGAATGGTAAAGTTTATTAAATTAAAATGAAAATTATGAGTATAATTGCATGTTTTTTAGAAAAATTCAGGTCAATTATACTAATGATTTGTTAAACGTATAATTTTACAGCACCTAAGTAATAAATAATTTTTCACCGGCTGTTACTTCTATTCTTATTACCTGTGAGTTTATTTTTAAATATTTTTCTTATATTGTAATATTACTATTAACTTATATAAAATAATTTAAGTTTTTAAAATAAAAAATTTATTCATAGTTTAGGAGGGGAAATATTTTTATTTAAAATTTTAAAGTTCATGAAGTTAAGTTTTATTTAATGTTTTTTGCAAATAAATAGCTTTTTACATTTTCAGTCATTGGATTTACTCTCAATTTAAAATATATTATTTACTTTGCTCCGATACTAGTTTGATGATAGTTCTTATAAATTTTTGCTATTTCCATTAACGTTGTTTTTTTTACATAAAATATTAAGATGTATTTAATGAAGAAAACATTATTTTTATACCAAATTTTATATAAAAAAATAAGATTTTAACATTTAATTATTGGAGACAAATCGAGTATCAGGTTTTAGATGTTATATATCCAGATTATCCTATTACGATAGGGGTTATTACTGGGTAAATAAGATTTTATTGAATAGCTATTATTTTTTGTTAGTTATAAATTTTTATAAAAAGTTAAATTTAATAATTTATTTGAAAGTTTTGTACTTTTATGAAAAAATTGTGTTAATTTTGAAAATGGTTCCAAAAATATTGATAAAAAAAATAATTTTGTTTTAAACTTAACAGAACATTAATTTCATATAGCTGAATAGTTATAAGTAATAATTAATTTTAAATCCCTATATTAGAATTATTTTAAGTCCCAAAATAATAATTATTCCAAGTTTAATCCACTCCCTCTCTCACCCCAGTTTTATCAAACTTTTTTAAGTAAAATGTAACATATGTTAAGATTTATGAAATTTAATTAATAAATGATCACTTATAAATAATTAGAAAACTTATCGCATTTGACTTTTTTTGTGTATTTTTATATTTTGTATAATTTTGGATTTAGTTTTCCTCCCATCCAATAGAAAAGTGAATAAATTTTTTAACAACCAAATTCTACAAAATACCATTAAATACTGGAATCAAAAATATAATTTCAAAAAAAAAAATTTGACCTTATTAGTTTTTCCTATTTTTTATTATTTTGGAAGTAGTTTTTATCCTCTATCAAGGGGTTGGCAACGCTATTCTGACGGTAGAGCTGCTTTGGTTGAATATGCAACCAATTTGTTAAATTTAACCAAAAACTGCGAAATTAAACCAATTGGTTAAATATTCAACCAATTGGTTGCTTCAACCAAAACTTGTTGAAATTAAACCAAAAGCTAAAATACAAAATAAAATGATGTAATTATAATAAAGGGTAAAAAATAATCGGCCCACAAAGTTTAAGTGAATTAACATTATGACAAGCAGCCCATAAGAGTCAGGGTGATTTATTTGAAACCACTCGGACGGCTTCAAATGCGCACTATTTTCCACCGAGATAACGAAATTCTAGACTTTTGGCCAAGGCTCCACTGTACAAACGGAAAACCTGCTGCTTTCGTAAAGTCACCTGGGTGACCCTCTTGAAACCAGACTAAACTTTAACACTTTATTTTATAAAGCATTGAAATAATATACCCAAAGTTTAGCCTTTGCCCCATTGTCCAGAGAGGAAGAGCACAGCCCCAAAAATTTGGGTCACCCAGGAGACCAAATTGAAACCAGGCTAGATTTTAATACTCGAATCTCATTATCATCAAAAACCTGCAGCTAAAGCGATATTGCGGAGAAGCTATACTGAGCTTAGTAATACGGACGTATTTTAAGTCACCTGGGTAATCGTGTAGGCTAAACTTTTACACATTACTCTACATAACTATTTGATAAAGTACCAAAAGTTTAGCCTATTCCCCATTGTCCTGAGGGGGGATACAGCCTCTCAAACTTTAAGCCACCTAGGTGACCCAAATGAAACCAGGCCAAATTTTATACACGTTATCTTTTCACCATAATAAACATATGAGCAATTATATATTTTTTAACACTGAATTCGTTCCTGAAAACGAAAAAAAAAAATTTGAAGTGACATCGCTATGACCCGGATTTTGGGGACCCTTAAACCCCCAGGAACAGGAAAATATAAGTGTTCAAGGATTCTGAAAAAGATTAAAAAGATTTTTGCATTTTTACGTAAAAAACGCTGTTTTTCAGACCTCAGCTGCCCGAAATTTTGAAAATCTTTATTTACAGCTCCTCTGGCGTTTTTAACTTAACTTAACTTAGTTCCAACATTTACAGCATACAAATAATCGAAAAAAAAGTTTAAGCGGTGGATATAAGGATTTTAGCTTTTTTGAGACCAAAATGCTGTTTTTAATAACTCAGCTGCCCAAATTTTTAAAATCAATATTTTTAGGCCCTCTAATGTTTTTATCTTATCTATTAGCAGGGGGCGGACGACGAAAATCAGCTATTCAGAATAGCAAAAAAACTATTCAAAAAATTTTTTTTTTGGGAAATGGTTGGAAATGGGCTGAAATGGACTTATTTCAGTCTGAATCGTTCTGAATAGCTCTGAATAGCTCTGAATAGTTCTGAAACTAAAAAAATTTTTTTTTTTTTTAAATCGTTCAAAATGGCTGAAAACGCAAAGAAAAGTTGATAGGAAGGTCTGAATCGGTCTGAATCACTCTGAATCACTCTGAATCATAGTTTTTTTAAATTTTTACTAGAAAATCGTTAATTTTGCATAAAAACAAATACTTTTTAAAAATCTGAATCACTCTGAATCAATTTAAAACTGAATAGCTCTGAATAGTTCTGAAACTGAATTTTTTTTTTTTTTTAATCGTTCAAAATGGCTCAAAACGCATAGAAAAGTTTATAAGAAGATCTGAATCAGTCTGAATCAGTCTGATTCACTCTGAATCATAGTTTTTTTTTAATTTTTACTAGAAAATAGTTAATTTTGCAGAAAAACAAATAATTTTTAAAGATTTGAATGAGTCTGAATCACTCTGAATCAAAGTTTTTTTTAAATTTTTATTAGAAAATCGTAAATTTTGCCTTAAAACAAATATTTTTAATGATCTTAATCCCTCTGAATTAATATAAAACGCAGTTTTGTTTGTAGGGAGTCGTTAAAATTGTATTAAAGTATCTAAAAATCGCTTGAAACCTTTGCAAATGTAATGAAAAATAATTTCAAAGATCTTAATAAAATCTAAGTAAGCCTGAATAACAGCTTTTCTCCGGAGAATCTTAAATTATTTTTTTGAAACTGTATAAAATTTTCTAAAAATCACTTAAAAAAGCTGAAAGTGTAGGACACGTCAAGCCTTACAGTAGCTTAACCTAAGGAAGTAGGCTGTAATAAAATTAGGACACGTCAAGCCTTACACTAGCGTTACCTAAGGAAGTAGGCTATAATAAAATTAGGACACGTCAGCCTTACAGTAGCTTAACCTAAGGAAGTAGGCTATAATAAAATTAGGACACGTCATGCCTTACAGTAGCTTAACCTAAGGAAATAGGCTTACACTAGCGTAACCTAAGGAAGTAGGCTATAATAAAATTAGGACACGTCAAGCCTTACAGTAGCTTAACCTAAGGAAGTAGGCTGTAATAAAAAACTACACGTCAAGCCTTACACTAGCGTAACCTAAGGAAGTAGGCTATAATAAAATTAGGACACGTCAAGCCTTACAGTAGCTTAACCTAAGGAAGTAGGCTGTAATAAAAAACTACACGTCAAGCCTTACACTAGCGTAACCTAAGGAAGTAGGCTATAATAAAATTAGGACACGTCATGCCTTACAGTAGCTTAACCTAAGGAAATAGGCTTACACTAGCGTAACCTAAGGAAGTAGGCTATAATAAAATTAGGAGACGTCAGCCTTACAGTAGCTTAACCTAAGGAAGTAGGCTATAATAAAATTAGGACACGTCATGCCTTACAGTAGCTTAACCTAAGGAAATTGGCTTACACTAGCGTAACCTAAGGAAGTAGGCTATAATAAAATTAGGACACGTAAAGCCTTACAGTAGCTTAACCTAAGGAAATCGGCTGTAATAAAAAACGACACGTCAAGCCTTACACTAACGTAACCTAGGGAAGTAGGATATAATATTAAAAAATGCTCATTTTTATTTATTTTTAAAAATACTTTTGACCCTTCCTTTTTAAATCAATTTAATAAAAAAACTTTAATTACTACTATATTACCAACTAATCTACACTATAGTTATTAAATTTACTATATTTTCTGCATTATATATTTTTTTTATTAGATTGATTTAAAAAGGAAGGGACAAAAGTATTTTTAAAAATAAATAAAACTGATCATTTTTTAATTTTATAGCCTATTTCATTAGGTTAAGCTACTGTAAGGTTTGACGTGTCCTAATTTTATTATAGCCTACTTCCTTAGGTTACGCTAGTGTAAGGCTTGACGTGTCGTTATTTTATTATAGCCTATTTCCTTAGGTCACACTACTGTAAGGCTTGACGTGTCCTAATTTTATTATAGCCTACTTCCTTAGGTTACGCTAGTGTAAGGCTTGACGTGTCGTTATTTTATTATAGCCTATTTCCTTAGGTCACACTACTGTAAGGCTTGACGTGTCCTAATTTTCTTATAGCTTACTTCCTTAGGTTACGCTAGTGTAAAGCTTGATGTGTAATTTTTTATTACAGCCTACTTCCTTAGGTTAAGCTACTGTTAGGCTTGACGTGTCCTAATTTTATTATAGCCTACTTCCTTAGGTTACGCTAGTGTAAGCCTATTTCCTTAGGTTAAGCTACTGTAAGGCATGACGTGTCCTAATTTTATTATAGCTTACTTCCTTAGGTTACGCTAGTGTAAGGCTTGACGTGTAGTTTTTTATTACAGCCTACTTCCTTAGGTTAAGCTACTGTAAGGCTTGACGTGTCCTAATTTTATTATAGCTTACTTCCTTAGGTTACGCTAGTGTAAAGCTTGATGTGTAATTTTTTATTACAGCCTACTTCCTTAGGTTAAGCTACCTTAAGGCTTGACGTGTCCTAATTTTATTATAGCCTACTTCCTTAGGTTACGCTAGTGTAAGCCAATTTCCTTAGGTTAAGCTACTGTAAGGCATGACGTGTCCTAATTTTATTATAGCCTACTTCCTTAGGTTAAGCTACTGTAAGGCTGACGTCTCCTAATTTTATTATAGCCTACTTCCTTAGGTTACGCTAGTGTAAGCCTATTTCCTTAGGTTAAGCTACTGTAAGGCATGACGTGTCCTAATTTTATTATAGCCTACTTCCTTAGGTTACGCTAGTGTAAGGCTTGACGTGTAGTTTTTTATTACAGCCTACTTCCTTAGGTTAAGCTACTGTAAGGCTTGACGTGTCCTAATTTTATTATAGCTTACTTCCTTAGGTTACGCTAGTGTAAGGCTTGATGTGTAATTTTTTATTACAGCCTACTTCCTTAGGTTAAGCTACTGTTAGGCTTGACGTGTCCTAATTTTATTATAGCCTACTTCCTTAGGTTACGCTAGTGTAAGCCTATTTCCTTAGGTTAAGCTACTGTAAGGCATGACGTGTCCTAATTTTATTATAGCTTACTTCCTTAGGTTACGCTAGTGTAAGGCTTGACGTGTAGTTTTTTATTACAGCCTACTTCCTTAGGTTAAGCTACTGTAAGGCTTGACGTGTCCTAATTTTATTATAGCTTACTTCCTTAGGTTACGCTAGTGTAAAGCTTGATGTGTAATTTTTTATTACAGCCTACTTCCTTAGGTTAAGCTACCTTAAGGCTTGACGTGTCCTAATTTTATTATAGCCTACTTCCTTAGGTTACGCTAGTGTAAGCCAATTTCCTTAGGTTAAGCTACTGTAAGGCATGACGTGTCCTAATTTTATTATAGCCTACTTCCTTAGGTTAAGCTACTGTAAGGCTGACGTCTCCTAATTTTATTATAGCCTACTTCCTTAGGTTACGCTAGTGTAAGCCTATTTCCTTAGGTTAAGCTACTGTAAGGCATGACGTGTCCTAATTTTATTATAGCCTACTTCCTTAGGTTACGCTAGTGTAAGGCTTGACGTGTAGTTTTTTATTACAGCCTACTTCCTTAGGTTAAGCTACTGTAAGGCTTGACGTGTCCTAATTTTATTATAGCTTACTTCCTTAGGTTACGCTAGTGTAAGGCTTGACGTGTAGTTTTTTATTACAGCCTACTTCCTTAGGTTAAGCTACTGTAAGGCTTGACGTGTCCTAATTTTATTATAGCTTACTTCCTTAGGTTACGCTAGTGTAAAGCTTGATGTGTAATTTTTTATTACAGCCTACTTCCTTAGGTTAAGCTACCTTAAGGCTTGACGTGTCCTAATTTTATTATAGCCTACTTCCTTAGGTTACGCTAGTGTAAGCCTATTTCCTTAAGTTAAGCTACTGTAAGGCATGACGTGTCCTAATTTTATTATAGCTTACTTCCTTAGGTTACGCTAAGGTAAGGCTTGACGTGTAGTTTTTTATTACAGCCTACTTCCTTAGGTTACGCTAGTGTAAGCCTATTTCCTTAGGTTAAGCTACTGTAAGGCATGACGTGTCCTAATTTTATTATAGCCTACTTTCTTAGGTTAAGCTACTATAAGGCTGACGTGTCCTAATTTTATTATAGCCTACTTCCTTAAGTAACGCTAGTGTAAGGCTTGACGTGTCCTAATTTTATTACAGCCTACTAACTTAGGTTAAGCTACTGTAAGGCTTGACGTGTCCTACACTTTCAGCTATTTTAAGTGATTTTTAGAAAATTTTATACAGTTTCAAAAAATTAATTTAAGATTCTCCGGAGAAAAGCTGTTATTCAGGCTTATTTAGATTTTATTAAGATCTTTGAAATTATTTTTCATTACATTTGCAAAGGTTTCATGCGATTTTTAGAAACTTTAATACAATTTTAACGACTCCCTACAAACAAAACTGCGTTTTATATTAATTCAGAGGGATTAAGATCATTAAAAATATTTGTTTTAAGGCAAAATTAACGATTTTCTAATAAAAATTTAAAAAAAACTTTGATTCAGAGTGATTCAGACTCATTCAAATCTTTAAAAATTATTTGTTTTTCTTAAAAATTAACGATTTTCTAGTAAAAATAAAAAAAAAACTATGATTCAGAGTTAATCAGACTGATTCAGACTGATTCAGATCTTCTTATAAACTTTTCTATGCGTTTTGAGCCATTTTGAACGATTTAAAAAAAAAAAAATTTTTTTAGTTTCAGAACTATTCAGAGCTATTCAGAACGATTCAGAACGATTCAGACTGAAATAAGTTCATTTCAGCCCATTTCCAACCATTTCCCAAAAAAAAAATTTTTTGAATAGTTTTTTTGCTATTCTGAATAGCTGAATTTCGTCGTCCGCCCCCTGTCTATTAGTTAGTTCAAACACCATTAATATAAAAAAATCGTAGCAAAGGTCTAACCGATGGATATAACAGATATTTTGGATTTTTTAAGATCAAAAATGCTGTTTCTCAAAGCTCAGCTTCCCAAACTTTTAAAATCAATTTTCTAGTTACTCTAAAGGTTTTACCTTGATTATTTGTTGGTTTTGGATGAGTTTATTATGTTGAAAAAACATGCCGACTACCCTTCTATCATTCTGATGGGCAATCTGGGCCTAGAAACGCAGGGTTCAATGTTATAAAATAGGGTTTTTTGGTACGCTAAAACCTCACAATTTAACCAAAAAAACTTATAACCGGTTTGTGTAAACTCAACCGAAATGCATGGAACATGTTTACTTCCAGATGAGGACTAGGTATAATACAAATGTTACTCAACATTACAATACAATTTTCTAATTTTATAATTTGTAATTTTCACCTTACTAGCTGTTAAGATTCTAAACCTAAACTATTTTGATTCCCTATACCTGAATTATTTTAAGTCCCTTAATCGATATTATTCCAAGTCCCTATACCTGAATTACTCCAAGTCCCTGAACCTGAATTATTCCAAGTCCCTAAACCTGAATTATTCCAAGTCCCTGAACCTGAATTATTCCAAGTCTCTGAACCTGAATTATTTCAAGTCCTTAAGCCCAGATTTTTCAAAGTTTTTTAAAAGTATTTTATTTATTTATATATACTTACCTAATTATTCTAAGTCTCATTTGACCCCCCCTTAAATAGGACAAATTTGACCCTCCCCTTAAAAAGGAAAAAATTTGACCCCCCTCCTTAATTTTCAAGTTCTGAAGTACCCCCTCCCTATAAACATGTTCCATGTTAACACTTCTAGTTGGTCTCATTTTTTTTATGTAAACCTTTGAAACGCCGTCAACCGAAATTTTTTACCACTAATTGTCTCCTCAATTTAGCCAATTAACCAAATGGCCGGTTTTGGCTAAAAATGAATAATTTTCAGATTGCTGCCAAATTCGTAATTTCTGTCAAAAAAAGGTTTTATATGTCTCAAAAAATTGCTACAAGCATCAAATTTCCAAAAATTCTTTACTCTACCTTTTTCGATTATTTGTTAATCAGATATGATAATTTGAAGTCCGAGTCCCAATTTTATGATTTTTTTAAAAAACCAGTTTTTAATGTTAACTTTGAAGAGCTATTTCTTAGAAACGACTCGAGAAAATGAGACGAGTAAAGAATTTTTGGAAATTTGATGCTTTTAGAAATTTTTTGAGACATATAAAACCTTTTTTTGACTAAGAAATTACGAATTTGGCAGCAATTTGAAAATTGGTCATTTTTAGCCAAAACCGGTCATTTAGTTAATTGGCTAAATTGAGGAGAAAATTAGTGATAAAAAATTTCGGTTGACGGCGTCTCAAAGGTGACACTTACATAAAAGTAGGTAGTTGGCATGTTTTTATAACATAATAAACTCATCTATAATCAACAAATAATCAAGGTAAAACCTGTAGCTAAAAAATTGATTTTAAAAGTTTGAGCAGCTGAGCTTTTTGATCTTAAAAAATCCAAAATACCTGTTATATCCATCGCATCGGTTAGACCTTTGCTACGATTTTTTTTATATTAATGGTCTTTAACTAACTAATAGATAAGATAAAAACATCAGAGGGCCTAAAAATATTGATTTTAAAAATTTGGGCAGCTGAGCTATTAAAAAAACGCCAGAGGACAGGTAAATAAAGATTTTCAAAATTTCAGGCAGCTGAGGTCTGAAAAACAGCGTTTTTTACGTAAAAATGCAAAAATCTTTTGCCGAATCTTTGAACACTAATATTTTCGTGTTCCTAGGGGATTAAGGGTCCCCAAAATCCGGGTCATAGCGATGTCGCTTCAAAAAATTTTTTTTCGTTTTCAGGAACGAATTAAGTGGTAAAAAATATATAATTGCTCATGTATTTAAAATATGGCCTTTACCAACCTGTCCTAAGAGGTGAACTTGACGGTATTTTGGCCTGAAAACTGCCCCAGAAGTCAAATTTCTTATGTGTTTCTTCCAATTTCTTACCAATTTGAGCTAAAATGATGCAAGGGTCTAAATATCAATAGAAAAACTGGTTTTTAAATTTTAGCTTAAAAGAAAATTATTTAAGAGGGTATTTTAACCCCCCCCCCCCAAAATTTGAGTCACCCAGGTGACCCAAATAAATGATCCAGGTCAAATTTTACACACGTTTTCTTTTCACCATAATAAACATATATATTTGGAATACCACCTATGCCAACCTCTTTGCCAACCTGTCCAAAGGGGTGAACTTGACGGTATTTTAACCTGAAAGCTGCCCCAAAAGTCAAATTTCTTATGTTTTTCTTCCAATTTCTTATCAAATTGAGCTAAAATGAGGAAAGGATCTAAATATCAATAGACAAACTGATTTTTAAAATTAATAAATATTTTTAATTACCGAATTTTTACCCTTTTTTATAAGATTAATAATATGCTGTATCGCATTAATTTTACCCTGTTTTTACTAATTATTTTTTATTTTTTTATTTTTAGATATACTTACTGAAATATTGTGTGGATACATAGCAAGTGTTTTTGGACAACTTAAATAAATTATAAAATTTTTATTGATGTATATAATTATGCTATTTAAAATTATATCTAATTTAAAATATATGTTTACAATAAAAAAATTATCGTTTTTTCTTATTATCAACCTTTAAATAAATTAAAAAGAAAAAAAATAAAAAAATAAAAAAAAAATTGATTTTTTTTCATTCGAGCTCTTATCGAGCTATTCTCGTGTTATTATAGTTTATTTTTCGAGCTCTAATCGAGTTAATGTCGAGAAGAAAAATCGAGTTAATTTTGTATATATTTTAGAGCTGATTTCGAGCTCTAATCGAGCTCGAATCGAGTTTTCGCCTTGTCTGGGTAATGATAGTAACACCTCTATGGTTAGAAATATCACTTTTGTCTCCCCCTTTATAAATAGCAAGAATAAAAGCTTGTTTCCAAGTGGAGGGAAAGTACCCCAAATTAAGAGAAGATTTAAAGAGGAGATATATAGGTAGGTTAAGGGATGACGAGCATAATTTTATAAAGACCTCAGGCACTCCGTCAGGGCCGGGTGTACGAGACTTTCCCAATCTGGAGAACGCCTCCTGAAGATTTTCAAGGGTGAAGTCGAAAGATGTAAATATTGGATTAGGGTTATAATTAATATTGCATTGTAAGGGGGGATTGGCGGGAGGTTTAAATACTGATTGAAAGAATTTAGCAAAAAGATTGGAAATATTTTCAGCGGAATTTGCATTCTCATTATTTAAGAACATGAAAGGTGGAGAGGCATTATCTTTTTGAAGGTTTTGAAAATAGGACCAAAAAGCTCTAGGATTTCTCCTGAAGGAGCCCTCCAGACTGGTAATATAAAAGCGACGGGATAGGCGTGCTTGTCTTAGGCAAATCGCCCTATACTTTTTAAACTCTGTGCGAATGTCTGGGTCACCCGTATCCTTCCAGAGCATCTGGAGTCTTTTTTTATTTTTGATATTTTTTATCAAATCTTTACTGTACCATGAAGGAAACGTCTGTCCTCGTATCCTGAACCTGGGAACAGCCAAGGAAAAAAGTTCATAAATACATAAGTAAAATAAGTTAAGACAATCATCGTAACTATAATAATTTAAATTAAGAATATCAAACCAGTTTACTGAATTTATACAATAGTTTAAAAGATCGGCGTCTAGTTTGTTGAAATTAAACCTAGATGGATGAATTACTGTTTGAGAATTCAATGTCATATCATTGACCTTAAATGAAGCAGAATAATGATGAGGCTTATCGACAGGAACCAGAGCATCTAAAGAATGGAGATATGTTGTTAGACCTTTTGTAGCGAATAGAAGGTCAAGGCTATATGTTTTTGGTGCTAATACGGGATGCTGTTGTTCTAGGTCCAATAAAGAAAAGATTTCGCACAGTTGTTCTGCTGCTTGTCTTGCCAGTTGTGGACTATTACTATTATATGAATAAGAAATAGAATTGTTGTCATTGTGCCATGTTATTTGTGGAAGGTTGAAGTCCCCAAATAGCATGAATGCATGATCTGGATAGGAGTTATGCAGCTCATCTAAAAGTGTTGAATAATTAATGTAAGATTCCAGTTTAGAGATTGGAGGGAAATATGATAACCCCAGTATATATCTCTTATCAGATGTTAGAATCTCAATAAAGCAGTGATCGGTTGTCGTGCTAGATGTGTTTATATTAATAATTTTGAAATTAATATTAGATTTTATAGCTACCATTACTCCTCCACCTCTAGTATTTGATGATATTGATAGATCGTATCTGTCGTTTCTTATAATATTATAATTATGTAGCTGTAATTCCGCGTTATGTATCCCTGAGTGAAGCCAGGTTTCAGTAATCAACATTATATCTGGTTTGTCATGGAAGCCACATAAGTTTAATTTCATGGAATTGAGTTTAAGTCTTCCTCTAACACTCCTGACATTTTGATAGAATAGTGTGATGTTGCTCAGTTTCTTAGAATTTTTTATGTTGTTTTTTGATGTTTCAGTTCTTTTAGAAAATTTGATTCTGTGTTGTCATGATGTCGTTTCCTTGTATTCGTTGAGCTATGAGAGGTTGTGTTAGCTGGGATGTTACTGCTTTTGGTTTTGAGAATTGGAATGTTACTTTTCTGTGTGTTGCTACTATTGGTTTGATTCTTCTTATTATATTTTATTTTATTGTTCTTGTTATTATTTTTAATTGAGTTTTCACAATTTGTATAATTTGTAGTGCCAGGGGGATTTTCATGTAGTTTTTTTATTCTATTAGATTCTCTTTTTTGTGTTAATAGTGTATTTTCAGAATTTAACTCGTTCTTGTCTGATTCGTTGACAGGAAGAGGTTTTTGAGATGGAGAAGTGGTTATAGGGCCTTTAATACCATTATCGTTGTTGAGATTTTTGGAGTTTTCAACATTTTCGTTCTCAGGTTCATCAATTAGTACTATATCGATAATAGTTGGTGACCCATTTGAGTATATGACTTTTTTTTGATCATTTGGATTAATCTTGTTGTGCTCAGTAACTTCTGTTTGTAGTTTTGAAAACTGTTGACGTTGGTGCCATGTTCTGTCAAGCGAGATGGACCAGTCCTTAGGAAGTTTATCTTTAGATTTTAAAATAATAGATTGTTGTAGTTTATTATTCAGTAAAATACGTATAGGTCTGGACTTATCTTTATTAAATTCACCAAGTCGAAGAAAATTTAAGTTGGTTAAATTTTTATGTAAGCTTTTGAAGAATGCTCGAAGATCTTTAAAATTGTCTCTTGGTGTTGAGTCTTCAGTTACACCGTATAGAATTATATTGTACATCCTCTGAAGTCTGTTTCCTATCTCTTTAATAGCGGTGTCATTTAATGATGTTATTGTATTTCCACAATCAGATTCAATATCGGTAACTCTTTGCTCAAGTTGACTATAAGAGGTTTGAATTTGTTGTATTTGTGTAGATAAATTTGTAACCTTTAAGTCCATATTTTTTATTTTGTCTGAGTTATTTGTTATTTCAGACCTTAAAAGCTGAAAGTCATCTCTAGTGTGTTTTAAGTTGTTGTTTAGCGTGATCATGGTTTTATTTATGAGACTGACAATGAGGCTACCTTCTTTAGATAATTTCGCTTGATCAGTTGAGATGTTCTCTGCATTTATGTCATGGATTTCTTCATGGTCAGGTATAAGCCTATGGTTATTTACTGTATGATTAAGCTCCAATTCCATGTCCACGCTACTCTGAGATTCAGTAAAGAGCAATGCTTTTAGGAAGTTTAAGCAGCAATCTTGTAATAAGTCGCTTTTGTTATCAGTTAGATGTGAGTAGTTTTTAATACATAGTTCATGAAAAGGTGAGTTGCAGTGATTGCAGTAAAGAACTTCTTGGTCAGTAAGTGATTTGCAGAATATACACGGGTGACGATATAATGCCTTTATCGTAGTATGGCGAGAAAAGGCGCTCTGTTTTTGTTTATTTTTTTTTCTCGTCATACTACAATGAAAGGCTTTGTATCGAACGAGTGGCGATATATTTTTTTTTCAACAATATTCGAATATTCATCGTCTTTTAGACAAAATATAAAATATTACTAAAAAACAAAACTTTTTTTTTATACACTTTATTTATTTGCACATATATACATTCATTTTTAATAAGTCAGAAAAAATGTTACATTTATTTCTGATTATTTATTTCGGCATCTATATTATTATTCTCGTCTATTAATAAATTTTCATCTTCTTCTTTAACATTATTTTCCGATATTTTATTTTTTAAACAAAAACACGCTCATGCGTTCTATACGACGGCCAAGTTACAACTAAATTTTATTCGGTTCTTCATCGAACTTTGATCATGCGCAGTCTCTACCTCGGTCTCTACTATTACGATAATACTTTTATACGTACGAGTAGACTCTATATCGTAAGAGTAGAAGCCCTCTTGCGATAAAGTACCTTTATTTCATATACTACGGACCGTCTATAAACGATACATATTCGAATAGCGTTGTAAAAAAATTATTTCACAGGTTATTATACGAAAAGCTGCATATTTAAATAAATCCTTATTTTTAAAGATACTAATTTTTAGGAATAAAATATTTTACTAAACCATTCAGAATGATTAAAAATTTGTATTTATTTATTTAATAAAAATTTTTTTAAATGCACAGAGTTAATATTTACACGTGTTCCTTATACTAGTTTTCAGTATAGTATGGCATATCCTGTACTAACACAATCTCATATGATTTTAGTGCATATATACACCACACTGTACATAATTACTAACACATCCTTGCATAAAATTTAAGTGTCCTCATAGGGAGTGTTTAGAAAATAAAATCGAGGAGGACACTAAAATTCGCAGTCAGTACCAGAAATTGCCATGTTACTCTTATCGTCATAACCCACTAATGAACATTACTTTTTTAAATAAAAAATAATTCGCTTACAATTTTCAAAAACTCCCAAAAGGAAAACATAAAAAAATGATTTACGAATCGATTGGCACCGTTTTAAATACTTTTTTGGAGACTTATTTGTAAAATTTTTGTTTGGAAAATTTGATCTTGCTCGGATTTATTTTTTCAAACAAAAATTTTTGCATATGAATCTGCAAAATAATACATCAAATCTACTATTGTATTTATAAACCATTTTATAATGTTTTCCTTTTTTTAGAATTTTGATTAACGGCGGTAATTCGGAGAAAAATGCAATTTTCTGCAGCAAAACGATGAAAAGTCGGTAATGGGATCTGACTTGCCCTTAACAAAATTTAAGTGGATTTAAGCTAATGTTGGATCTAATGACACGAAAAAAACAATTGTTTTCGTGCTGCCAAGAAAGTTCCTGAGTCTAATCTTCAATAAGTTTATTAAAAAATATATAAAAATGTATAAAATTTAAAAAGTGCAAAATTCAGAAAGCAAATGCATGCATTACCTCGGAATTTAATTAGTTTTGGTTAAAATTAATTTATTTATTATATGTATAACCCTAATCGCGCGGAAGATTTTTTCGTGCCATTAGATTTTGCTTTAAACTTACAGTGAATCCATTATTTTTTATAACTAAAATTACGTTATTTGAATCTGCTAAATCGTTAAAAATTGTGTAATATTGAAATTTTTTATAATAATTTAGTTAGTAAATGCATCAACAGAAAATGATAATTCCATGTTTTATGTAAAGGAAGTGTTTGAAGAAATAAATTATATCATAAAATTTAAAAATGATACTGTAAGTTATAAAAAAAGTTATGGTATCTACAGTCAGCAATATAAAAGTTGGCTTGGAATGGTTGGCGTTCTGGAAAGAAAAGAAGCAGATTTAGCACTTGGTTTATTTACTTTATCATTGAACAGATCTAAAGTAATAGATTTCACTTTGCCATTGATTATGTTTGAGACCAATATTTTTTTTAAAGCTTTGAAAAATTCCGATGAACATTGGAATAAATATTTAAAAGTGAGTATTATCGTTTTAACAAGAAAGTCATAAAACAGCATTTTTTTTCTTTCACGTATAGTAAAACTAGTTTGCTATTTTCTTAATTTATTTAAACTCTATAATAATTCAGGATGTGAAAATTAAAATTAATTCATTTATCATTTAAAATTTATAGGTTTTCAGCACAAATACTTGGATTTTAATTGTAATAAGTCTATTAATATTTTCCTTAACGTTAACATTTTTTGAAAAAAGACGGCGTGTAACAAGATATAATTTCATCAGTTATTTCTTTGAAAATTTTATAAATACTTGGGGTATTTATTGCCAGCAAGGAGTTAATGGTAATTTTATTTATGTTTGTTATATGATGGTTGAAAATTTCAGAAATATAATTCAAAAATATTTCTTTTGCTTTTTGATCATCCTTAAAGTATACATGTTTAACATGTCAATTTGAACTACTTTAACCCATTAACATTATTACAAGTAGTAGAGACATGAATTTTACCAATTGTCCCAATAGTTATTTATTGCTCTAAGTTATGAACTGTTAAAATATACTTAAAAAAAAAATTCATTGCTCTCTTTATTTCAGAGCTTCGTTAGCTCTGTAGTTATGGCGTTGGACTTTAAAATTTCGGGAGTCCCTGGTTCCATTACCGGCTATATTAGTGTTAAGTTTTTTTCTTTAGAAAAATTTTTTATTGTTGTTTTACCGAGGCACATTGTGCTGATTGAATAAAAAATTTGCTGTTTTCCTAGAATTTTATTTTTTCACCCATTCATTTTTTTAAATTATTCGTATAATATACTACTCTTATGGAAACCAGACACTTTTTTGAAAATTTTGCTCTTTAACTCTTTAACTTTAATAGTGTCCAAAAGCAAGGTTGTTTTAATTACAAAAAAATTTTGTAACCCTGTTAAATACATTTTTCCATATAATTATGTCAATGTATAAAGGATGAGTCCAAATAGTAAAAATTACAAAAAAGTAGTAGGCTTCCATAAGAGGTTTAACATGGTTTAAGACTCAATATTTCATCAAAAACTAATAATACAATGATCATCTGATGGCAGAAAATAGATCATTGCTTTAAACTTAAAATTTATTTTTTCTAGTACTGACTAATTTTTCAACTGATCGCATAATTTACGCATCAGCCTTGTTATCTTCTTACCTTATTTACTCAATTTATTCAAGTACTGTTATGAGTTATTTGGCAGTCGATAAACTTAATTTACCATTTAAAACAATTGACGATTACTTAAGAATTGGTTCTCATAAGTTAATTGTCTTAAATAAAACTAGATATGAATCATCATTGGTAAGCATATGTAATTTTAAAAAGTAATTAGTAATGTTAAAGTTTTTTGGACGAAAAAACCTATATATTAGATCTGCTTATATATTTTGTAAGTTTAAAAAAGATAGTACACCTTTTCTTATTTTATTTTTTTTTCTTTTATAAGCATAAGAAGTTTGAATTGACAATGATGAATTTGACAATGGCAGTATTTTGACCTTTTCTATTAGTTATCTAATACAGAAAAATTAGTAGCAATTAAAAAAATTATTTTGTTAATGACTCCATTACTCATAATTTTGAAGGATTAAATTTTAATTTTTCAGAATGAGCCAGATTTTTCGATTTCAAAAATAAAGCCATTGTTGGAAAAAGAAGAAAATTTGCCTTCAAACGCTTACAGTGGATTTAAAAGGGTGAATATTTTATTACTTTAAAAGGCTATTACCGAATAAGAGGTTCCTCTTGCCAACGAAACCGATTGCCGTTAAATTTTCAGGGCATACTTTGGGTACCAAAAGACCACATTTCACCTATATAGGGATTTTCGAATACTCTTTCTTACGTCCCTAATCTCAAAAAGTTATTTTTTGATCATTTTTTGAGGTTTTCAGCAAATTTAATAAATTTTATTTCATTTAAAGACATGAAAGATGTAGCGCTGATCAAAAGTGGCTTTTTTACACATAAAACAACTCACCAAAAATGATACAAAATAATTTTAAAGCTAATAACAATTTTTACAAAAAAAATCCTAAATTTTTGTTATTTTTCCCTTGTTTTCTCTGCACTGGTAATTCTGATTTATCTGTGAAATACTTTTTGATTTATTTCAACTTTATAATTTTTTCAATAGATTACAGTAGTTTTAACCCATTACCGCCCAGGCACCCAAAACGTGCCACTTGATTAATACCGGCTTAGATTTTTATTAAAAATTAAATTTTATAATTGTTTTAAAACTACACACCAAACCTAAAAGAATTTTCTGCGTAACAAAAAATTCTTTTCGGTTTATTGTGTAGAAACTCATAAAGAATTCTATTTTAGAATTATTTTTTACCAACAAACCCTCAGAAAATTTCTACATAGTTTTTCAAGTAAAAATAAAGTGTTTTATGAAAACCGGGTTTTCACCCCTTTTCACCCCAGTTGTCAACCCCTAGATGAAGCTTGATGATTTTTTTGAGTTCATATTTGAGAAAATTATCAACCTCGAAAACGCCCGGGTACTTATAAAAAGAAAAAAAAATATAAAATTTTACGAATAGCAAAAACTTACGTCAAAGTGGCACGTTTTAGCCGCAAAACAAGGCTAAAATCGCTTGTTTTTTAAGTTTCATAGCGACTATCTGAGTGCGTCAATGTTTGCTTTCATTTCTAAATTTTTGGGACATTTAGATTTTTAATAGAATACATTTAAAAGGACGTCTAAATTTTTTAGGGTAATTTTTCGAATTTTGGCAGCCATTTTTATTTGTTTAGCCATTTAAAAGAAGGTTAACTTTTTTTTTGCAAGAAATCTCTAAAACAAGTCTACAATGCTTTATTATGAAACTCCGGATTAGAAGGTTACTTTTCCTGAATTACCTTAAATTACTATTTTTTAACCTATAATTTGAACAATAATGTAAAAGCACAGGATCAAAAAATGATTTTCTTATATTTACTCTATTCCATTCAATTTTATTTTATTTTTTTTCTTCTTTTTTTTTTGTAAAGGAAGTGCTATTATAGTTAATAATAACACTTTTTTCCTTTAAATCATAAGTAAATAAGTCTAGTTTCAAATTATTAATTAGTAATAAATAAATTTTACAAATTTTTAAGTTATGTCATGAGAAAGTTGGATTTTACATAAATGAATTATATTATCGAAGCTTAAATAAACCACTATCTTGTAATATAGCAGGACTAAAACTCAATGAGAAGGAATTTATGTCAATGGCACTACAAAAAAATAGCCAACACCGAGGAGTAATGAAAACAACGTTAGTATTAAAAATGTTAAAGAGGCAATTAAGTACATGAGCATTTCTACCAGAAAATATGTTTAGCACCAAAAAAAAAAAAAAAAAATTTCGGGGCCGCGCCTAATACCAAGATTTTCTAGTAGACTGAACCCTACAGAATGCAAAAAAAAAACGTGGACACGAAATCGAATTTTATGTCAAATACCATGTTTTTCACATCTGAGCTACCCCAAATTTTCAAAATAACTTTTTGGTAAATAAAATTATAAAAAATATAGACGATAAATTCGGATTGTCAAGGAAAAACCACTGCAGAAGTAAATATAACCGTTTGTGTAAACACAACCTTAAGGCATGGAACATGTTTATTTGCAGCCAAATGCTGGGTATAATACATAAATGTCATGCAACATTACAAAACAATTTGCTATTTTTATATTTTGTAAGTACCACTTTTACTAGATGTTAAGATTCTAAGCCCAAATTATTCTGATTCTTTCAGAAACAGATTTTTTTCATTAAAATTTGAATCTGTTTTTAAGTAGCACTAAAGTAAAAGAAACGATTTTTTTTTAGTATTGAAAAAAAAATTAATTTCTCAGTTCCTTGATTACATATCTATTTGAATTTTGTTTTTAAATATTAATTAACGTTTAAAGAAAGTAAAAAAATAAAAAAATCGTTTTTTAGCTTATTTATAAATGAGCCAAAAAGTCACATTTGCATTGCGAAAACCGTGTCAACTAAAAAACCCGTTATATTTGGGTGCTTTTCACAGAAACGATATACATAGTGTTCCCCTCACTTATATCCGAAATGAAAGCTCTTTTGCACTTTTTTTCTTTTAATAAGTTGATAAATAATATTTTTTTAAGTCACAACCTACTACACATATATCGGTAACTTAACAACAAAATTTTCTGGAGCATATGTGTTCAAAATGTCGCCACCGTCCGCAGTCCTTTTTCTTAACTATAAACTTTGAGTATTAACAATTGACTTAAAGTTTGAAGTAAAATTTTTCTGTAGGATGACGTATTTAGGTCCCAAAAACTCATTTTTTTCAACGAAACAAATTTTCATGCAATCCTCTTAGCTTATCGTCACATATAAATCTGTCACTCGATTTTAGCTATTTTTAATACTTATTGTATTTTTTTTCTTACTTAACCACTCATATATGAACCGTGAAAGCTTTAAGTATGAAAATTAAACGCCGTTACAAAAAAAAAAATGTCGCCACCGTCCATGTCGTTTTCTCCAAGTTTATGTCATATATTACTTAATATAAGGAAAATTTTAGGTTTTTAGACCTGGATAAACATAAAAATACAAAATAATAAAAAACAAAATATAATTAGTGTTGTGCCGTAAACAATAAAAAAATTCACAGTTCTAGTGAAATCCACCCATTTATATTTGAGTAGTTTTTTCCCGGGAATTCGAATTTATCACCTATTTTATAAAATTTTATTTGCCAAAAAGTTATTTTGAAAATTTGGGGTATGTCAGATATGAAAAACGTCGTTTTTGACATTAAAGTGGAAAAATATTATTGGCATCCATCGCAGATTTCGTGTTCACGTTTTTTTTGTAGGTTTGAAACCACTAGAAAATCATGGAGGTAGGTGCAACTCCGTAAAAATTTTTTTAGTTTTTGAAAAGTTTTTGTTGGTATTCAAACGTTTTTTTTTGGTAGAAATGCTCATATGTGATAAGTACAAAAAAATTAGAAAATATGTGTTTGCAATCATGCATATATTTAAATTTTTAAGACATTATATTTCCAATTTTTTTTCTATTCAAATGGGTGCCATAAATACTATTACTGAATCGTATAAAGTATATCTGTTATTGTATCGAAAACAATGCATGATAAGATTTAAATTTTTAGATTTTTTAATAAAAATTAAAATGTTTGTTTTTTTCAAGTATGATAAAATTAATGGAATTCGGAATAAATTCAAGATTGAAGGGGAAATATTTCCAAAAAAAGCTGCATTCACAGATTGAAAATGAGGCTGAAAAACTAACATTTTCTGATATGCTGTCCACCATAATATTAATACCAATTGGAATATTTTTGGCGAAATTCGTATTAATCTTCGAGCTGATTTATAATTATTATATTCCAATATTTTTTCACAAGAAAACTTATAATATTGAATAGTATAGTGAATTCAAAGCTCTCACTCCAAAATCGATAAGTGTTCTCTGGAGAAACTAATGGTCATGTAATCATAAGAGTTATGAATTATAGCGAAATAAAAAATACAAAATACAAAATAAAAAATACTAAATACAAAATGTTATATATGATAGAATTTTGATAGGTGAATGGAGCTGTAATATATTTTATTAAAATAATGATATTTATTAATTGGTTGATTACGTGTATGGGGTAGGAAACACCTGCTAGACCAACTCATGATTACTTCAGAGTTTTTAAGATAAAGCTTTATCTTAAAAATTGAGTAGATAATAATTAAATTTAATAAACACATTAGATTAAATGCATAACTTTTATTTTATTTTAATAAATTAACCGCCTTGTGACGTATTTAATAATTATATACAATTATTTGCGCATTTCAACAGTTACACTGTCATCATCAGTAATATACTAAATTAAATTTGATGTCTTATACATTGTACATTATTAAATATAAAATTTATAATTTTAAAAATATTTTGTTTCTGTCTAATTACTTTTTGTATTTATCTAGTTACACTTTATTTATTTTATACTACAATTTAATACATTTTATATTATTGTATATCTACACATTGTCGTTATTTATGATTTTTATTGCTGTATTGAATAAACAGTTGTTTTTATATATTAGTTTGTCATTTAGTAATATTTTTTCATTGGTTTTATATATCTTGTAAATTTCATACTCTTCTAGTACATTCATTTTGTTATTTTTATTGCAATTGTGTATTATTTCCATATCTTCGTCAAATCCGTACCAGTCATGTTTTTCATGCCATAAATGGGCTGCGAAATTAGATTTGTCAATATATGTGGGTGGTAGATTTTCATTGTATCGCTTGCCGAAAGTTCTCCCAGTTTGTCCTATGTAGATTTTATCGCAGGTGCCACATTTAATTTTATATATGTATACCACATTTAAGTTTATCTTCTATTTCATTTATATGAAGATTATTTTTTAGGCTTTTCTTTAGGTTATCGTTTGTTTTGTATGCTATTTTATATCTGGTATTTTTTGTGATGTTGTTTAATACGTGTGGTATGAACTTGGAACATTCAGATGATATGTATATGATTTCTTTTTCTGGATTATTAGTTAATTGTATATTATTGTTTTTATTTTTAATGCATTTTTTATGTTTTTTAATTAATGTATCTATAATACGTTCATGATACCCATTATCTACTGCTATTTGTTTAATTATATTGATTTCTTTTTTATAGTTTTCTTGGTTGAGTGGCACGGCGAGTAATCTATTTACGAAACTTTGATAAGCTGCAAGTTTGTGCTGTTCAGGATGGTATGATGATGCATGTATTGTTGTGATGCTGGTAGTAGGTTTTCTGTAAATATCAAATTCTAATGACGTTGGAGTTCAAGTGATGGATAAATCTAAGAATTTTATGTTACAATTTTCTTTTATTTCAATTGTGAATTGGATATTAGTGTCTATGGTATTTAAATAATTTTTAAGATTGTTGGCTTGTCTAGTTGTACCGTTAAAAAGAACAAATGTATCATCTACATATCTATTGTAATATACGATGTTGTCTACTTGTGCATTATGTTTTTTGTTAAAAAAGTGGTTATTTTCAATATCATTCAAATATATGTCAGCTAGTAGACCAGAAAGAGGTGAACCTATAGCTAATCCCTTAGCTTGATGCTAGAATTTATCTTAAACCATTCAAATGAGTGAAAAATTTAGAGTAAAAGAGGAAAAATAATTTTAATTTAAAATTTTTCATTGAAAATCAGAAACGCTATAAATTCATTAATTAATCAAAAAATTAGAAAATCAAAAATCGCACTGAATTATAAAATAGACAAGGGTACTTTACTTTAGATAAAATATAATGCATTATATTTTTTTACTCACTTATTGATTCTGACCATTCTCCACTACTGCATGGTGCATGGTTTAAATTAAGGTACTTAACCAATAATAGAAGTTAAAAATTGGCATTGTTAACGGGAATTTCGGTAACTTTAGGTTCGGAATTTAAATCTGTCAATGAGAGATCGATAAAAGAGTTTGGCCTTGTAAGATGGGTGAAGTTGCATTCATAGCCATTCGGCAAAACTAATTATGGCATGTTTTGAGGTATCAAAAAAAAAAAAAGAAATTTCGCATTGGTTTTAGACCTCTAGCTCGATCCACCTCCCTTGCAGCTCAAGAAACGATAAAAATGAACTTTTTTTGGGTTTACGTCTTTTAAATACTATGAAATTTCTTCAAAATGGTCTTTTTTATCATTCTCCTCTGCAAATTTTTCAAAAATGCATATATTGTTAATTAAAAAATTTTTTTGGCCCAATGTGTGCTTTGCGCGCCCGCTTAGAACCTGCTTTTGTAATTAGCTAAAATATCAAAAATTTCGTCGGCCTTTAAAGCGCGCGCTCAAAATATCAACTCGGTGTTGTTATGTGCAAATAAATATTATATTTATTAATAAATATTATATTTAAATATTATATATAAATATTATATTTTTTAATAAATATTATATTTATTAAACATTTTTATACTTTTTATGTAATTAGTGTTAGTGTTTTAATACATCCCAAATACATCCTGATGCTGGAACTATAATACAAGTTCCGAAACGCGTCGGTTTTGACGTTAAATAGTTTACGAAGTCACTAGACGGATTTTTAAGGTAAAATATATTTTTTTAAATAAAAAAAATAAAAAAATAAATTAATATAAGTAATACCAAAAGTGTTATAAAAAATAAAATAAAAACTAATATAAAAATTATACCTAGTACTACTGTAACGGAAAAAATTTCTATTTTGTTTATATCATAGAATTTCTTAGCACTTGACTTTATATATTTATTAACTCTTAACTTGTTGAAAAAAAATTTTTTTTTGTTTTTAAATCTTATATTTTTAATTTTAATATTTGTTACGTCCAATTATAAAATATATAATAAAAATTTTTTTTTTTTTTTTATCGACCTTGTTGGACCAATAATAAATCTTTTCGATTTATAACTATAAACTCACTTTTTTGATACGTGGATATAATCTATATCTCTTTTAATTAACGTACCCAGTAGTTTGCTATTCATCAAAATGAATTTTTTATTGAAACTTTGATTTTAAAATTTAGAAAAAATGGAAATTATAAAAAAAATTAAAAAATAAAAATTTAAATTTTAAAAAATTACGAAAAAAATTATGCAAAAATGGGTTATTTCAGCTTTCTTAAGTGTGACCAAGCTTCATCAGTACGAAAATCACACTTAATATTCGTATATAACCCTTGTAATGAAAACAAAAATTTGACTTACTTGAATAAAAATAAAACTCAAACTGAGAGAAATTAAAAAATTCTCCCCTACTTTAACCATGTGGCAGTGTCTTATAAATATAGACTTTTTATAGACTTAAATTTCGTTAGTAATATACCAAATGTCAAAATTAATTCAGTTGTATTCATGGTGTTTGAAGTAGAACATCAAAATTTATAAAAAATTTTTTTTTTAAACAGTCACCAAATATAACTCAGTAATTTTTTAAAAAATTACTTAATAGGTAAACTTTTTCTTGTTTTAAAAAATGTGTATTCATAATTTCAAAAATATGTAATTAATGTAATACTAATTCAATTATAATATGTATATAGAATCCCTTGAAAAGGAGTCTTAGAAAGACTCGAAACGTTGGGAAAAATATTTATAATGAACATCTTTGCTCTGGAAAAGTCGATTTCTCATTTATTCAACTATTACATCCATACCAGACGTAAAAGAATCAACAAAATATATAATCTTATTTTGTGACTTGGACACTACAAACATGTTTTTTAAATTTTCAAAAATTGGATTTTTATTGATCGAACTTGAGGCTTATTTTTTTTCGCTCATTTTTACAAGTTATTTAACCTTCTAACGATAATTTTTTGTTATCGAATCGGGAAAATATCAAAAAATCAAAAAAAAAAATTTGAATTTTTTTGGGTTAATTTCTTTTAAATACCATAAGATTCTATCATTATTTATCATTTCTATTATTTTTATCATACCCTACGTTATTTTCTCAAAAAATATATATATTTTTGGTAAACAATTTTTTTGGACTCGGTGTGTCCTTTGCGAGCATATATATATATACTAGCGATTTGGCCCGGCTACGCCCGGGTAATACTATGTAATAGTTTTTAGAAGAGTATTGTTAAAATTTCATTTGAATTATTCCAGCAAGTTAGCTTATGGTAAAATCAAAGCAAGCAAAATTTGGTAAAAACAAATAGGTTAATTGAAATTGCTATTTTAAAAGAAATATACCTTTTAGAAGGGCATAAAGTTTTGTAAAAGCTCTGTAAAAGCTCTGTAGCAATCTCATCTAAAGCTGACAGTCAATAAATTTTTAGAGCATGAGAACAGTCATTTTGTGAACTGTGAAAAGTAAATTCTTGATTTTTTATTTTTATAGAGTCAATAATAATGTATTTCAAAACAAAAATGCATATAAAACTTATAAGGGGACCGCTTTGTGGTTTTTGATCTATTTTTTTTTATTTAAGTTTAGAAAGAATTTACATACATAAATAAAAATTGGCTTACATATTAAGAAAGGAAAAAATATTTTTAGAATAAAATTTATAAAATGGTGGAGTATTAATAGGTGGAGTATTAATCGCCGTTGAAATATGGCACTTAAAAAAATAACCTTAATTTTGCGTTCATTTATTTGTTTTGTGTTAAATAAAATTAATATGATTATGTGCTTATTATATTTAGCACAGTATTATATACCAGGAAATTATGTTCAACACTTTGACGGATATTTAGTATTTTTTAAAATAAACATTTATTACTCTAATAATCGTAAAACTAAAGAAGGAAATGATAAACCTACTGATTAGAATATCGATTCTCAATTTAAGATAAATAAATAAAGAAAATTACGTAATTATACATATGAATAATATATAAAATAGAGTCTTTTAGCAGAATACTTATTCAGATGACATGGAACATGTTTTTGTTTACTGACTACAATCCACTACAAAAATTCTAGCTTCCTGATTCACTTAATCTTGGCTTTGTAAACCGAAATTATTCTTAGTCCCATTTGCTCCATACCTCAATTTCCAGGCCTTTTGGGGTACTCTTTCCTAAAAACATGTCTCCTGGTAAATTATACTGCCCTGTATAATGCTTTAACTTGAATATCGTAATCTCATTTTACTAATGCATAAAATTAATGTACCGACGAATTTTCGAAATATCTCTTATGATTTCCGCTGATCTTTTCAGATCTTCGGAGATCTCTAGAGTTCTACAGAAATCTGAAGTATCGCAAATTTCGGGTGATTTCTTTAGTTCTTCGGTGATCTTCGCAGATTTCCGGAGATTATTTTTGATCTCTGGAGGTTACTGGAGATTTAAATAGATCTAAAGTAATCTCCAGAGATCACTGAGGTAAAAAAAAAGTTAAAAACATTTAAAAAGAAAACAATCTGTATATAAAAATATTGAGTTTTTAAATTTTTAGTTTGTAATATTGTTTCTTACTGCTCTTATTAAATTTTATCTTTGATTTATAAAAAAAAGTATATAAATAAATTATGAAAATTAAAATTAACTTCTAATATTCATAATTATAAAGATTTCTGCTTCTAAATTTAATTTTATTCAAGGAAACGATGTTAATAATTAGTTTCCTCTTATAATCGAAGCTCACATGTTAATTAAACCTAGTCTTACAATTTTGATGCAAAAAATAGAGGATTGGCTATAGGGCTCTAGAAGGCTTAGAATTGGGGAAAATATATTTTTTATTCTATTTTCAAATAAAAATATTTTTGAGCATATTTTGAAACTCGAAGATCCAGACTATGTACATTTCACAAATATTGTGAAGTATATAATATTTTTATTGAAATTATTTAAAAAATAATAATGATAAATAAATAATTGCCACATGCATGAAACTTCGTTACTCTCACTATTAAGTATAACATCCTTAATAAAAAGTTGTATTATCATATGTTATTATATTAATTATTATTTTATTATATGTTATTATTATTATCTTATTACAAAAGTAATTAAAATTTTTTAATTAGTTATTTAAAATTTTTATATTTATTTTATTACAAAAATGCATTACCATAATTTTTTAAAACAAAATATTATTTTAATAAATATGCTAATTAAACAAATGTACTTTGGACTAATTTTGTTTTTTTGTAGAAATTGAGTCTTTACTGTTAGTTTGTATAATAACTTTTGTTAATGAAGTAATTTCTAAAAATGAATTTTCTTGATTCCAAAATATTATTTTATATATTATTATTACCTTATATATATCCGTCTAGTGACTTCGTTGAATTACGTCAATACCGACGCGTTTCGGAATTAAATAATTCCATCATCAGGGTTTAAAAAACACTAATATATTTTTACATAAGTTAATAAATAACATTTAAAACACTTAAAACACTTAAACTGACACATTTATAAGCGAACATAACGTTTGCAAACATATCGAGCGCGCGCAAAGATAGCCGGCGTGGCACTGGCAGGTATAAAATTTTTATTTGAATTTTAAATTTTAATATAATAAATTTTATTTTTCAAATTTTAAGGTTTTAAAGAGTATTATGCCGTATGTTTACGTTTAGATGTAAATATTGTACAATTATTATTCTTGTTATTGTTGATTTTGTAGAATATTTATTGCTGTATTATATAATGCATGTGATTTAAAATGCAATTGATCATTTAATATTTTATCTTTTGAGTCTTGGATTTTGAAGGCTTTATAAATTTCAAATTCTTCTAAGGCATTCATGATGTTTCCCTTATTGCATATATGAAGGGGGGTTAAATTATTTTCTAGGCTTGTACAGTTATGTTTTTTGCTGACGATGTGTTTAGCAAAATTAGATTTGATATAAGGAGCTCTTGGATTCTTAGGTGGTATATGCTCCGGATATCTAGCCATAAATTTCCTCCCAGTTTGCCCGATGTAAAAGGAGTCACAATCATTACAATTAAGCTTGTAAATTCCTGATTTTTGATGTAGGGGTGTGTGTTTTCTCTTCTTTAATAATTTAGATAACTTGTTGTTCGTCCTGAAGCCCACTTGATAATTAAAGTTCCTGAACGTATTTATTAACGTAAACGGAGTGTAATTTCCATATATTGCTGACACATATTTGGTTTCGGGTTTTATTATGCGGTTTTTGTGTTTGTAAATTAATTTATTAATTATGTTACTATTGTATCCATTGGCAATGGCTATATGTTTTATGGTGTGTATTTCCTTGATGTAATTTTCTTGATTTAAAGGTACTGTTAGTAATCTATGGATAAATGAATTGAAACTTGCCATTTTCTGTGAATGAGGATGATGTGAGTCAGCAGGTATAACATGATCTGTAGTAGTTGGCTTTCTGTATATATTAAAATCAAATTGGTTATTGTTTTTTGTAACAGTGATATCTAAAAAGTTTATGCTATTGTTATTTTCTGTTTCAAGAGTAAACTGTATATTGCTGTTTATGTTATTTAAATACGATTTCAGGGAATCTAATTGCCTGTTGGTACCATTATATATGATGAAAGTATCATCAACGTAACGAGTATAGAAAATAATATTTTTTGTGATAACATTGTTATTTGAAAAAAGATATTTTTGTTCATAGTAATTTAAGTAAATGTCAGCGAGAAATCCAGATAAAGGTGATCCCATTGCCAAACCGTTACTCTGGTAGTAGAATTTATCATTAAATGTAAAATAATTTTGTGATAAGACGGTTTTTAGAAGTTTGATGATTTCCTTTATTTCCAATTCGCTGAGACAGCTATTTTGGTGTAATTCATTTTTTAAGATGTCTATGGTTTCATTCACTGGTATCATCGTGTATAAATTTACTATGTCAAGGGAGGCTATTTTATAAGATTTCTGAATGTTGATGTTTTTTATTTTATTCACAAATTCTATGCTATTTTTTATGCTGTGATTATTTTTAATATTAATGTTGGATGATAAAATATGCAATAAAGATTTTTCAGTATTGTAAGATGGAGCAGTTTTACGATTTACGACAGGACGAATAGGTATTCCATCCTTATGCGTTTTAAGTAGGCCAATAAATTCAGGTGCGGATGCTTTGATAGGCTTAAGAAAGCGTTTGTGGGAGCTGTTAAAAATAGAACTGCTTTCCTCGATGTTAGAGTTTAGATTTTTCACAAAATTTTCTGTTGGAAAAACCTTAAAATTTGAAAAATAAAATTTATTATATTAAAATTTAAAATTCAAATAAAAATTTTATACCTGCCAGTGCCACGCCGGCTATCTTTGCGCGCGCTCGATATGTTTGCAAACGTTATGTTCGCTTATAAATGTGTCAGTTTAAGTGTTTTAAGTGTTTTAAATGTTATTTATTAACTTATGTAAAAATATATTAGTGTTTTTTAAACCCTGATGATGGAATTATTTAATTCCGAAACGCGTCGGTATTGACGTAATTCAACGAAGTCACTAGACGGATATATATAAGGTAATAATAATATATAATTTAATTAGTGACTTGGACACCATAATACAACATTAAACATGTTCTTTAAATCCAAAATATTATATTTTTATATTTTAATTTTTTTTGCATTACCAAATTTTTTAATTGAATGTCAATTAATTGAAAAACAAAATTTACTACGATATACTTCTTTGATAGATGAAATTCAAAAATATATAAAACCTACTGATATAATTTTTTTAACTCAGGATAATTATGAAACAAGTAAGTGAAATAAAAATTTAATAATGAATAATTGTTTTAAGGAGTTATGAGGGTAAATAGAAAATTTGAGTCAATATCCACATTACCGACGTTATTTTTTTTTTATAATTTGCAGTTTAAAATAAAATTAGTCGTAAGAATATTAAAAAATGCGTATATATGTAATATTATTGCAAAAAAAATTATTTTAATTTTATAAATTATGAAAAAAATTATTATTTTAGGTTATGGTACTTGCTAAAACTTGGTTTTTATCGAATAATTAATGATTGAATAAGGTAACCTAGATAAAATAAATTGGAAATATAATCTTTGACAATTTATTTATGATATTTAATTAGTTTCATCTCCCCATGTCATCATTATCATACTTTTTGTAACCTCCAAATATGAATTTCCATAAGAGCAATGTTAAACTGCCTATTTTTAATTTGCAATAAAATGAAAATTAATGTGGTAATAAAGGTAAAACCAAGTTCTATTCAACTTTAAAAATGTTTAAATTTAATAATTTTCCAGTTTCATTCAGTTTTGTCTTCATTTTTATTTACCCTCATAACTCCTTAATATCAGAAAATCAGCAATGGAGATCATGAATATGAGACATTACAAGAAAAACTGCCCCCCCATTTTACTGTGATAAATTTATTATAAAATTCTTTTGTCATTTTACGGTGGTAGTTTTTTTTTCCAATACAAATGTTTTTGACAGAGGCCACCAACAACTGATCATGCAATCACATTCTGCAGTATTTTAATTTTCTATTGATTTATCTATTTTAATGGGTTTAGGAAAGCGTTTTTTTAGCAATTGCTAGTGATAATGTTATTGTATAATGTTTTAGTGCCAGTGTAGCTGGTGTGAGCGTTTAACCTATGTTCTAAGAGGTACGCTACCTCTCACAAACCCCAAATCTGCTTATTGTGTCCTTGAAGTACTTCAGACTGCGTTATCTACAAACTGTTAATTTTTTTTAAACATTATACTGATGTCTCCAGTCAAAGGTAGAACCAACATTAAGAGTTTTCGCAATGAAAAAAATTTAATGCTGATATAGCCGGGAATCGAATATTCTTTTCAACTACAATAAACAAATTTAAAAATCTTAAGAAACATATCATTTTGAATAAAATTAAAAGTACAAAATGTATGTATAATACATTCTAAAGACTATGTAATCTACCCAGACTGCTGAGTGGTCTACCTCAGCCTGTCACGGAGCTGGTACCTGCAATTCTTTTGTTTCAGGTCGCTGTAATAGGAATATGCAATTTTGCAGACACCTGTAAGAAGGCCCTCCAGTAAGAACTCACAATGGTTCCACGGTAATTATGAGGTAGTAATAGCTTTGGTATATTACTGAAATGTTAAAAGCCTTGGTGATCCTAATGTGTCTAGGCTGGTTACCTAAAAATAACTCAGTTGAAAACTTTCTAATTGGATAAAAATTTAGATATCCTTAAATACACCTCCCAGAACCTAATTTCAAATCGGTTTGTAATAAAACCTGATCCGACCTGAGGGGGGAGATATAAAAAATTTTTTGGGGGTAAATTTAGCCCTGATAACTAGGCATATATCAATTTCCCAAAGTTGCCTATTGGGACATATGCTACATTCGATATGTACATTCATTAGCCAAAGTCCTTTGTTGTTAAAATTTTTCACCTTGGATCGAAAATTTGTTAACCACTCCTCCTCACCCGACGAACTTTCGATATATCTAAATATATCTATTTAGATCTAAATATATCTAATTAGATCTAAATAGATATATTTAGATATATCAAAAGTTAGTCGGGCATCCTTACTTAAGTAGTTCTGTCCATTTGAAATTACGTTTGGTTAGTCGAAAGTTCACCCTACACCCTATAGGCTCTGTTACTATTATGAAAAAAAACAAAACAAAACAAATCTCAGAAGATTACCTCAGAAGTACTTCTTTGATAAACGAATTATGGTTAAATTATTATATCTTGGCAAAGAATATCCATTGTTGAATTTCTGATTATTATAATTATTTTATATTTTAATGTTATTTTATATTTTAATCTACAGATTTAAATATGCTATCTTGCTTACTAAATTTGAGACAATTGTTACTTAAAATTGGAATCATTATGCGTACAATGAATTACAATAAAATTATTTCTCATTTTAATCAAACACGAGATTGGTATGATGAAAAACCTTTGGTCATAGCTTTTGTTGAAGATTTAAATACTTTGTATAAATTTTTCAATATAACACAAAATTTTGATGCCTTGTACACTTATATTTTATTGTTTACTTCACCGCAAATGGATAAATATTGCTTAAATATGGATAAATATTTTTTTAAATCTTTATGGGTTGAAACCAAATTTTTTGTGCACTGTCAGAATAATAAAATTAAATATTATAACAATGAAATGAAAACGAAATTTATAGAATTAGACAATTTTATTGCTACTACAGATAAAAGTATTAAAAATTTAAACGAAATAAAAAATTTAGAATTAATTGGTTCAAATTTTTATTATTCGATGGTAAGATAATTTTTTCAAAAATAATTTTCAAAATTCAATAATGAAAAATTTATTAATTTGAAATTTTATAAATTTTCTTTCAGTATTCATATAAATCATTCTTTAAACAACAAAATCTAGATGGTTTTCAAATTAATCTGCTTCATGAACTTCAAGAACAAATAAAATTTAGCCCTAAATTGGTCATAAATAAAAATAATAATCCACTTTTATGGTTTGAGATGATAAAATTAATGGAAGAAGAAAAATTAAATTTCTTACTTGGAATGTATACCTTATCTTCTGAAAGATATAAAATCTTAGATTTCACTTTACCAATATTTTCTAGTTTCTCTTATATATATTTTGGAATATCAAAAAATACTCAGAAAGGGTGGAATATATTTTATCATGTAAATAAGTTAAATCAAAGATCAATGTCTTTGTTTCAAAATTCTTCTATAAAAAACAAATTTTCTAATATTTTAAAAATTATTTCATCAAATATTTGTATACTAAATAATTATTTCCTGTTTAGATTTTCGACAAATATTTGTGGTTGTCAATTATTTTAGCAAATGTAATTATATTTCCAATGATATTAATAATTTTTGAGGAGAAAAACAAAAATTATTCATTTATTAATAAATATTTAGAAAAATTTTTTATTGTCTGGGGTAATTTATGCCAGCAAGGATTACCAGGTAGCATTGATATTAATTTTCAACATAATATTTGAGAAACAAAGTTTAACTTATAGAATTAAATTATTAATTTTTGAAGCATCGTCTATTTCAACAGCAAAAGTTTTGAATTATACAATTCTGTTATTTTCGTACATTATTTTTGTAACATATCTTTCTGGTGTTACTAGTAATTTATCAGTTGAGAAAATTCAATCACCATTTGAAACAATTGAAGAGTTTTTGAATGCTGGGACGCATAAACTAACAGTCGTCCGAGGCACTAGACAAGAGACTAGACTAGAAAGTTTTAAAAATAATATTATACAAAATAATATTTTACAGTAAAACTCCAGTATTCGCGTACATGGCACTTGGTGAATTTAAAAGCTATTTATTTTTTTTTTTACTTAAAAAAATCTAACTTATATTACTTATGCCAGAGAAGACATTAACCTATTATTTTTAGAAAAACGAAAATTTTACACAAAATTAACTTACTAGGAGAGTCCAGTTTATTCTACCATAGTTACGGTTATAGGTTGATTTATTACATTTGAAATAGCTAGATAAATTTTTATAAAAAAAATTTCTTTTGTTCATTTAAGATACGTATGCAGCGATATAATGAGCCTAAATAAATTTCTTAAAAAGAATGAATAAATGTTTTTTCAGTTTCCTTTACGTTACAAATCATTTGCAATCGTTTGAGCAAGAAAAAAAATCCTGCTAGCTACAAGTGGAATATTTTTGCTTGCGGCAAGTAGATTTTATTTTCAGTGTTATTTAGAATATTTAGTTAAAAAATATGTAAAAAAAAAAAGAAATAAAAAGGCATTAGTGCAAAACTTCGTAACGCATCACCGTGAATATTGGAGTTATACTGTATTTGTGGCAATTGAATTTTTATAGTCTAATGAAATAATATTAGAAAACAATAAAAATAATTTTACAGTAAATTAAAATTATTTTTTAAATATTTTTGCATAATTGGAAACAAATTAATCAAAAAAATTGCCATCAAATTTTTATTTACAAAGGGAATTCAATACATTTGAATCACCAAATCACACCAAATAAATCAGTTTATATTGTTACGTTGCAAAAAAATACCAAATACCCTTTGTCGTACCCACATGCTTTCTGGGCCTAGAATCGCAGAGCTGAATGTTATTATATAGAGTTTTTTGGTCATTTTTAATATAACGCTGCAACTTGTTTCTCAACCTATTAGTCCAGGAGCCGTACATTTTAGATGCATGCACTTTTATTTTAAAGTTTGTGCAAGGTTCATCACGGTGACTTGGAAGCGTTTTATTTATATGGTGAGGTATTTTCTACACTAAAAAATGTCTACGCATTTTCTATCTGAACCTTCAGTCTAGATACTTTAAGCGTTTGCTGTGAATATATTCATATTAACATGGAACATGTTCATAGGATGGGGTATTTGAAAAAGTTTGGCTCGGCAGGGGGGGTGGTGAAAAAGTGACGTTTTTAGGTGGGGGTGAAAAGTTGACGCTTTTAGGGGGGGGGGGTGAAAAAGTGACGCTTTTAGGGGGGTTGGAAAATTGACGCTTTTAGGGGGTGGTGAAAAAGTGACGTTTTTAGGGGGGGGGGGGAGTGAAATGGACTTAGAATATTTTCGACTTAGGGACTTGGAATAATTTGAAGTGGGAGTCAGGACCTGATAAGGCCCTGATCAGGCCCTGATAACAACAACAACTTAGAATCCTTTAAGTTTATGGACTTAGGATAATTTATATTTCAGGATTTATTGTAATTTCGGTTTTTGGATTTATTACTATTATGAGTAAACATGTTCCATGCTCGTTGGTTGTGTAGTTACACAAACCGGTTTTAATTTTTTTGAAAATTGATGATTTGAATTTTTTTTTTTAAATTATTTATATATATAATGTGCATATTTGTATGTGTATGTTCATGTTAAATATTTATTTTGTGTATGTGTTGAAATTCCCCTCCCCCTTTAGTAGCAGGGGTTCTTGGCTGTCTGACAGATAAACTTTAAGAGGGTGCAGCATTTGGGACTATTAACTCATTAAAAGTATCTATTTCTCTTGTGATAGATGCTAAATTCTCAAACTCTTTGGATTCTTCAAGGTTTATAAAGGGAGTGTTCAGACCTAGACCAACAGCTTCCAGATACGATAGTACCTGGGAACCAGGCATAGTTCTAAATATGATAGCGAAATGGTACCCACTAGGCGACCTGGATTTAAACAAGCTATCTAGAAAATTGACAATATTATTGGCCTTAGGTTCATCCTTTAAAGTGCAATCTCTAACCGCTATCATAATTAGGGATATAGTACGAACAACTAAAGGCGTACAAATAAACATCAGCTCCTTAATCAAGACCTCAAAACTAGGAAAAACTCAGCCATCGGCATTTTTTCCATATTTCAAAGAAAAGTAACAAGTATGCATTGCATCCACTATTATAAACTATCTAAGGGTATCAAAAGAGTTAAGAGCAGACAAGAAACAACTTCTTTTTTCCACCAAGCACCCACATAATCCGATAGGCTCACAAACAGTCAGTATATGGATTCAAGAAGTCTTAGTCAAGGCGGCAGTCAGCGATAATTTTAAAGTCCACAGCATAAGACATGTCTCTACGTCAAAGGCCCTTAAAACCGGCCTTAACATAATAGCTTAATTAAAAAAATAGCAGAATGGTCTGAAACTTCAATAGTTTTTAATACCTTCTATAATAGGCCAATATAAGAAAATTTTGCACAAGAAGTTTTTGACACATAAATTCACATTACTTTGGGTGGTATCTCCTTTAAAAGATATAAATAAATGTATAAGACAATAATTAATTAAAACATGTAACAAGCCTTTATACTTTTTATATACATTAATAATATGTAAACAACTGCCTTGATATTTTAAGCATAAAGAAACTTTCCCTTTAAACAAGTATTAAAAAAAATCTCTAAACTGCTGCGTTAGACATCTCTGAAGGAGATAAACGATGTATAATTGAAATTAAACAAACTTCCCAAAGTGAAGTTCAATTGAAATTATATGAGTACTCCTTCAGAGATATTTATGCTTTCCCACCCAAAAAATAAAATCCTTAAAATTTAAATCAACACAAAAATATTTTTCTCATCCCAAAATTACATTCCTCTCTGAACTAAATGAAGGTGTAACAATCCAGAGGAGCCAAGCAGGTCCCAGACATACACATACATTAAAAAAAAGGGGGTTTTGACCTCTAGATTGTGACGTCATCTGACGGCGGAGCTCGATACTACTCAAAGAGAGAGGGGAGGGGGAATTTTATTTTTTTTTATAAAAAAATTAAAATCATCATTATTCAAAGTATGAAAATATTGACAGCAAACGGTTAGAGTAGCTGGCTAGAAGGTCCGGATAGGAAATCCGCAGATATTTTTAGTGTAGAAAAAACCCTACCTAACAGTTTTTTTTTTTATTAGATAGGTATGTTTATCAAAACGTTGATTTAAAATTTTTAGAACCCGTTCTGGAAAAATTATAGATATGATACAAAAAAACTGCATTTTTCAGTCGATTTTGAAGGTTATTTTGAAATATTTAATAAGATGATTTTTTAAAAAGTGTCTGTTTTTATTATTACCTTTGTTGAGCCATATCACAAAAATAACTTAAGAAAATTTAACAAGTAAAGAATATTCGGAATTTGGAACTTCTACAAAATTCAATATACATTTGGTAGTAGAATTTATTAACTAAGATTTAATGATAAAAATTGCAGTTGACGGGAATCGGAAGGTGAAATTTGCTTCATGAGACTAACCAGCATTTTTAGGTTTTACTTGTAAAGTTGTAGCGTTATATTGGAAGACCCTATTAAATAACATTAGGCCCTCCATTTCTATGCTTAAAGAAACGTAGAGTCTAATTTTATGGTATGAACAGAGTTTCTGGTAATAAATTTAACAACTTGATGTGACTTGGTGTATTTAAAATGTATTTAACTCCCCTTGTCAGTGTATAATTTTACATAAACTTACAGAATGAAATAATAAATAGCACTTCTGGAATGTCAAACTTAAAGCAATTGCTTAAGCCTTCAAAAGAGTTACCTATATATTCTGGAAATGCATTTGAAGAAGTAAGACACTTTTATTATTTATTTAAAATATAAATAGTAAAAAATTATAAATTAAATTTTTGTTTACAGCTTTGTTATCAAAGTATTGGATTGTTTACGAATGAACTGTACTATGAGTCTGTTAAGGAATCTTTGCCATGTTTAATTACAAAAATTAATTTACCTTTTCGTGAATATATTGGATTTCCCCTTAAAAAACGAAGTAAATTTAAGAAAATTATTAACAAAAAGTAATAATTAAACATTTTTAAAATTATTTTTCTAATATTATTTTTATAATTTGCTTAACCAATAATATTCTTTCTTTCACACCAATATAGCTTATTAAAATTTTGGGAATTTGGGATACGTTCAAGAAACATGAATTTTTACTTTAACAAAATTTTTGAAAGAAGTGAAATTACTCTGAAATTAGATGGTTTCAGTGAATATAAAGCAATATTTATTATTATTTTTGGAATTATTTTATCAATATTAATATTAATCGTAGAAATTTTTTATGCTTTTTATAAATCGCGAAAACTAAAATTAAAAAAAAATATTACGTGTTAGTTATGATAATTTTGAATTAAAATAGTTAGTTAAGATAATTTTTAAATGCTAATTATATCTTTATTATTATTTAGTTAGACGAAGCTGGAAAAAATAGATGTTGCATAGATATACTGGAAATATAGAATTGAAAGATCTTTAATATGCATCTAATAGAATTTTTAGCAAAGTTATCCAGATCTGCGAACTCATGGTTTATGACCCAAAAATTTCAAAAATTTAACATGACTTATTTGTTTAAAAAAATAAACATTTTTAATAATATAAAATAATCAAATACTGAAAAGCATTGAATATTTTATTAAAAAATTATTATAAATAAATATATGCTAAAAAAATCTTGATTTCAAAATGTGCTGTGAGAAAACACCCAGTGTTGGAAAGAGCATCCCTATTTATCTTGATTTAAAAAACATGTTTAATTTTATTTTTAGGTGTCCAAGTCACAAATTAAACTATATATTATTTTTACATTATATATCCGTCTAGTGACTTCCTTGAATTACGTCAATACCAACGCGTTCCGGAATTTTATAATTCCATCATCGGGGTTTAAAAAACACAAATATTATTTACATGTAGTCAATAATTAAATATTTAAAACATTTAAAACATTTAAAACACTTAAAACACTTATAAGCGAACATAAAGTTTGCAAACATAACAAGCGCGCAAAGATAGCAATTATTTAAAATATAATGCATTATATTTTTTGACTCCCTTATTAAGTCTGACCCTTCCCTACTACTGTTTGGTGCCTTATTTAAATTAAGATAAATTAACCAATCATATAAGTTAAAAATTGGCATTGTTTACGGGAAATTTTGTAACTTTAGGTCCGAAATTTAAATCTGCCAATGAACGATAAAATTTTGCTAATAGTGGGGAAAGGTCGTACTCAATGTGAAAATAATTTTTTTCCGGAACCTTTTAAATATATAAAATAATAGGTGTACCCATGAATTACAGTATAATATAATATTTTAGGTAGGCTATAGTTAAATTTTACTTTAACTGTAATAAAACACACAATAAAGTAAACTATTAAACTAAATTACACTAAAAATTTATTTATCAGAAATTACATAGATTAAAAAATAAAATGAAACTTTATATGTTTTAACTATAATTTATTATCGAATAAAATAACAAAATTAAAGTCATAATTTTTTTAGTTTGAATTTACTAGTTGAAAACTAAACCCAATTTTATCACTCAATTAAAATTTATTTAAAATTATGAATTTTTATATTATTTTATTTAATTTATTAATTATAAAATCAAATATTATTGAAAAAAATGATTTTAAAATTTCGGTTAATTTCATAAGAGATTTCTCATTTAATTTAAAAATAAAAAATCTTTTTATTTTATATCAAGATAATTATGAAACAGGTGATTCTTATATTGATTAATTATTTTGTATTTTAAAAATTATTTAATAAATATTTATTTTATATATTTTTAGATCTGTACAATCAAGTAAATTTATTAAAAATAGTGCATTATTTATCAAATAATGATATTTACGTTCAAAGTTTAAAATTTAATAATACAAAATATTTTAAATTTAACGATGGTGATAATATTAAATCTAAAATACAGTTGTTAATTTTTTTTATTGATAATCACAATAATTTAATAAATGTTTTAAATAAATTGAATGAATTTAATTCTAATTATAAAATTTTAATATTATTTACATCAAAGTTAATTGATAAATATTGTTTTAATTTTCAATTATTATTAATTAAATACTTAAATACTCAATATTTAAACATATTTGTTAAATGTTACGTAAATAATAGTATTAATTATTATTATTTTAATTCAACAAATGATATTAAAAAATATTATTTTGGAAATTGGTATGTAAATATTGGTTTTTCCATGGATTTAAAAATCTTATTTCGTAAGGCATTAATTGAAAATTTTAAAGGAGCAGAATTAAAATATACTTCGGTAAATCATATCTAAATATTTTTGAATAATTTATTTTAAATGTTGATTTGTATATTTTTTTAGCTTTTACAATCAGCAGTTGATTTTGATAATTCTGCTGCATATCTTAGATCCATATTCAAGGAAATAAATAAAATTATTGAGTTTAAAGCTATTAAAGTATCTGAGCAAAGTCTTTATGGTATTTATAATCCTGAAAATAATAGTTGGGTTGGAATGATAGGAGTTTTAGAAAGAGGAGAAGCAGATCTTGCTCTTGGAATATTCACTGTAACTTCAGATAGGTTTGAAGTGATTGATTTTTCCTTACCTTTATTTTTATCTGGAACTAGTATTTTTCTTGAAGCACCGGAAAAATCTGATATTCGTTGGAGTATATATATAAACGTGAGTTTGACTAAATTATTTTTATGTTAAAATTTGCTTAAAAACTATAAATTTTCGCTCTTATGAAACCACAAAATATTATTTTTTTAATAACTGAAATTTCACGCACGTAAAGTTGATTTTTATTTTTTTTAAAGTTTTCCAAGGAAAAAAAATTGTATATTATAAAAATATTTTAAATATAACGTTTACAATATTATGTCAAAAAAAATTAAAGAACATAATATTTTAATTGAATATAAAATATAAACAATATATTAAATATATGATCTTTTTCACTTGGATTACATTTTTCTTGTTATAAAAATGAATTTAATGAGAAATTTTAAGTTACTTAAACTTGAGTTGCAAATTTTATTAATATCTTAGTCATACAAGAAACCCATCGATTTTCCATATGTGCCTAAACCAAAGCTGGTAAAACTGGCACGCTGTTATAGCCATTTTCAATGAAATTGATAAAAAAATCTTTGCAAAATATCCGTGGCGCCGAAAATTCAAAACTGAACCGTTCCAAAAACTATTCGTAAAAAGAAACTTTAATTTTTGAACGGAACCGTTTTTAAAAAATCAGTGCAGCGAATGTTTGAAGGACTAAACCGTTTTAAAATTTATTTTAAAATGGAAAATTAAAAAAATTTTCTGTTTTCAGTGATCCATTTGAAAAATTCAAAATAGACTCGTCCGTTTTTGCAAATCATGATAATTTGCTTTCGTTTTCATATTCTTTTTTATTTCTTTGCTAGCAGACAATAATGACTATATTCCAATTTTGAGAGGTCATCAATATTGCCCTTTGTAAAGAAAAAACATTCATAACCTCATCTTAAATTATTTATTATTACCAAATACGATTACAGGAACTTGGCGCTACGCGCCTCGTACCTTCAAACCTGCGTATTTTGTAAAATAAACATTTCTACGAACCGGTTAAGAATGTACTATTATTTTTTTACTTTCCGTATACCAAATAAAAAATTTAAAGTTTTGGATAGGTTTCAAAATATAGTTTTTTCTTAAGCTTATCAATGGGTTATATTTTTATGTTAGATAAAAGAAGAAAAAGAATTAGAGCAAATTTTCATAATTTAGAGGGTATTCCGTTTTTTTCAAACGGAAAGTTTTTAAAAAATTCAAATTTTTCAAAAAATATTTTGAAACGGATTAGTCCAAAAAATTTTCTTCGACGGATAAATTTGGAACGGACTATTTGTTTAATTATTTACATTATAGATTTTTAGCAAATTTACTTGGTTCTTAATAATTATGAGTATTTTCATATCTGCTGTAATGTTAACATTCTTTCAATTACACCACCTAGAAATAAAATTTTATCAAAATAACAAATTCTTTGAAAATTTTATAAATATCTGGGGCATTTATTGTCAGCAAGGAGTAGATGGTAATATTATTTATTCTTGTTAATACTGAATCCCGCATAATCTTCTTAAAAATGGTCAAGTTGAGATTATCAGACTTAAGAAAGTTCAAGTTCCGTAACCCTTTGATTTCTTAATACCAAAGATAATCTAGATAATCTTTCAAATACTTATTGTAACATTCATAATTGTCCGAATTCCGCTAAATGATACAGTATAAAAATAACTTAAAAATAACTAAAAAAAATTATATTAACTTTGAAACATGAAATTATAAAAATTAGTAAAAAATGATCACTAAGACCAAAACTTTAAACGATTTTGTCCCGTTATTGTTATACGGAAAAAAAAAACTTAAAAGATTGTGTACAAAATAAGAATTCCTAAGGATAAGTGTGATGGGAATATTTTTTTGTGGAAAATTTGGGCTATACTATATTAATTGCAGAATTCGGAAATGGTATTAAAAAATCTATAGGGTAAATTTGTTAACTTTTGCGGAATTTATACTTCAAAAGTTGCGGAACTTAGAAACTGCCTTTATGCTTGGATTATATGAAATTCATCTTATTTATTTTTGATTTTTAGTATTCACTTCTTTTACAACTGATCGTATACTTTATGTATCGGTTTTATTATGTTCTTACATTATTTATTCAATTTATTCAAGCACATTTATGAGTTATTTAGCAGTTAATAAACCAAAATTACAATTTGAAACTATTGATGATTTTATAAGGATTGGATCTTACAAAATAATTGTAATCAAAAATTCTATACATGAATCTTATATTATGGTAATTATGACAACATTGCATTAAAAGTAATTAGTCAGACCTAATTATTTATTTTGATTGTTACTTGTAGTCTCAAAATATATAAGGTACTCGTCATGCCAGTATATGAACGATGACCAGTACCTGAACGATCGTTCAGGATTTAATTTTTTTCATATTACTTATTAATTTTGAATTAAAAAAGTGGATAAATATTCAAGCTGAAGGATCGCTACCCTTTTTAAAAAAAAAGTTTAAACGATTATCTTTCGAATCAATAGAGAAACAATTGACACATTGACCCTTATAAGAAATAAATCAACATATGTAATTGTTGAAGGCCTCTGCCAATCTTGGTGTGCCCACGTGCAAAAGAGGTAAACAATAAATACAAATACAAAAAAATTAAAAATTTAGGCCGTTTAGGTACTGGAGCAAAAAACATTTCGTGAATATCACTTAATTTTACAAAATAAAATCCTGATTGGCACAATATTTTTGTGTTTTTTTTTTTTTTTTAGGCCCCTTCAAAGAAAGGGTATTTTTGTAGGACAAGGAGAATGCTGTTTACGTATGCCACACAACGTGTAATGTATATTTATGTTTCCTACGAGAGGAAACCCTCCTCCTTTTTTTTAACCAATGTCGTCTTTACGTAGTCTGCCACACTATAGAAGTCCGCGGTACTGCGCAGCATTTCCGGGATGACTTCTTCCGGCCTCCATTTGCCGAAGGGCGGTCGATAGAAGTCTACCTCACCATGATCACGATTCATCCACCTTTCCAAGTCAATGATAAGGCGGTGCGTCCAACGTCCCCTCGGGTCGCCATTCCACCTATGCTGCCAACATTCCATTGTGCGGGAGCGAGCGAGAACGAAAGCTACGTCGCGCTCTTCTCCCTCACGGTTATAGATCGCCTGCCTCTCTAAGGCTAGCAGATCGATGGGAATAGCCGAGCCACTACCTGGATCGCCGGCTTTCATACAGTCTTGTACGAGCAAGTGTTCCGAAGTGCCCCCTGCCTGTGTACTGCCTTTAGTTTCTCGCAGTACTTTTATTGTCCGCCCACACCTCTGCACCGTAGAGCAAGATGGAGTTGACTGTTGTTATCAACAGCCTCCTCTTTCCTGATCTAGGACCGCCGACGTTTGTCATCAGCGTCGAGAGGAACTTTGTCACCCGGCCAGCCTTTTCACAGGCCTGCTGGAATTGTCTATTGTAGTTCAACTTGTTATCCAAGAAGACCCCCAAATATTTGACCGATGGTTTGGTATGGATCATAAGGGGATTACCTCCGTCATCAAAGCTGACGCCGAATATGGTATCAAACCTTCTACGGGCCAGAAGGACAATCTCCTCTTTCGGGACTGCCAATCTGAGTCCGTGATCCGACATCCAGCGATTGATAAGGCGCATGGCCTTATCCAGGGTATTCTGCTGGTCCTGTATCTCTCGGGCTGTTATAGTTAGAGTGATATCATCCGCGTATCCGATCATGGAGCATACATCTGGAAGCTCGATCCTCAGAAATCCGTCGTAAAAGGTATTCCACAGATCAGGGCCCAGAATTGAGCCCTGCGCTATGCCCGCGCTTAATACTCTACCTCTTTTACCAACGAGCGTGTTGCAGCTCAGGTATTGGTCCCGGGGGTAATCTCTGAGTATTTTTATGTTGGTGTATTAGTAAAAGTTCAGATTAACCATTAAAAACAAAACTTTTACCGTTAATAAGATAATTTATTAAATATTTCAAATTTAATAAACAAAAATCTTTAACTGTTCATATACTGGTATGTGTACCTTAAATATTGTAATAGCTAAAAATTTATCAAATCAATTTTTACAGAATTCAGAATCTTCTATGCCGGGTCTTAGACCGTTGATGGAAAGTTCAGAAAATCTGCCCATTAATCCTTATAATGGATTTGAAAAGGTAAACTATACTTGAAATTTCATAATATAAAGACGCTATGCACTTTGGGCCTGTGTTATGTTCGTAAATTGATTATTTATTAATTTTGTTAGTTATTTCATAACACCTGTAATATCGTATCGGAGCTGGTTTTCGATCAGAAGTCACTTACTTTTACCTAGCTGTATCTTTATTTATTCAAAAATATTTTTAAAAATTAATGGTTGGTGTGAAATATTGTTGAATTTGTTTCGGGAAACCCTATATTTTATTATAGTAATTAAAAAAATATCAAATATATTGATGGATAATTAATTTTACATTTATTACAAGTGTGCAAGGTAAGGTAATTTAGATAATGCAAATTCTATTTTTGATAATAGTATCATTTTGATCGAATTAATTTCGATAATTTAAAAATCGCTAAAACTAAGTTAAAATCGTGCGCGTTATAATGAAATTCTTATATATATAGGTCAAACTATACCTATTTCTTAACTCCCTCTTTACTTCATTTTTCTTGTTTTTTTAATATAAAATACCTATAATAAGAATAAAATATAGTAAACAATAGATGAACTACACATTTGTATAATCATTTATTATAAAAATTTATTTATTAAAATTTGCTTTTTAATTTTAATTAATGAAAGATAATCATTGATATAATGTTTTTAATACTCAAGGAAACAAAATAGACGCCGAGTGTAAGCAACCCGTCGGGTCAGTAACCTATTTCAGTTGGCGCGCGACTTTATTATAAACTCACGCGTTTATTTACCTCTTTATTTATTTTTGATTTAAAAGTACATTGACAATAGTAGGGGATGGTAGCACTCCTTCAATGAAGAAAGCAGCAATCTTTATAATTTAGGAAAGAATCATTCTTAATTTGGGAAAGATTCTTCCCCAAAAATAGTGAGAATCTTTCTTTTTTTAATATTGTTAGGGTACGAATTCTACCCAGACTATTTACGGTCGCCACCTAGCCAATTTAATTAAAGAAATACCTAAATACCACTATTAGGATGGACTAGGAACCCTGGGTATTTCAGGAAGGAGTTGGTTAACTCAAATGATTACACTTTAGTTGTAGTAAATGATATAACTTTATCACTTTATGATGTGCACTCACGAGTGCTTACAACTCGACTGACTGTCTCTCCTTTCTAAATTCTTTCTCCCCCTTCTCTTATGTACTGATAAAATAGTGTACCCCATAGTATAAGGAGGGGAGGTATGCTATTGCGCATAATGTCCAATCCGCCAATAGAATTGCTTTACCTACTTTCAGCCATATTGGCTTAAGAACCAATCAAAGTTACGGCGCGCTTTAAATTATGTATACAATACAAACATATACTACTACATACATCCCATACATACAAAATTCTAACTCATATACACAATCCAAGATGGCTGTACAACCTAATTTTTACCATGGTGTACCCTCACAATATTTTATTCTTTGCTGTAAATAAACAATTTTATAATCAATGTTAAAAAAAAAAGGTATTGTTAAATTAGTTAAAAAATAATTTTATGAATAAAAAAATACTAATTTCACGAAAAATACAAGTTTAAATATTAAAAAAAGTAATAAATATTTGCTACTTCATCGAATTCAAAAAGTAGGGTTATGACCGTTTGTTTTTAATATTTGCTACTCCCGTACTCACAAAATTCATTTATTTTGAGTTACATTAATTAAATATATAAAAATTAAATAAATATTAACTTTATTAAGCATTCAGAAAGTTGAATATTGACATCCGTTAGACTTCTCTCTTTGTGCGGAATAGAAAAGATCTTAAAATAAAAGTAAAATTTTTTCCATGTTTGGGAAAGAATCTTTCCCAAAAAGGATGTCTGCTTCCTCTTACTACTGTCAGTGTAAAAAAAACATTCATTTTATGAAATAAATTTTAGAATATAATTTTTATACGTTTTTAATATTAAAATAAAGATTTTTTTCCAATTTAAAAGTGTTTGTACGTATTTTTTATAAAAATCGAAGCGTTTATTGCAAGTTTATGGTGTTGTAATCAAAGTGATACATATGTATATAAATACTTAAAATTGTGTTTTTATGTGAAAATTTAGTAAATATTTTGTCCATTGTTTTGAAATATAGTATAAACAATGTAATTATGACAAATGCAATGTATTATAATTAAAAAAATATTGTTCAAATAAAAAAAAAGTGTAATATTATTGAAAATATCGAAAACCTGTTTTGTGTAAAAAAGTTAGAAATCGAATATCGATATGTGCATTTCTACGAGAAAGTACTTTTTATGAGCACCAAAAATGAAGAAAAAAAAATTTACGAGGCCGCGACTGCCACCATGATTTTCTGATAGTTTGAACCCTATAGAATGCAAAAAAAAGCGTGAACACGAAATCGGCGATGGATGCCAAAAAGAATTTGCCACTTATATCAAAAACTGCGTTTTTCGTATCTGAGCTACCCAAAATTTTAAAAATAACTTTTTAGGTAAGAAAAATTTTTTTAAATTAGATAAAGAATCTGATTGCCAGGAAAAAATCACTCCAGAAGAAAAAAAAACTTTTCTTTTTCCGATGAAATTTAGCCAAGTTATCGTCAATTTAAGATTTTGCCCAAATTCGTCTTAAAAAAGATTGAAATTTTATTGAAAAAAGCCTGTTTCTGAACTTTGAACACGCATTACTCGCTTGGTTTTCATCGTAAAATAATAATTTTTTTTTTAAATCGATGTATTTTTCCCTGGCAATTCACTTCTTTATGAAAAAAATCATTTTTATGTACCAAATTTCAATTTTTAGGTCAAAAGCCTTTGAAAACTGTCAGTAGCAAAATTGACTTAATACAGTATTTGACCTAAAAATTGAAATTTGGTCAATAAAAATTATTTCTTTCTTGAAGAAATGAATACTCAGGGAAAAATTAATTGATTTTAAAAAAAAATTTATTATTTTACGATGAAAATCAAGCGAGTAATGCATGTTTAAAGTTCAGAAACAGCCTTTTTTCAATATGGAACTTCAATCTTTTTTAAGACCAATTTGAGTAAAATCTTAAATTGGCGATAACTTGGCTAAATTTCATCGGAAAAAGAAAAGTTTTTTTTTCTTCTGGAGTGATTTTTCCTTGGCAATCAGATTTTTTACCTATTTTAAAAAAATTTTATTTACCTAAAAAGTTATTTTAAAAATTTGGGTTAGCTCAGATACGAAAAACACGGTTTTTGACATAAAAGTGGCAAAATCTTTTTGGCATCCATCGCCGATTTCGTGTTCACATTTTTTTTTGTATTCTATAGGGTTCAAACTACTAGAAAATCATCGTGGCAGTCGCGGCCTCGTAAATTTTTTTTTCTTCATTTTTGGTGCTCATAAAAAGTACTTTCTCGTAGAAATGCACATATACCTATTTAAAATAATTTTGCAATAAATAAGTGAATATAACCCTTTCCCTTCATTTATTAAAGCATCACAACGTAATTAAAAGCATTTTTAGTATTCGGCATAGAGTAGGTATTCCTAAATCTCGATTTTAATAACACACGAGATTTGGTGAAAACGATGAGAAAAATCTCCTAAGGTTGTACAAGAGAACATGTTTCTTATTTTTTTAATTAATTTAAATTTTTTTTATCTTTGGTAAGGTAGAAATAAGTTCTTTAGGGTTTATAGTTTCATAATAAAACTCGGTTTTAGATAAATGATGCATGCTTTTTAATATAAACGGTAATTTGTATGTATTCGATCGAAAGCCAATACGTTCGAAAACTGGCTCCATTTTTCCACGACCCGATTAAGAACGTACTATTTTTTATAAATATAAATAATTAAGTCCGACAAAATTTAAATATATCATACTTGGATTATATTGTATCGGCTAATATTTTAGAAAATTTACTAAGCCTTAAGAAAAAAGTTCTAAAGATACTGCAAACATAAATATTAAAAGAAAACGTTTCTTGTTTTATATATTTGAGTAATTAACTAAGTTTATTTGTTTTAAGCAGTTGTTTATTTTAAAACATTTATTTATTTTTTTTTCAATGTTTTCTAGAGCTTTTTTACGGAACTTTCAAAAATGGTGGCTCAGGAGGGCAGTTTTACTAAAAAGCTTTTAAAAACCCTTAAAATCTAATTTATAAAAAACCTTCAGATTCGGGAATTGATCTAATTTTAATTTGTTTTATTGAAAAAAAATAAATTTTTTATTTTTAGACCTTGCGTTCCATTTTGTGCTATTTATCCATGGAATTAATTACTCATATTATAAATATTTTTTTCAAATAAAATACTGTTTTTTGTGTATGAGTATTCTTTTTAACAATTTAATATTTTAAAAATAGTAATGTAATGATTATGATTTTTTTAGCTATGCAACGAGAGTATAGGATTTTATATAAGTGATGATAATTATAATGGCTTAAATAAAACGCCACCTTGTAATATAATCGGAATGAATCTTAATCAAAAAGAACATCTGTCATTAGGATTAAAAAAGAAAAGCCAGTATCGTACTATGTTGAGAAAAACGTTAGTATTATTATTTTTACAAGTCACATATTAGTTTTAAATTAAAAAGCCTAAGAACCGATACCCAAATGGGTTTGAATAGTTGAAATATTTTTCAAGATTATTTCTTTAAAAATAGATATCAAACATTACTTTTATGTTATTTTTTTTTTACTATAGATAAAAAAATAGTATTTCTGGAAAATTCAGGTTTACCAAAAGTATTTTAGAAAAACGAAAAATTCTTATCTATTTGGGTTTTGCTCTTCGAAATAATTTAACTGATATTTTTTTAATAATAAATTTCAGTATTTTAAAATTAATAGAATTCGGAATAAATGTAAGATTAAAGAAAAAATATTTGCAGAGGAAATTGCATCATATTGAAAAAAAGACTGTAGAATTAAAATTTTACGATATGTTATCTATTTTATTACTGATACCAGTCGGAATTATTTTTTCACAATTTATATTGATAATAGAGTTAGTGCATAGGCATTATAATTTAAAACGTTTTAATAACTATAAAATAAAAAAATTTAAATTTAAGAAAAGAATAGTAATTTTAGATAAACGTGCAGTATTGTTAAAAAATATGTAAACTGCAATCAATTTAAATTTTTCTTTCTTGTCTTTTTAGGTCACATTATTTAAAACTAGTATAATAGGTTAAAATATTTTTAAACAAATGTTAGCACGATTTGACTCTAATTTTAGAATATCATTAGGGTCTATATTGTTATTTTGATATTTTTGATATTTGATATTTTATTTATTGTATAAATATACAAAGGCAGAAAATCATACATTTTATATCATTTATATGTACAGAACGTAATATAAAGTTAAAAGCAAGACAATATAAAATTACATAATTAGTTAAATTTAATATAAGCTAGATTTACAATATATAGATCATTAATTAGATGATGCGTAAGTTAATTAATATAAGAGAATGGAAAAGGGTATGTGGAATATGGATTTGGAAGTGGAGGTTTGTTGATAGATTAATTTGAGTTTATGATATTGGTAAGTTTAGAGATGGGAGACTATATTAAGAGTCTGATAGGGAGAGCTATTGATATGTTTGGAAAGATTATTCTTGAATGTGTTAAAAGAGGAGGATAGTCTAATACCTGGTGGAAGAGTGTTCCAATATAGCCCAGTACTAACTAAGAAAGAAGATGCGTAGGGTTTGCAATGATGAGTAGGGACCTCAAGCTCTTTGAATTTGGGCCTGAGTTCTCTAGGGGGTATCCTGTATTTTAATTTAGAAAACAAAAAGTCTGGGTACTGGAATAACAGAATTTTGAATAAGAAGCAAGTACTATTGAATTTAAATCTATCTCCAATTTCTAGCCAATTAAGACTCTTTCTAAAGTTGGAAACGTGGTCATAGTAACCCAAGTTAAAGATATATTTGATTGCTGAATTTAGTAGAACATTTAAGGACTTAATGTGCTCGCTTTTAAGATTCCCTAGTATGGATGACCAGTAATCAAAGTGGGGCATGATTAGGGACATTACTAGTTGCTTCCTGGTTTCCAAGTCTACATAGTTTTTGAAATATCTTAATCTGTAAAGCGTGCTACGTATTTTATTAGAAATCTTGATAATATGATCATCCCATTTTAGTTTATGATCGAAAATGATACCTAGATTTTTGACAGACTTCACAAATGGAATGCTGATATTATGGTTAGGTAGTTGAATGGAGATTCCAGATTCGAAAAAATTTTCGAGATGTTTTTGAGGACCGAATGCAGTAGCTTTAGTTTTGGCTAAGTTAATTCCTAGTTGATTATCATGAGCCCAATTTTTGATATTTATTATATCGTCTATGAGTTTGTTAAGATTTGAATCGATATTATCATATTCAGTGGAGAGGTAGATTTGGAGATCATCAGCAAATAATAGCCTGTTAGAGTTCAAGAGAAAATCTTTAATATCATTTATAAAGACTAGGAACAACAGGGGACCAAGAATGGAGCCTTGTGGGACTCCGCTCTTGATGTTTTCCCATTTGGAGTAGGAGTTATTACTGCTGTTGATTACAGCTTGCTTTCTGTTTACTAGATAAGAATTAAACCAAGCAATAGTTTCATCTGAGAAGCCATAGAGTTTCAGTTTATTCAGCAATAGGCCGTGAGAGACGCTATCAAAAGCTTTTTTGAAATCAAATAGAATTAAGAAGGTTAGTTTCCCTGCTTCAATGTTACTAGTGACGTCATCTAGGAGCTTGGCAAGCAGGACTTGTGGATTTCTCCGTTTTCTGAATCCGCATTGCAGGTTGTCTAGCAGGCTGTTGGTTTCTAGGAATTTTGTTATTTGGTTGTGGAGTGTCTTTTCGAATACTTTGGAAATTAGGCAAAGTAGAGCGATTGGGCGAAAGTCTGTGGGGCTTTGCGGTCTGCTGACTTTGTTTACGGGCATTATTAATACTTCTTTCCACCTATTTGGGAAGGTGTTGGAATTTATTGAGAGATTAAAAATGTGAAGAAGAATAGGCGATAATATTGGTAGGCCTAGAGAGAAAAGTTTTACTGGAAGCCCATCGACGCCTACAGCTGTTGAGGTGAAAGAGGAAACCGCAGTTTCAATTTCTTTGGCAGTGATTTGAGAGAACTTGAACTCTTCGTTGATATTGTTCTTGAAAGAGGGCGAGTTTAGAGGTAGGTTAGGAGTTGGTAATGGATTTTGAAAAGCAATAAAATTTTCATTTATGGTGTCAGCAGAGAGATTATAGAAATTACTGCTAGTTTTAGCTTCAACTAAGCCTAGATGTCTAAGTTCTTTCCAGATTTTATGAGGTTTATCTAGATTTTTGATACGATTTCTGTAAAAATTAGATCTCAGATCATTTACTGTGTTTGTGAGGTTAGCTTTAAGCGAGTTGTATTCTTTATAGTGATCCTTGTTTCCGGTGCGTCTATATTTACGATGTAGATTATTAAGCAAATGAAAGCCCTCCTTTACTTCGTCAGTAATCCAAGGTTCAAATTTTGTGTTCTGAGGAATTTTTTTAAGAGGGGCTACTTTGTCGAGGATACAATTAAGTTTTTTCTCTAAATGTGAAACGCAAAAATCAATGTTAGAAGAATCTAGTAATGGGGACCAATTGATTTTGGAGAGTTCTTGTAGATAAAATTTTTCATCAAGATTTTTAAAATCCCTGTATTGCAGATTATTTGTTGATGGTGCTGGTGAGAAGATTTCAATTGCGACATCTACTAGATAGTGGTTATTAATGTGGTTGTAACTATTGTAGTTACAGATATTATCATTTTGATCAACCATAATGATATCTATAAAAGACTCTGAAAGAGTAGTGAAATGGGTTGATCCATGTGGGACTATTGTTAGACCTGAAGATTCAGCAAAAGTTCTGATGGTTGAGTTCATATTTTTTGGGTTAATGTCGCAGTTGAAATCACCCATTATTAGTTTGCTATTGTTAAAAATGAATAATTTGCATTTAAACTATTAATTGCATAAAATTGGTTCATTTCATCGATTTGTTGTGTATATAGAAGATATAATGAAATATAGAAGTTTTTTTTTACCATTTATGGTTTTATTTTATTTTATTTTAATTACTTCTTGTATAACTAATTATTTAACTTTATGTAATTTAATCTCAAATTTTTTGCTATTTATTTTATAAATGTTGTATTTCTGGATCTCACCTTTATAATCTACATTTGCAGAAATTATACTGGTTAGGGTAGGTTATAGAAGTAAAAGTAAAATTTGATTTATTTTTATTGCCACAAGAAGGGAGATATGAATATATTTATAAATTATAAATTTATTATTTATTCGCTAAGTATGATATAAGTTTTCATGTGTAAATTTGGCAAGGTGGGTGGTAAAAATCACTGTGTTTTTAGCTTTATAGAAATAATTTTTACTCTATTACTATGTGACTATATTACTTGAACTGCTATATGAGATGCTCAAACCACAATTAAAAAATTTTTATTACTATCTCTTAAGTATATTTTGCAAAAAATTACATCTTCCTTTTCGTTTTGCAAGGAAAGATGCTTGTAGAACTAATATCAGAGAAATTTTTAAATTGTGTTTTGAGATCCATTTGCAGAATTAAAAATAAAGCTTGTATCAATCTCATTGCTAAATAAAGATAATTATCTGTGGTATTTTTTGCTCAAATTATAAAAAGGGAAAATGTCTTTATTGACTGTGTGGCATGATCTGAGACACAATAGGTACTTACTAATCCTTGAGGTCTACGAATTTCCTGCCAGTCTAGTGGATTTGGTTAACCTCAAAAATTATTCATACTAGCGTTTAAATGTTAATGTATTATGATTATTATAATATGTTAAAATCTTTGTTAATTTTACATTGCAAAAATTTCAATTTTATATTCTAAAATATAATCAATTTTTTTATTATATACTTTATTAAATTTATATTAAGTTTTTTAAATTCAACTTTATAATTAATGTAGCCATTTAGCAATGTAAATTAAATTTAAATTATTCTTAAAATCCAGCCAAATAATTTTCTTTGTTTTACATTTTAATAAATTAAAATGTGGTGGGTGGAAATGTTATGCATATATGTTATAATATTGTTAGTGTGTGTGTGTGAGAATGCACATCTACTCTAAAAGTGACATCCGCGATCAGTGCTTGCCTCGCTTTCGTAACAGCAACACATACCATAGTTATACTGTTAATAAAGTGACTGATTGCTTATTACTAAAACACAGTATTATTGTTAATTGTACCTTAATTATTCTTTAATTTATTATCATTTATACCAATTTGCATTGACAATTTTTATGAACTTTCAAATGATCAAATTTTTTAATGAAAAACAAAATTATAGGTGTAATATTTTATAATATAAAATAAAATACTCTCAATTTTATTATTATGATTAATAAATCTATTTTTTGAAACAGTGCTCGTCTTGTAGCTACTTGTATTTGTTAGCCAACAAAATAAATTAAAATTTTCGTCAGTAAAAATCTAAAAGTAGACTTAAAAATGTTTATTTGATGTACATATCTAATTTTTAAAATCATTTTATTCTAGTATAAATATTTAATCAAAAAATTTCAATTAATTTTCTTTCTATACTTCGTACCTGTTTTGTTGTTAAATTTTTGTTTGTAGAATAAAAATACTTTTGTAAATGTAATAAATAATTTTATCTTTCTTTTAATTTGCCTATCTTTTAATTTTACCTAAATATATATAGACTGTCAGACATATCAGATACCTAACAAACTATAATGTATGATAAGAAAAACACAAAATGATCTTTTATTAAATTAAATTACATTACGAAAATTCTAGCTTCTTGATTCCCTTAATCTTGGCTTTGTAAACCGAAATTATTTTTAGACCCATTTGCCCCTTGCCTCTGGCCTTTGGAGGCATCCCTTCCTATAAACATGTCTCCTGGTAAATTATACTGCCCTGTATAATGGTTAAACTTGAATATCGTAATTTCATTTTACTACAATGCATAAAATTAATGTAGCATAATTTTTTGAAAATTTATTAAAATATAAATATTTATCATAAGAATAAAAAAAAATTACATACATGGGAAAATTTACATAAAAACAAAAAGCCTTTATTTTAGTAAAATTGAAAACAATAAACCATATCGATTTAATATATTGTACTGCATATAAAGTTGTGGAATGCAATTAAAATAATTAAAATTCGGGTTTGGGAGAGGCTTATAGTGTTCTGGAAGCACTTCAGACTGCGTTATCTTCACACTGTTAATTATGGAATTAAAAATAATATTTAATATTATTTCTTACGGTTCTCATTAAACTTTTTCTTCTATTTATAAAAAAAACTAAATTTTTGGTGGTAAAATTATTTATTAGGCCTTATTAGTAGTCACCGAGATTTTTAATAAGTTGATAGTCAGAGATTTTACTTGAGTTTTAAAAGTTAATAGCAGCTTTGCGAATCCAGTCTTTTACCTGAAAGAGGCCAAGTTTTTCGCGAACCTTGTCCATAGGGGTGAATATTGAAAAAATATTTCCCCGATTAAAAATCTTAAATTTTTCGAGCCCCGATCATTGTACGGGAATATTGTTAACATATTCTTTCGATGGTCCATTCTCGCCCGAGAAACAGCTGACTTCGCCATTGAAAGTGCAAGTGGCAAAGTTCTTGTACAACTCGATACTGTAAAATCAGGTTAAATTATAAAGAAAAAATTGACCGTCCTTGCATTAACTTAAGAGAGAAATCGGTAAAAAGACAAAATCCCAAAAATTCGCGAAGTCCCCTAAAAACCCAGCGATAAAGTTAAATGGTAAAAACATTTTCTTCAAAAAATCCGTTAAATACCTAGGTGTTCATTTTGACACAGGCCTAGAAATAAATATACATTGCGCCAAACTCAAAGGACGCATACTCAGGATGTTCAATGACTTGAAGAAAATGTCAGGAACATATTGGGAGATAAAATTCCCAGCGGCAAAGATAATCAACAATGGTGTCTTCGTCCCTACGATTACCTACGAGGCTTCAGGTTAGTGGGATCTATGTAACGCGAGTCATAGGAGAAAAATAATAAGTGCGCAACGGGGCGCACTACTAGCTATTACTAGGGCCAACTCTACCACATCAAAGGATGCCCTGCAAGTAATTGCAGGAGCATTGCTGGATGATGTGGAAGTCGACTTGGCGGCCGCGAGATACCAATATAGGAAAACGGGGAAAGTTAAGCTTTACAATAAGAACTTAGTCTCTGATGATGGGGACCAGATCACAGAGCTAAAGTTCATAGCGTATGAAGAATGGAAAAGGAGATGGGAAGCCTCCTCAAAGGGAAGAGATACTTTCGTCTTCTACAATGACGTGAAAGAGATAAGTAACCTGTCTTGATTTTAGCCTCGTCACAATCTTGTGCAGGTTGTCTCCGGAAACGGAAACTTCAAAGAGTATCTCAAAAAGCGAAATATAATAACCGAAACTGATGAGTGTGAGTGCGGGGAAGGGCCAGATAACCCGCATCACCTCATATTTAAATGTCTAAGATGGAACAAACACCAAGTCTTCTAGTGACCAAATCTAAGGAAACATGCGAGGTGTTCTCCGACTACTGTGACGAAGTTATGTATATCAAATCTTGTGAAGAATGCTTCTCTGAAAGCAACTAGTCTCTGGATCGTAAGAGAGTTCGGGACTAGACCCCCAAATTGAAAATAGCTTCATGAGGTTGCTCGGGGTGAGGATTGTTGGATCCGTCACCTGGCAGGCTCCCGCAATAAGCATCTTTGCGAGGAGACCTGCTGGAGCAATCAGGGAACTTTGATAAAATTTCTTCATTTCTTCTTAATACTAATAAATATTCTTCTTTCGGCTAAAAGTCTTCAAGAAAACAGACGAGGCGCGTCAGTGGGACCACGTCGCCGAGAGGTGCCCCGCGGGTAGACTGCCGCTCATGAGAGCGGGTCTAGAAGAAGTGGTGTCCCTCCGCAAAACCCAACAGATCCTTACACCGATGAGGTAACAATCATGGTGTAAAGGTCACTAGGGATCACCAGCGGATTGAAGGTTTTTCCCGGCTTGGTTACCTGAGGCCCAGTTGAGCGAGATGGTAGATAGGGCTCCGTAGGAACTCGGTCTTAGGACCGTGAACCGGGATATGCCCCAATGTGGTGCGACAGCCCGGTTGAAAGACATTCGTTGTCCTTGGATTACGTTCAGCAAACCGTTATGGATAATAGGCCCAAACTCAGAATTTATACCTAGAACGCAGGTAGTATGACCTATCGGAAAAAATCGGATCTCCAAAATTTCTTGGAAAAGCATAACGTGGATGTTATGCTTCTACAAGAAATTCTCCATCAAGATCGCTGGATACTCAAATTCCCCGGCTAACAAACATTCAAAAATCGTCGAAATGATATCTGCCGTGTTAGTACAACTATTTTAATGAAAGGCGGTGTTTCCCATTACTAATATCCCCTTTTAGTTATAGACATAACTGTTACAGCAATCATAATCAGAATCCGTGGTACAGATATTGGTGTTGTATCAGCTTACAACTCCCTCAACGAGCAAATTAGAAATGAATTTTGTATAGACTGAAAAATTTTTCTGTAATAAAGCAATAGATACCCTAAAAACGCTCTCACAAAAACGTGCAATTGCATAAGGCGCTAATTCTCTTTCAATTTCCTTAATTCACGGGGAGGATATATAGGCCGAGAATTCTCTCTTGAGAAGTCCTCATGTAGCTGGGACCCTGGTACTCACTGGCCCGGGTAATGGAGGGAGCCCCACCACCCTTTTTTCTTCTCTTTCTCCTTCTTTTGCGTCATTCGAAGAAAGGCTTTGCTTTAAGATACATCGCATCGAGTCACTTGCTGATATTCTGCTGCCGTTCCTTTTTCTTCACCTTGCCATTGTTGTTCTTGAGTAAGGTCGAGTGTGTAAGAAAGATCTGTTTGTAATTGAAGGTACTTGATTTCTTGGTGGTCTTGGTCAATCTCAGTCTCTGGTGACCATGTGACACCTAGTGTGCGATTTGAGGCATATTTACAGGCCTTGTGGCTATACTAAATACGCCGATGGTACGTCTTCGGAGCCGTGTGGCTCAGGTAAGCTGCCTTATTTAGAAATAATTAGGTATTTTAAGGTATTTTGAAAGTATATGTAAGTTGTATGTGAGTGAGTGATCTTATATGAAATAGGTGAGAATATTTGGTGATAAATTACAAAGCAAAGCCATCGACCCATTTTATTGACGTACTATTCATACAAAAGCTCTTACACCAGAGTGTAAAATTAAAACACATTATTATAATTTAATGCGTTTGTGAAGTTAAGTTTTAAGTAAATTTGTTATAAATTGAGTGTATATATGTAAATAGCAGCGTGCGCGTCAACCCCCCAACTTGTACAACGGCGTCCCTTTCAGTACGTCGTACACGTTCATGTAGAACACACGAGATATGCAAATAAACATATTTCTACACAAATTTATAAGTGTCATTTATTTATCATTTTAAATAATCCTCTGCGTCAACATCTGGCATCCCGAAGTACAAAAAGAAAAAGTGAAATTTTTTAACAAATAAGTATATAAGTTACATCAAAGATAGAAAGTCATAGACTACAAATTATAAATGGACACTAAAACATCAAATTATAAAGAAAAAGCACATGGGTATCAAATTGGAGCAGTAATCATAATAAAATGGATATCATATCAATTTAAAATTTTCAAGGCACACATCAGAATTTTTTCAAGATCATATATCAATTTTTTCAAGACTATTTTTTTTCAAAAATTTCTATCAGGATCATTAAACTTATATGGATGATACGCTGTCAGGCAGACACTCATTATCAGAGGCCTTGAGTAAACAAAAAGACTTAATAGGAATCTGCAAGATGGGTGGTATGAAGTTACACAAGTGGGTTGCAAATGATATACAATTGTTAAATTTTCCTCGTTCAATAGTTGCAGAGTCAGTGGACTCATGTTTTGGCTTACTTGGTTTAAATTGGTACCCTGATGAAGATTATTTCTCGTTTACTATCACAATTGATAAATTAGATGGCAAAATAACCAAGAGAAAAGTGCTATCATCAATAGCAAAATTGTATGATCCCTTAGGCTGGTTAGCACCTGTTGTTATAACTGCTAAAGCTTTCATTCAAAAGCTCTGGCTTGCCAAGCTTGATTGGGAAGATTCATTGCATAATGATTTAAAATCAGAGTTTTTAAGTTGGTACACTCAAATCCCACATCTAAATGATCTAAAAGTTAGTAGATGGTAGAATTATATTCCTGAAGCTCAGTTTGAAGTAATAAGTTTTGCTGACGCTTCTAAAATTGCTTATGGAGCTTGCGTTTATTTAAAAGTTATATATGGTGATAAAATATCAATAAATTTGATTCAAGCGAAGTCAAAAGTTGCTCCAATGAAACCTCTACTGACAATTCCTAAATTAGAACTTAGTGCCGCTGCCCTATTAGCTCGGTTAACTGTGAAAATACTACGTGCTCTAAAATTGCCTCCTAATAATTTGTTTTTGTTTACTGATTCAACGGACGTGTTGCATTGGTTAAGTGACCACCCTTCAAAGTGGCCCCCTTTCATTGCAAATAAATGTTCCAATATACATTTTCTTGTACCTCAGGCATTTTGGAACCACGTCAGATCACAGAACAACCCAGCTGATTGTGTTTCTCGTGGAATTTCTCCTTCTGAACTCATAAATCACCCTTTGTGGTGGGAAGGAAATAAACTCATTATAGATTCGAACTCAATAATGAGCAACAGTAAAGCTCTAAAAATCAAAGAGGTTTCAGCACTGTGTTCTAGTTTAAATGTTTCATGTGGAAAGAAAAAATCAAAAAAAGTCAAAATCTGGAATCTGCTTGAAAAATATTCAGACTTGCCAAAATTATTGAGAATCACAGCTTATATACTAAGATTTGTTCATAAAATATCTCCCAAATCAAAAAAGTTTTTAATCAAGTCTAAATTATTTTCTAGCAAATGGTTTCATTTACAATATGATTTTTCAATTGTTTATTCTCCCTCAGTAGAAGAAATAAATAGATCGAGATTAACATGGGTGTATTTGGTTCAAAAAGCTTATTATAAACCTGAAATTCATTACCTTAAAAATTCAACTGAAGTATTTAAACAGTCATCATTAAATTCTTTCAACCCCTTTTTACAAGACAAACTATTGAGAGTGGGTGGTAGAGTTGAAAATTCAAATTTGTCGCAAGAGGAAAAACATCCTCTAATTTTGCCATTTAAATGTAAACTTTCAAAATTACTTGTAGAACTTTTTCATTTAGAAACAAAACATGGAACTATTAAACAAACGTTTTCTGCGGTTAGTTCAATGTACAAAATAACAAAATGTAATTATCTAGTTAAAGCTCAAATAAAAAGATGTCATTCTTGCATTCGCTACAATTCTTCTCGTGAGATTCAGAAAATGGGAAATTTACCATTTTATAGAGTCACAAAACCTGATAAACCATTCAGAATTAGTGGCGTGGACTATGCAGGCCCCTTTAGTATTCTTAGTCATAAAGGTAGAGGCGCTAAGTTTTTCAAAGGTTATGTCGTTGTGTTCGTCTGTATGGCTACAAAAGCTGTCAATATTGAATTAGTTTCAGGCTATGATAGTCAAAGTTTCATCGCTGCTTTTCGTAGGTTTACGTCAACTCGTGGAGCTTGTACCCGTTTGGTGAGTGACCGAGGCACTACCTTCGTGGGCGCTGACAGAATCCTCAAGGAAATGTATGTAGAGTATTCATCCTACATGCAAAAACTTGTTGGACTCTTAGCTGACGAAGGCACTGCCTGGGAATTTAACCCTCCTGGTGCACCACATTTTGGCGGAATCTGGGAGGCTGCGGTGAAATCTATTAAACACCACATTTTTAGAGTCCTTGGAAACACTAAGTACACTTTTGAGGAATTTTACACCTTTTTGAAACAAGTAGAATGTTGCCTCAACTCACGTCCCTTGTTGCCCATGGCAGAGGACCCCACAGACCTATTTTTGTCACCCTCATTATTATTAAATCAGTCACAATCTTATTTAATACCTGAAACAACTTACTTGGACCAAAAAATACCTCCAACACAACGATACAAATTGATACAGCAGATGACACAGGATTGGTGGAAACGCTGGTCCTGTGATTATTTGCAATCCTTACAAGCAAGACAGAAGTGGAAATTGGCACAGCGAGACGTAAATGATATTGTCTTAATTACTGACGAAACGATGCCACCAGCAAAGTGGCCACTAGCACGAGTAGTGAAAGTGTATAAAGGATCTGACAACCTGACAAGGGTTTTGGATCTAAAAACCAGTGCTACAATGCTAACTAGACCTATTCATAAATTAATTTTATTGGAATCTTTAGACAATGAATCAGACTAAAAGATTAAAATTATGTAAATTGTATAAATTGTATATAGTAAAAATTATTTATGTATTGTATTGTATTTATTTATTTATTTATTTATTTATTTATTGTATTATCAAATTAAAATTAAAAAAAAAAAACAAAAAAAAAACAAAATGTACAAAAAAAAACATAAAATGTTCAAAATTATATTGTCAAAAAATATATATTATCAAATAATTGTAAAAAGTGTGTGAGTGTGTGTAAATGTTCGTTTTCAAAATCATATTAGCGCTAATGAATTTAAAATTATTCTTTTCAAAAATTATTAATTTTTCAAATGTATAACTTCACTTTTCATTTTTTTATAATTTTTTTTTTATAGCATCCACCTGTTCATTTTATTTCATAAAATGGATGGGTGGAATGTTATAAATTGAGTGTATATATGTAAATAGCAGCGCGCGCGTCAACCCCCCAACTTGTACAACGGCGTCCCTTTCAGTACGTCGTACACGTTCATGGAAAACACACGAGATATGCAAATAAACATATTTCTACGCAAATTTATAAGTGTCATTTATTTATCATTTTAAATAATCCTCTGCGTCAACAAAATTGCATAGTTTTAAAAAATCGATTTTTTTTATTTCTTTTAAATTTCATAAATAAATAAGTATATATACATATATATATATATATAATTATTTATTTTTAACCTCTTCAAAAAGATAAGTATATAAACGGTTTTAATAAAAATGTTTTAAATGCATATAGAAAGTATACATTATTTTAAATATTACTTATTCAGTTAAAACTTTTTTGTTGAAGTAAATGTTGAAGGCAGGGAAAAGAAAGAGGAAAGGAAGAGAAAAAAAATGAAATTTTTCTATTTTGCATTAAATTTGTTTATAATTACTAAAATTGTTACATCATATTTTATCAAAATAAATGATTTAGAAATTTTTATAAAATTCATTAGAGATTTTGGCGATGATTTAAAATTTAAAGATCTTTTTATTCTGTACGAGGATCGTTACAGTTCAGGTAAAATTTAAAGTACTCAATAATATTAATAAAGTTCAGGATGCTAATTTTTCTGTTTGAAGATTTACACGTTCAATCATATTTGGTAAAATTAATTCGTTCTCTAAGAGAGTACGATAACGTTCAATGGTTAAATTTTAATCGAACAAAATATCTTGAATATGACGCTGGTGTGATAAATGAAATAAGGCCCTTATTAATATTTTTTATTAATGATTATACGGATTTCATTAACACTTTAAATAAGCTGAATGAGTTTAATTATCGTTATAACTCTTTGATATTATTTACGTCAACAACAATGGAAAAATATTGCGAAAATTTTGATAGTTTCTTTTTAAAATATGAAAAAAGCAATATTGGCATATTCATCAAATGTTTTATTGATAGTAAAATTACATTTTATTATTTGAAATTCAAAGATAATATTACAAAATTCGAGCTTGGGAATTGGAATTTAAAAACTAGATTTTCTCCTGGATTCAAATTAAAATATCGTCAAGCACAATTTAAAAACATGGAAGGCACAGAATTAAAAATTGTAACGGTAAATTATTTAATTTAATTATATGCTTTATTAATCAAATTACAAGTCATATATTTTTTAATGATAATAATAATTTACAGTTAAATAATTCATTAACACAAAAAAATAGTTTTTATTATCTTAATGAAGTGTTTGAAGAAATAATTTGCAAGTTAAAATTAAAAAACAAAACCGTAAGTTATAAAAAATTGTATGGTGCATTTAATAAGGCAAATAAAAGTTGGAATGGAATGGTTGGAGTCTTAAAAAGAAAGGAAGCAGATTTAGCAATTGGGCTATTTAGTTTATCCTCAGAAAGATCTAATATTATTGACTTCACTTTGCCGTTGGTTGTATCTGAGACTACTATTTTTTTTAAATCTTCAGAAAACTTTTCTTCTCATTGGAATATTTATTTAAAAGTAAGCATATGGATAACTTTAACAATACATAAAGTCAACTTTTCTAAATTTGAATTATGCGGCTTCAAGTGTCTACTTTAAATTAGAAAATAAATTTTAAAATTTTGCATGTTGCCTGAAATTTCAAGTTCTTAAAGCAAAATTCTTGAATATTCTACACGGCCAGGCTGCTTTGCTTGAAAATTCAAGCAGTTTGCTTGTTTATAGTCCATATTTATGTACTTTAAAGCTCTGCCATAATTTTTGTTTTACTTAACTACTCATGTATGAACCGTGGAAAACTTTAAGTTTAGATAATAAAAATTTGCAAACGCTCATAGAAAATAAAAATGTCAAAAACGTCGAGTTCGTTTTCTCAAAGTGCATGCAATATTTTACTTAGTGCATCTGGTTCAGTAACGTGTTTTAATGAAAAAATAAGGTACCCAAAGTATGAGAAAATTTTGTGGCTTCAATCAAGAGCTATCTAAATATTAGTCTCAAAATGTCAAAAACGTCCGTATAAATAAAAAATCCCATTTATTTTTACATTTATGCAGTACCATTGAAAATTATAGGTTGAAAAACATAAAAATAAAAAAAAATTTTGAAAAAAAGATATTAAGTGTTGTGCCGTAAGTGATAGAAAAATATACTGTTTCTGTAGAAAGCACCTATATAATTATATAATACACTGGAAAAAAATTCCGTTACCCATTTCCTTTGCGGTAAAAAAAAATTCGCTTGCTGTAAACTTAATTCCGCTTGCAGCAAGCATATTTTTTTTTCAATGCAGCAAAATCGGCCCTTCTACGCCCCTTTATGGTTTCACCACTCTAATTAGACTCCTAAAATTAATCATTAAAGAATAAAAAATTGTTGGTCCGTCAAATTTCTCTAAATATATAATATTATACTCCTAGATAATTTAAATCTTATTTAGAAATAAAAGTAAAAGTTTAAAAGAACTTAACAGGAATTTCGAAAATTTTTATTTAGCACTGGAACATTTTAAAATTATTATAGGTATTTAGCAACATCAATTGGCTTTTAATTGCAGCAAGCATTCTTACATTTTCTATAATGTTAACTTTTTTCAAAAAAAATCATCATGGATTAAAATACAATTTTTCAACTGAGTTCTTCGAAAATTTTATAAACATTTTGGGTATATATTGTCAGCAAGGAATAAATGGTAATTTTTATTGGTGCATATTCACCTAATAGTTAAACAAATAATTTTTTTAATTTTTGATTACCGTGTGAAGTTTGGTACTATTTATTAAAAAAATATACACACAAAATTAAAGATCATATTTTAAATATTTCTAAGCATTGCCAAGATCTCTGGATATATGGGCTCTTATGTCACAAATTTTTGGGCCCATAAATTATATGATCTATCATTTTTAAAGGCTTATTTTTTGGGTAAATATTACCAAATTTCACTAGATACTATACAATTCAAGTACCTCTTTTAAATAACTGTCTGGTCAAACATATTATTTATACAAGCTTAAATTAAATTTTATTAAAAAAAACTTATAGCTGGTTTTTGTTTTCACTCAGCTATCGATCATGGAACATGTTCACTTACAATAGTTTTATCGTATACTCCCTAATTATTATAAGTCCTAAAACCAAAATTACAATAAATCCCAAAATATAAATTATCCATAAATCTGAAGTTTTTGTTCTTATCAGGCCCTGAATTCCACTTCGAATTATTCTAAGTTTCTAAACCGAAAATATTCTAAGTCCATTTCACCCCCCCCCCTAAAAACGTCACTATTCCACGCACATCCTGACGAGCCGGATTTTTTCAAATACTCCATCCAATGAACATGTTCCATTTTAATATAATGAATACTTATTTGTTTTTTAGTACTGTCCAGTTTGGCTGCTGTTAGAATAATTTATGTGACGGCCTTAATATCATCTTATATTATTTATTCAATTTATTCAGGTGCTATTATGAGTTATTTGGCAGTGAATAAGCAAAACTTGCCATTTAAAACTATTGATGATTATTTAAGAAGTGGATCTCACAAATTAATTGTTATAAAAAAAACTAGTTATGAATCGTCTTTGGTAAATATATATAAAAAATTATGAGTAATTAAGGATAGACAAAAAAAAATCTTATTAAAAAAAGTTATCTTTTTAATTCAAATTATTGTTAATTACACATTATTAACAATAATCAAAGGCAGCTTTTAAGAATATAATAAGTGACTTTTGGGAAAAAATTTTGTTGGATTGTAATTGCACCGCAAATGCGATCGAGTTAATGTGTTTTTATACCAACGAAAAATCTGCTGCAAACGAAAAGCACCTACGTGCCTCTTTTGAAATCAAGTTAAATTTTTACAATTATTAAATGATACTACCTTTCCAGATAATGATAAAATTCTTAAATACTCGTCCTGATATGTGGTGTAATATTTAAATTCCAAATATATCAGACAGTGTAGTATTAAGTTAAGAACAATCAATATGATGTTTAAAAATTTTTTATGTTGGGAAATTCCGAATACATTTTCGGAAAATCCCAAGGTCATTTCGACTCTTGGCTAAACTTAAACATCTTATTGATTGTTCGTAACTTAATAGTACACTGTCTGATTATTATCTACAGTGTAAATATTACACCACATATCAGGACGAGTATTTAAGAATTTTATCATTGTCTGGAAAGGTCGTATTATTTAAACCGTAAACAACAAAAACATTTACATGTAAAAATGACGCAAGTTTGCTATACGTGCTTGTATTTTGGCCTTTGTTTTTAGGTGTAAAAATTTTTCACTGCTAAAGTTTTAAGATCCGAAAAACTTTACGCAAGTTTTAAATATTTAAAAAATATATTTTATTTAAATTTGCTGTATTGAAAATTACCAATTATTATCTGAAGCGAATTGGCCCTTAATTCATTCATCTTACAATTATCAATAATTATTTAAAAAAACTTGTCAGTCCGTTAATTAATTATGAAAAATGCTTTATTTTGCAAATTTTGCAAATTAATTTTCAAATTTTCAACTTTTTTTTACTTGGCGGCCTGGCAAGTTTTTACAAATAATTTTTGATAATTGTAAGTTGGATTAATTAAGGGTCAATTCGCTTCAGATAATAATTGGTAATTTTCAATACAGCAAATTTAAATAAAATATATTTTTTAAATATTTAAAACTTGCGTAAAGTTTTTCGGATCTTAAAACTTTAGCAGTGAAAAATTTTTACACCTAAAAACAAAGGCCAAAATACAAGCACGTACAGCAAACTTGCGTCATTTTTACATGTAAATGTTTTTGTTGTTGTAAGATCTCATTCATTTCATTAAAGATATACATTATTACACAGTCAAATTGGAGTTTTTTCTATCCCTTTCTACTATTAATTGTTATTATTATTATTATCTCTCTATTCGTATTATACTTCTCCTAGGCAGTCACCTTAAGTTTATATACAATTTTTTTAAAAGTACCGCCGCTGATCGAATCGAATCTCTCGAACTTCTCGAATATGATAAACTTTCTCTTAAAAGACTACATTAGAGTGCCAGTCTATGAAACGGAAGAGAAAATTCTCGTATATCTAGGTGTCGTTCAAACTTGCGTCCCGAGACGACACGTCTCTGTAGATAATTGTAATTTCATGCCAGACGTAAAATTAAAAAATTTTTACAATATGTTCTATAGAGGTTTTTGATAACTAACCCACAGTTTAACGTCAAAGAGGTTAAACTAGCTTATACTAATAGAGTAGTTAATGTTAAAGCGGGAGCAAGTAAATATCCGAACGGTGCAAACTATAGTGGGTAAGGTTTTCTTCGTCTTACAAAACGATAAGAAGGGAGACGCTGTAGGAGAAATATACTAAAAGAGAATGTAGGGCCGTTTTTCAAAACGATTCTCTGATAAAGAATTAAGTTGGTACTATAGGGGGGAGGTTTTATTTTTCATAATTTTAAACGAATTTGAGTATTCGATCAAACTAGGTGTCGCGTCATACGCAATCGTTCTATTGCAATTTGTTAAAAAAAAATTACGTATGACGCGACACCTAGTTTGATCGAATACTCAAATTCGTTTAAAAATATGAAAAATAATACCTCCCCCCTATAGTACCAACTTAATTCTTTATCAGAGAATCGTTTTGAAAAACGGCCTAGGCTAGAAAAAAAATGATCATGCGTAGTATAATTCAATTTTTACGAGCTTTTTTTAAAAAAAAACGGTTTGTGTTGTTGTAACCACGTTTTTCGATAAATATTGTGCATGTTTACGAAAAAAAAACAAATTTTTATTTGAAAGTTATAAAAATTGTATTTTTTATTATTACTAAATTTTTTTATAATTAATTAAAATGGCATCTTGTGTTATTTGTAAGGTGCCTTACGGAGTTTACAATGACATTAGCTTGCATAAGTAAGTAATTTAATTATTATTATTTATCTATTTTTATAAATAAATGCAGAATGTTAAATTTTACTCAAATTTGTCTTAATTAAAAATTTGTTTTAAATAAAAATGATTGAAATTCTATTGAAATAAGCCTGTTTTTGAACTTAAAATATGCATTACTAGCTTGATTTTCATCGTAAAATAATAATTTTTTTTTTAATATTGATTAATTTTTGCAAGAGTAGTTATGCAATCATTATTCAGCCGAGATTTTCATTGGTTTTTGACCTAAAAGTTGAAATGTGGTAAAAAAAATGATTTTTTTCTTGAAGAAATGAATATTTAGTAAAAAATTAATTGATTTTAAAAAAAAAATTTATTATTTTGCGATGAAAATCAAGCGAATAATGCGAATTATAGCTGAAATTAGTGTTAAAAATGATTGAAAATCTATTGAAAAATGCCTGTGTTTGAACTTAAAATATGCATTACTAGCTTGATTTTCATCGTAAAATAATAATTTTTTTTTTAATATTGATTAATTTTTGCAAGAGTATTCATTTCTTCAAGAAAGAAATCATTTTTATTGCGGAAATTTTCATTTTTAGGTCAGAAACCTTTGAAAACTGTAAGTTATGCAATCATTATTCAGCCGAGATTTTCATTGGTTTTTGACCTAAAAGTTGAAATGTGGTAAAAAAAATGATTTTTTTCTTGAAGAAATGAATATTTAGTAAAAAATTAATTGATTTTAAAAAAAAAATTTATTATTTTGCGATGAAAATCAAGCGAATAATGCGAATTATAGCTGAAATTAGTGTTAAAAATGATTGAAAATCTATTGAAAAATGCCTGTGTTTGAACTTAAAATATGCATTACTAGCTTGATTTTCATCGTAAAATAATAATTTTTTTTTTAATATTGATTAATTTTTCCTAGAGTATTTATTTCTTCAAGAAAAAAATCATTTTTATTGAGAAAATTTTCATTTTTGGGTCAGAAACCTTTGAAAACTGTAAGTTATGCAATCATTATTCAGCCGAGATTTTCATTGGTTTTTAACCTAAAAGTTAAAATGGTAAAAAAAATGTTTTTTTTCTTGAAGAAATGAATACTCAGGAAAAAAGTCAACGATTTTAAAAAAACATTAGTAACTTACAATAATAATTAAGCAAATAAGTTTAGAAACAGACTTTTTTCAATATCTTTTTAAGAGAAATTTGAGTAAAATCTTACACTGTTGATAATTTGGCTAAATTTCATCGTAAAAAGAAAAGTTTTTTTACCTTCTGGAATGGTCTTCCCTAGCAAGTTTTTTCTAATGTTTACGATACATTTCATTTTTTTCATCTGAGAGTTATTTTTCAGTATATTTATATGCTTTATTTTAAAATAAAATTTTAAAATAAAGCATATTTTAAAAAATATTCATATCAAAATTAAACTAATAAAATAAAAATTAATTAGGGTACCAAAATCAGAAGAAGTAAGAAAGAAATGGGTTTCAGTCATTGGGAAAAATGTTACGAACGATACCAGAGTATGTTGTGATCATTTTACAGATGATGCCATTTTATATAAAATGAATACAGTTAAAAAAGGGTTCATTTCTGAGGAAGGAAAAATTGAGTACCGAAAAATTACAAAGCATCTTAAGCCTGGATCAATACCACGAAAGGAAAAATACAGAAATCAACATATTAATCAGTAAATTTTTGCATTAAAATATAATTTATAAATTTTTTATATATTATTTATGTGCTTACATATTTTAGCGTCAAAGCAAGTATGCAATATGAACACACAGGTGCACAAAAAAAAATATTTAATTTTCAATCAACTACTTGTAAAAATATGAAAAATATTCAAGAATCAGTTATAAACGAAAAGTCGGTTTTAGAAAACAAAAATTTTAGAAATCAAGAAACTAGTATAGTTGACGATCGCGATAAAGAATTATTTAAAAGTGAAGTAAATAACGTCAGTATAATATGTAATATCGATTCTGATAATACTAATAGGTAAATAATAAATATATTAAATCATTTTTTTCTTAAATTAAAAAAACTTGTAGCAACTTTTATTTAATTTATCATTTTTTTCCTAAATAGGAAAAGAAAATTAGATGCATGCGATGCCTCTACTACACCCATGAAACAAATTTGTACTGTGAGCACGCTTTTGGATAAGAAAAATTTTTTAAATCAAGAAATAAGTATCGTTAAAGAACGTAAAGAAGAATCAATTGCAAAAGAAGTAAATAAAGACAGTTTATGCAATATCAATTCTGCAGATAACACTGATAGGTATAATAATTTAAATCATTTTCTACTTACTTAAAAAAAATTTTTATATTATAAATCAGTAGCAGTTTTCATTTAATAAATAATGCTTTTTTAACTAGAAAACGAAAATTAGACGTATCTGAAACTGCTAATGCATTAACAAAAAAAAATCGTACTGTAAGATACTTGGGTGATTTCCGTCAAGAAGACTTTAAATCACCAGAGATGTTTCAACTTTTTGATAAAAAATACAAGGAATTTACTAAAAATGTTAAAAATTTAAAGGATCAAAAATCAAGATTGGTAATCAAGGTAGAAAAATTAGAAAAGTGTTTTGTCGATTTAAGAAATAATGGTCTTCTTTCAAAAGATGCTTTAGAAAGTATACAGGTTAACATTTTTTATACATTCAAATTTATTTTAACGAACATCTTGCATTTAAAAGTTCATTATCATTATCATCCACTAATACAAATTCATTCGACAAATATCATTAATTCATGGATTTCATTCAATTAGGAGAAATGCATTAGGAGAAACCATATTATTTCAATAAAATATTTTTAGGGTGTCAATTCATATAATCATTTTTTTAATTATCTTTAGGCATGTATTTCATTGTCATCTCATTACATTCTATTGCTTTGGGATTTTCATTGGTTGCATATTTATAATCATATTTTATTAAAACTTTATTTTTATTTTCTTAACAGAAAACTGTTAATCCAGCCTTGTTGCAAATATTAAAAAATATATCTTCAAATAAAAGAAATGCATATCCAGATGAATTAAAAGAGTTTTCTGCAACTTTAATGTTTTATTCAGTAGCTGCATATGAATATGTAAAAGATCAATTTCCTGGCTTACCATCAACAGAAACTGTACGCAGATGGACAAGGAAATTTAATTTTCGACCAGGCATAAATGCAATTGTACTAGAAAGTGTAAAATCTGAAATTGACAAAAATTTCAAAGAAAATAATGTAGAGTATCAATTTAGTTTGCAAGCCGATGAAATAAATTTAAGGGAACGTATTGACAATGATGGCAAAACTTCTTGGGGTTTTGTTGACTTAGGTGCAGGAGTAAGTGATGACGCGCCAATGGCTTCCAAGGCTTTAGTTTTTATGCTTGTCGCTTTAAATGGACATTTTAAAACTGTAGTAGCTTATTATTTTATACATAGTCTTACTGGAGCGGAAAGAGCAAATGTTGCTAAAGAAGTACTCATAGCCTTGCATTCTTATGGGATAACTTCTATACGCTCCTTGACTTTTGATGGTACGAGCGTCAACATAACAATGGCAACGGAACTTGGTGCGAATTGCAAAAATATGGATGGGCCAGTTTTTTTTCTCCACCCGATAACGAAAGAGCCAATTTACATAATATATGACGCTTGCCATATGTTAAAATTGATAAGAAATACTTTAAATGCTTACGCGATCAAAAATGAGAAAAAAGAAGAAATACATTGGAAATATTTTGATAACTTAGTAGACCTTCAAGAAAAAGAAGGCTTAAAATGCGGTACCAAAATTTCCAGACGGGAGACAAAATTTAAAAATGAGGTAATGAACGTAAAACTTGCATGTCGTATTGTAAGTAAACGAGCGTCAGATGCATTTTTGCATTTAAAAAAAGATTTGAAATTAAAACAGTTCGAAACAGTAGAAGCAACAGCCAAATTTTGTCAAGAATTCAATGATATGTTTGATTTTTTAAATGTAAAATCAAAATATTATAGTAGAAATCAGCATGGCAAAGCCATTACGTTAGATAATTTAAAAACTTCTGAAGAAAAAGTAAAAAAATGGATAGATTATATCAAAACCTTAAACTTGGTACAGTGGGTGAATCCAACAGTTGAAAAAGAAAAAGGAAAAAAAAAAGGAAAGAAAACTTTAAATTCACCAAAAAAACAACCTTTAAGTACAAATACCAATATTAATAATACTGTAAATAGTAATAATAATATAAATAATAATAATAATAATAATAGTAATAACACTATTATTAGTAATAATAGTATTAGTTGTCAATCTAGTCATAATAATATTAGTAGTAACAATAATTTAAGCTTAAATGGCAAGACTAATAATAATATTAAAATTATCAAAAAAGTTGAAAAGATAACACCCATTTTACGAAGCTTACGTAGGACTGGTTTTCAAGGTTTTATAATATCTATGAACAGTTCTATACAGCTTGCGAAAGATTTAGTGGAAAAAAAGAAAAAGATGGATTATTTTTTAACTTACAAGACTTCTCAAGATCATTTGGAATTGTTGTTTGCTTTGATTAGAAGAATGGGTGGTTGGAATAACAATCCAAGTTGTTTAGAAATGAATTCAGCAGTTAGAAAAATTAGTACGCATGTACATGGTCTTGTATCTAAGAAAGCTAACTGCATTGCTCAAGATAATACAAAAAATTTGCACACAGTTAATATAAATCCTATTGTTGCCAAGAAAACAAATTTTGAAGAAATTGAAATGGAAGAGTTTTTTAACTTTAGCTTTGACCATGATTATAGTTCTGATAGTCGACTTTACTGGAGTGAATACAAGGAAAGCGTAATTTCTTATATTTCCGGTTGTATTGTAAAAATAATTCGAGATCATATGAATTCAAATAAAAATAAAAAATGTGAAGAATGTTTGAACGCATTGATAGGCAATAAACCGTACATGCTTCAAGCAAGAAAAGATGTTGGAATCGGAAAGAATTGTCTTATTACCCCAAGTGAGGACGTAGTACGGCTTTGCACAATTGCAGAGAAGGTAATAAGAATAGCTCCAAAAAAATGGTTGAGGAAAAGTAACACTAATTTTCGATTAAAATTGAAAACAAAGCAAAGCATGCCAAGCAATTTATTTCAACAAATTGCCGATTTGGATTTCATGGCTCTTCATTTTGAAGCTGACCACAGGACACAGCTGATCGATAATATTTTAGAAATATTTTTTAGTTTAAGATTAGACCATGAAATTACTACCTTGGAAGAAAAAAAGATTAAAATAAGGCATTTATTAAATAAAACAATTATTTTTAAAGGACAATAATGAATTATTAAAAAATTATAAATTTTAAATAATTATTTCAAATAAGATACAAATTTCCAGCAAAATGTACAGCTATATTTGATAAAACTTCAAAAAGTATCTTATGCTAAAAAGTATTATATTAAAATTATAAATTTTATGAATTTTGTATGTTATTTTGTTGTTTATAAAATTTAAAATATTTTTTTTTTTATTCATTGGAAATGCTTTATTTATAAAAAAAACTATTATTACAATAAGTATACAAGAGAAAAACCAGACCCCTTATATACATTTAACATTAAAAAAATATTTTGTAATTTAATTTTATATTAAGAAAATTTTTATGCGTAAGTATACAAAAATATTCAATAAATTAAATATAATGCAAAGAATAAAATAAATTTCAATATTTAATAAGTAAATTCTTTAAAAAAACAAAATTTCAAATGTAAAACGTTTTAAATTTTTAGTGCGGGAAGAAATACATGCGTTGAATTAGTGTAGGTATTACTAATACATACATGCAGAATAGTAAAATGAGAAAAAGAAAGAACTCCCACTTTTTAACTAATCTGACAAAGAGGAACCTCACCCGCTGTATGTTTGTACTACAGTTCTCTCCTCGCGCTCAACTATACTTTTGTGCAATTGAAAATCTATTGAAAAATGCCTGTGTTTGAACTTAAAATATGCATTACTAGCTTGATTTTCATCGTAAAATAATAATTTTTTTTTTAATATTGATTAATTTTTGCAAGAGTATTCATTTCTTCAAGAAAGAAATCATTTTTATTGCGGAAATTTTCATTTTTAGGTCAGAAATCTTTGAAAACTGTAAGTTATGCAATCATTATTCAGATCTCGGCTGAATAATGATTGCATAACTTACAGTTTTCAAAGATTTCTGACCTAAAAATGAAAATTTCCGCAATAAAAATGATTTCTTTCTTGAAGAAATGAATACTCTTGCAAAAATTAATCAATATTAAAAAAAAAATTATTATTTTACGATGAAAATCAAGCTAGTAATGCATATTTTAAGTTCAAACACAGGCATTTTTCAATAGATTTTCAATCATTTTTACTCTTTGTTTAACGTAAACGCTTTGTGTCGTTTCAACACAGCAGCTTAGGACAAACTTTGTTTTTGTTTTCATAAAACTCTGCAGAGCGAATGTAAAAGATTAGCCTGGTATCAAGAGAATTGCCCAGGTGCCTTTTCGAAACCAGTAGGTTTTCGACTAGTACAATAGATTTTCGGACAATCGTCGAAAACATTAGAGTAGTTTTCTAAAAATTCTTATGGGCTGCCTGCCTATTACATATTTTTTAAAGATAAGGACTTAAAAAGATTTTGAATTGTCAAAAAAAAAAAAGTGCCAAAAATTTTAATAATTCTGTGTACTGTTTTACTATTATGGCAGTTTTTATGATGTACATTACTTTATTAAAGTCAAAGTAATAGGTATACCATCAAAATGTTTCTTCAATTTTATTGTTTTTAAAAAATTTTCTATGGATTTTCTTATTTACATAATAATTAATAAAACTACACGGTAGAGCTGCTTTGAGTTGGTCACCGACCCAATTAGTTTAATTTTCAACCAAAACTGGTTTAATTTTCAACCAAAAGCTAAAATACAAAATAAAAACGATGTTTTTATAGTACAGGGTAAAAAATCCATTAAAAGTGAATGAATTTATTATATTATTATTGTAATTAGTAATTTTTTTACTACTTCTATTGGCTCTGAAGCTGAGGAATGACTGATTAAATAGGTTATCCTACATAGTATGATAAATTTTTTTAAACTTAATATTGTATGCCTTAACTTCCTGTTGTTTTACCTAATATTTTTTTTAATAATCAAATTATTATTATTTTTTATTAAATTTATTTTTAAATCCTTCTTGTTAAATATAGTTAGAAATTATGTCGGAACTGGTCATTAATAGAAATTATGAGCAAATTTTGCTAATATTCGCGATTGTTTATTACGCCTAATTCAGCCATGCCAAAATTGTAAAAAATAGTAAATTAGACAAGCAGCAGGGGTAAAATCAGCTACAGGTTCAGTATGAAAACCGAAAAGATAACATTATGGCTCAAAAATCACTGATAACTTATAAGTCTACTTAAATATACAAAAAAAAAAATATTTTGTAAAATTCTACGAAAAAAAAATTTGTATTCTTATTTAGAAAACTATGTTTTTACACCTTCTAATTAAGATTTCTCTAAAACTACGTGACTGATTTTAATTTTTTTGATTTAGAGTTTTCTGTTATAAATTTCTCTAACGAATAAAAAAAAAAAATTATAACCGGTTTGTGTAACTAATAACGGTAATTATTTAAATACAATTATTGATATAAAAATACTGCAAAGAAAAATCAAGATATAAAAAGAAATATTCCTGTTTTCGCACAAACAAATACATTAAATAAAAAACGAGCATGGAAAATGTTCATGTCACTCATAACAGTAATAAATCCAAAAACCGAAATTACAATAAATCCTGAAATATAAATTATCGTAAGTCCATAAACATAAAGTAATCTTCTAAGTTCTTCTACTTATCAGGGCCTGATCATGCCCTGATTTCCACTTCAAATTATTCTTAGTCCCTAAATCAAAAATATTCTAAGTCCATTTCACCCCCCCCCCCCCCCCAACATAAAAACGTCACTTTTTCACCCCCCCCCCCTACCTAGACAAACTTTTTCAAATACCCTATCTAACGAACACGTTCCATGTTTTAAAATAAATAATTTAATAACTAAAAGTTCCGAAAAAATTCATCTAAAACTTTAAAGCCATTTTACTCGAAACAGCGTTTTTGAAAAGTAATGCACACGATTGCGCGATAAAATCTGCACCAATTTACTTTAAACTTACTAAGCAACTTAATAAATGCACTAATTTCGGGATGTCGTCGAGTTTTAGTATTTTTATATTCTCAAAAAAATTTTACAGTTGCTTTTGCCCGAAAATTAAAGGCTTTTTATTTCATTTTAACTTTCTGTAGGTAGCCGCCATTTTGTTATTCTACGTAGGATAACCTTTTTAATTAGTCATTCCTCAGTTTCAGAGCTAAAAGAAGTAGTAAATAAAAAATTACTAATTACAATAATATAATAAAATTCATTCACTTTTAATGGATGCCCTGATCATTTCTTACCCTGTACTATAAAAACATCGTTTTTATATTGTATTTTAACTTTTGGTTGAAAATTGAACCAGTTTTGGTTGAATATCGCAGTTTTTGGTTGAATATTCACCCAAAGCAGCTCTACCGTGTATTATTTTAGAATGAGTCAACTTTTACAATTTCTAAATTAAAACCGCTATTGCTAAGTCAGGAAAAACTACCTATCGAATCACGTAATGGATTTAAAATGGTAAATGACTTTAAATTTTAAATCTTAATTTATTCAATATACTTGAAAAAAAAATCCTCTTATATTCAAAATAAAAATTTGTAATTAATAAAAATTGCGATTTTTCAAGGTTTGTAATGAGGCAGTTGGATTTTACGCAAATGAATTATATTATCAAAGCCTAAGTAAATCACCACCATGTAATATTCTAGGATTAAAACTCAATGAGAAAGAATTTTTGGCAATGGCACTACAAAAAAAAAGTCAATACCGAAGAGAATTGAAATTGACGTTTGTATTCAATATTTTAAAATAGTATATTTTGTGATAATTGCATGAGATTCAGAAAACTTGTATTTATACACTTTTTGTAGGACAGTTTGTTCATAGAACTTAAAATTTTAAGCACATCTTGCAACATTCAATTATGGATACGTGCATTTCTACGAGAAAGTACTTTTTATGAGCACTAAAAATGAAGAAAAAAAAATTTACGTGGCCACGACTGCCACTATGATTTTCTGGTAGTTTGAACCCTATGGAATGCAAAAAATATAATAGGTGAAAAATCTGATTGCCAGGGAAAAATCAGTCCAGAAGAAAAAAAAAACTTTTCTTTTTCCGATGAAATTTAGCCAAGTTATCGTCAATTTAAGATTTTACTCAAATTTGTCTTAAAAAAGATTGAAGTTCTATATTGAAAAATGCCTGTTTCTGAACTTTAAACATGCATTACTCGCTTTATTTTCATCGTAAAATAATAATTTTTTTTTTTAAATCGATGCATTTTTCCCTGGCAGTTCATTTCTTTACGAAAAAAAAATCATTTTTATGTACCAAATTTCAATTTTTAGGTCAAAAGCCTTTAAAAACTGTAAGTAGCAAAATTTACTTAACACAGTTTTTGACCTAAAAATTGAAATTTGGTCAATAAAAATGATTTCTTTCTTGAAGAAATGAATACTCAGGGAAAAATTAATTGATTTAAAAAAAAAATTTATTATTTTATAATGAAAATCAATGTATATTATTGCTGAAATTTGTCTTAAAAATGATTGAAATTCTATTGAAATATGCCTGTTTCTGAACTTAAAATATGCATTACTAGCTTGATTTTCATCGTAAAATAATAATTTTTTTTTAAAATCAATTAATTTTTCTCTGAGTATTCATTTCTTCAAGAAAGAAATCATTTTTATTGACCAAATTTCAATGTTTAGGTCAAAAACTGTGTTAAGTAAATTTTGCTACTTACAGTTTTCGAAGGCTTTTGACCTAAAAATTGAAATTTGGTACATAAAAATGATTTTTTTTTCGTAAAGAAATGAATTGCCAGGGAAAAATGCATCGATTAAAAAAAAAAAAATTATTATTTTACGATGAAAATCAAGCGAGTAATGCATGTTTAAAGTTCAGAAACAGGCATTTTTCAATATAGAACTTCAATCTTGTTTAAGACAAATTTGAGTAAAATCCTAAATTGACGATAACTTGGGTAAATTTCATCGGAAAATGAAAAGTTTTTTTTTCTTCTGGAGTGATTTTTCCATAAATAATATAAATTTCCCTAAATAAATAATATTCCCTAAAAGTTATTTTGAAAATTTGGGGTAGCTTAGATACGAAAAACACGGTTTTTGAGATAAAAGTGGCAAAATCTTTTTGGCATCCATCTCTGATTTCGTGTTCACGCTTTTTTTTGCATTCCATAGGGTTCAAACTGCCAGAAAATCATGGTGGCAGTCGCGGCCTCGTAAATTTTTTTTCTTCATTTTTGGTGCTCATAAAAAGTACTTTCTCGTAGAAATGCACATATAAGCTCTTTCCCACTCAATAATAACCAATGAACATTCCTACACTCTTCTATATAGCTCTTACTCTTCTTTAAGGGTTATGAGGGAGACCTGTATTGCAATATTAAATGTACATATCTAGGGCAAAATAGTCTATTTTCTACACTAAGGAGACGGCTTTTTTGCCTATTTTATGTAAAACTATGTTAACACGGGAAAAAATATGGGGTGCGACTTTTACATTTTGTATGCAACTTACAACCGTATGGAAAGTCACAACCATTATTTTGTCCCTTGTTTTAAAAATAGCTATTTTATTCGTCCCAATGTTCACGAGAGTTATTCTATGCTTACACTACTTCTAATTACAGCCGCTTTAACCCACTTTCACCAACTATTTGATCTTGTCTCAAATATCGATTTTTTCTCTTGTATCGATATTGTCTCAAAATCAAGACGAGACGAGAAATTTGTGAAATCTCGTCCACCTTTAATTTTGATGATATAATTAAGGATAGTTTGTTGTAATACATAGACACAAACACCACTTTTGAATCACTATTTATGTGGCTAATTATAATAAAGTACTTAAAGAAAGTAATATTTTATATTTTAAAAAGTAATTAAAATTAATTTTTTTGTTTCTAGTATTTTAAAATTAATCGAAGTTGGGATAAATTCAAGATTAAAGAAAAAATATTTTAACAGACCACTACGAGCAAAAGTAAAGAATGAGACTTCGCCGTTATCCTTTTCTGATATTCTGTCCATTATGTTACTGATACCAACTGGAATATTATTGGCAACATTAATATTAATGTTTGAATTAATTAGTAACAAATTTATTTTAAAATAAATAGGAATAAACTTAAAATAAATTTATGTTATTAGAGAATACTTAAATGAATTTTATCTTATAACTGTTATTTTTATAACTCAAATAATTTTGAAATTTTCGGAAGATGTCATAAAATGATGCAGAAGGAAAATCATCCCCCTTTTTTGTATTTTATAATTTTTAATAATTTATACTCCATATATGTATATTACCATATAATTATTACTAATAAAGTGGTAATTGGAACTAAATCGCGTACTGACTTGAGAAAAGTATACTCTTGAATTTTTAGGGTAGCTAAATCCGAACCCAAAGTGGCTGTAAATTAGGGGAACACCCTTAAATCAGCCAAAGCTACCTCTTTTTGAGGGTTTTTTGCACTATTTTATAACTACAATTAAAACGGTCAAACAAATTACATTTTTTTAAGAATATTTAGCAAAGTATGGGTTTCAATTACGTGATATATTTGGGTTATTGGGAAAATTTTTTGGCGATGGAATGTGTTAAAACTACTCTTAAATGATAAAATATTGATAAAAACTGGCTTAAAAATTTTTTTAGAAAACTTTTTGTTTTTTAACCGGAAAAATAGCAACATTTTTCATTTAATAGTACAAAAAAATATTTTTACCCCCTGCAAAAACTTTTTTTGCCCTCCCGGGCGTAAAACTCGTGTGTAAAGAATTTTCTGAACTCGTTCTACGCCTAGGGGGGCAAAAAATAGTGTAAGCACCATGGGCGAAATACTTTAGACACGAGCGTGAACACCAATCACTCGTGCCCGGCTTCGCCGAGCACTCGTGCTAGTGCTCGCGCTAGTGCCGAAACTTTTACGCCCTTGATACTTAATATACTATTCTAAATATTAAAAGGGGATGAAACACTTTTTCGTAATATGAATGCTGCTGTTGTTTAAGTTATAAATCGGATAGTTTTAAAAAAAATGTTTACAACTATTTATTTCTTGCAGAAAATAAACGCCAACTGGCGTAAATGTGATAGCATTATAATAAATTATTATAGTAAATATAATATCACATTATTAATTTAATGCATTTGTGAATTTTAGTTTTAAGCAAATTGCATAGTTTTAAAAAATCGACTTTTTTATATACAAGTAAGCATTAAAATGGTTTTAATAAAAATGTGTTAAATGCACATGGAAAGTGTACATTATTTTAAATATTACTTATTCAGTTAAAACTTTTTTGTTGAAGGTAAAGTTAATAGAAGAGAAAAAAAATGAAATTTTTTACTTTAGCATTACATTTTTGTACAATCACTAAAATTGTTCAATCTTATTTTATTGAAATAAAAGATTTAGAAGTTTATGTAAAATTCATTACAGATTTTCGCAATGAATTAAAATTTAAAGATCTTTTTATTCTGTACGAGGATCGTTACAATTCAGGTAAAATTTATAATACGCAATAATATTAATAAAATTCAGGTTATTAATTTTTCTATTTGAAGATTTACACGTCCAATCATATTTGGTAAAATTAATTCGTTCTGTGTCAGAGTACGATAACATTCAAGGGTTAAATTTTAACCGAACAAACTATCTTGAATATGGCGCTGGTATGATAAATGAAACAAGGCATTTATTAATATTTTTTATTGAGGATTATGCAAATTTAATTAAAACTTCAAATAAACTAAATGAATTTGATTATCATTACAACTCTTTATTATTATTTACTTCAACAACAACGGAAAACTATTGCAAAAATTTAAATAGTTTCTTTTTAAAATATGTAAAAAGCAATATTGACATATTTGTCAAATGTTTTATTGATAGTAAAATTACATTTTATTATTTAAAATCCAAAGATAATATTACAAAATTCGAGCTTGGATATTGGAATTTAAAAACCAGATTTTCTCCAGGATTCAGATTAAAATATCGCGAAGCACAATTTAAAAATATAGAAGGCACTGAATTAAAAATTGTAACGGTAAATAATTATTCAAAATATGAAATGGAAAGATTTATATAATTTTACAATAAGAATAATTATTTTTTCTTTTGTTCAATTTTTAAAGTCTTATATCTTTTTTTTTGAAGTTTCATTAAAAAATTCAGTAAAAATTTTTTTTTTCTCAAAATCATAGGCGCTCAATCTCGTATTGGGTTGGTAAAAAAATATTAAACCATTTGCGCCTAAAGATTGCAAATATTTTAAGTCTGCGATGTATTATTACTATTCTAAAATATTGTAAAATATATTACATTTTTTCCGAAGCTTTTAATATTCGTTTACTACTGAGTCCAACTCTTCCCCACTCTGAGGGAATATTTATCGTTCTCTCATTGTCATATTTAAATTCCGGACCTAAAGTCGCAGAGATTCCCGTTAACAGGGGTAATTTTTAACTACTATAATTGGGGTCGGACCTAAATGTAAACAAGGCACCATGCAGGAATGGGAAATGGGTCAGACTCAATACGTTTAAAATTAATATCCATTGAATTCCATGGCGCTTTTATTATCATAGATATCAAATGATATTGAAAACTCGCATAAAAAAAGCTCAATAATTTTTTACCAACTCAAAAAATTCTGCCCAGGTATAGCTAAATATCCAGTAGTAAATTTACTATCGTGATAATACTATACAACTCTTGTTCGAAAAACTGCGGATGGGCCATTTTGAAACCCGAATTATTTTTTTCATTAAAATCCTTTATTGACACATGCAGATATTGAGGTTTTTACTCTGTAGGACAGCCTAGATATTAAAATTTTATTTGAAAATCAAAAAAACTGAAAATTGGACAAATGAAAGAAAAGAAAAATGATTGTTTGCTCAAGTAACATTTGCTTAACTTTTCATGCAATTTTAATAAAAATTTAAGCCGATTAAGCTAACAGAGAATTCAATATTTTTGTTTACTACAATTACATAATTTGAATCTGTTATATCGTTAAAAATTGTATAATATTGATATATGTCTTATAATAATTTAGTTAGAAAATACATCAACAGAAAATGATAATTCAATGTTTTATGTAAAGGAAGTGTTTGAAGAAATAAATTATATCTTAAAATTTAAAAATGATACTGTAAGTTATAAAAAAAATTATGGTATCTACAGTCAGCAATATAAAAGTTGGCTTGGAATGGTTGGCGTTTTGGAAAGAAAAGAAGCAGATTTAGCACTTGGTTTATTTACTTTATCATTGAACAGATCTAAAGTAATAGATTTCACTTTGCCATTGGTTGTGTATGAGACTAGTATTTTTTTTAAAGCTTTGAAAAATTCTGATAATCATTGGAATAAATTTTTAAAAGTAAGCATTTTCGATTTAACAAGTAAGTTATAAAACAGCATTCTTTTCTTTTATGAATAGTAAAACTAGTTTGCTATTTTCTTAATTTATTTGAACTCTATAGTAATTCAGGATGTGGAAATTAATCTATTGACGCCTAAGCGGACATCCTTGGACACTTGCATTTTTCGGTTATAAAAACTGCATATTTTAGGCTAAAAACCCCACCTAGTAGGTAATTTGGGTCGCTCTTTTCATTTCCGGAGCCCGCTTTTTGATACAACCCTTGCAAAACGAGATATCAACCCCTAAAGTGGGGTAAATTTTCAAATAATTCTTAAAAAAACTTAAGTTCTTCCAAAATGCAAAAAAGTCTTTAATTAGCATAAAAAATTATTCCTAGGACTCCCAAGAAATAGTTAAAAGTCAAAAAAGCATGTATTAACCATTGCAACCCTTACTGGGGGTGTCTTTAGTACGCAAAGGGGTGAGTTTTATAAAAAATGAAATATTAAATATTTTGGGCCAAAAAACTCACCCAGTAAGTATTTTGGGTCGCTCTTTTCAATTCTGGAGCTCATTTTTAGCTACAACCCCTACGAAATGAGATATCAACCCCTAAAATGGGGTAAATTTTGAAATAATTCTTAAAGAAAGTTTACTTGTTTTCAAATACACAAAAGTTTTAGTTAGCAAAAAAAAATTATTACCAGGACTCCAGAGAAAAGGCTAAAAGTCATATACGCACGTATTAGCCATTGCAACCCTTACTTGGTGGTCTTTAGTACGCAAAGGGGTGAGTTTTATAAAAAATGAAAGATTGAATATTTTGGGCCAAAAAACTCACCCAGTTAGTATTTTGGGTCGCTCTTTTCATTTCTGGAATTCATTTTTAGCTACAACCCCTACGAAATGGTATACCAACCCCTAAAATGGGGTAAATTTTCAAAAAAATTTTTGTTACGCGTGAGATGTCCCCAAATGCAAAAAAGATTTTATTTGACATTAAAAATTATTACTAGGACTCCCAAAAAAGATTAGTTTTGTAATATTGAAATATATAGATATTTTTTATTTATATTCGTCTTTTTATGGAGTTTATCAGTGATAAGGGGTTGAGTGTGAAATTTAAATTTTTCTCGAAAGAAAAAAGCTTTTCCATTCATATATAAAGGATTGTTGGGTAACAATAGCCTTTTCTCTGGAGTCCTGGTAATAATTTTTTTTTGCTAAATAAAACTTTTTTGTATTTAAAAACAACTAAAGTTTCTTTAAGAATTATTTCAAAATTTACCGCATTTTAGGGGTCGATATCTTATTTCGTAGGGGTTGTAGCTAAAAATGAGCTACAGAAATGAAAAGAGCGACCCAAAATACTTATTGGGTGAGTTTTTTGGCCAAAAATATTAAATATTTCATTTTTATAAAATTCACCCCTTTGCTTACTAAAGACACCCCCAGTAAGGGTTGCAATGGCTTATACGTGCGTATATGACTTTTAGCCTTTTCTCTGGAGTCCTGGTAATAATTTTTTTTCGCTAAATAAAACTTTTTTGTATTTGAAAACAACTAAAGTTTCTTTAAGAATTATTTCAAAATTTACCCTATTTTAGGGGATGATATCTCATTTTGTAGGGGTTGTAGTTAAAAATGAGCTACAGAAATGAAAAGAGCGACCCAAAATACTTACTGGGTGAGTTTTTTGGCCCAAAATATTTAATATTTCATTTTTTATAAAACTCACCCCTTTGCGTACTAAAGACACCCCCAGTAAGGGTTGCAATGGTTAATACATGCTTTTTTGACTTTTAACTATTTCTTGGGAGTCCTAGGAATAATTTTTTATGCTAATTAAAGACTTTTTTGCATTTTGGAAGAACTTAAGTTTTTTTAAGAATTATTTGAAAATTTACCCCACTTTAGGGGTTGATATCTCGTTTCGCAAGGGTTGTATCAAAAAGCGGGCTCCGGAAATGAAAAGAGCGACCCAAATTACCTACTAGGTGGGGTTTTTAGCCTAAAATATGCAGTTTTTATAACCGAAAAATGCAAGTGTCCAAGGATGTCCGCTTAGGCGTCAATAGGTTAAAATTAATTCATTTACAATTTATAGGTTTTTAGCACAAATAATTGGATTTTAATTGTAATAAGTCTATTCATATTTTCCTTAATTTTAACATTTTTGGAAAAAAGACATCGTGTAAGAAAATATACTTTCATCAGTGATTTCTTTGAAAACTTTATAAATACTTGGGGTATTTATTGTCAGCAAGGAGTTAATGGTAATTTAGTATTGTAAAAAAGTTTATTTTTACTAAATGGGAAGGTTTACGCGAGGTTTTAAGATCAGTAATCACATTTGGCAATTTTATAATTTGATTATTGCTTTGATCACCTTTTTTATTCTAAATTTTGAAAGAATAGATCAACCTTTGTGGGCTATTTTAAATAAAATTAATGTAATCTTTATTCTATATTCAAGTGTATAACGTTTTGTTAGTATATCATCAGGCTAAAAATTTATTAAAAACATTAAATAATCACAAAAAATTATACAAATTTATACACATACAATAAAATTTCTAAATTGAAAGCAAAGAATGTAAGCCTCAAATAAACTTTCTACAAAATATTGTGTCGAATTTTTTGTTTGTCGAGAAGGAATATAATATAAACAAAATCAAAAAATAATATATATTTTTTCTTTAATAGCGGTCAATATATTCCAATTTTGAGAGGTCGTAAATATTGCCCTTTGTAAAGAAAAAAACATTCATAACCTCATCTTAAATTATTTATTATAACCAAATATGATAACAGGAACTCGGTGCTACGCGCTTTGGGCCTGTAAACCTCCACATTTGGCAAAATGAACATTTCTACGAGCTGGTTAAGAATGTGCTATATCCTAGGCCGCAAAAATAAAGAATGGCTCAGATCGCACGTAGATGGAAAACTGCGATCTGGGGTTCTTTTTTACGGTCGAGGGCAAATTATAATTTATTTTTCTTCGCCAGTGGCAAGAAAACACGTATTTGGGAACACGCCGCGCTCGGGAAATACGTACTTTCTGGCCACTGACAAGAAAAAAAATATATAAAATAGCCTAAGAAGGTCAATATATTCTTATTAAAGAGGTCAGCGATAGTTAAAAATAGTTATTTATTGTTCTCACTTCTGAAACTGTTAAAATATACTTAAAAAAGTTTATTGCCATCTTTCATTCAGAGCCTCGGCAGCTCTGTGGTTACGGCGTTGGGCTTTGGACTTTTGAGAGTCCAAAGTTCCGTTCCCGCGGTTCCATTCCTATTTTTAATGTTGTTCTACCGTCGCACAGTGTGCTGATTTAATCAAGAATCTGCTGTTTTTTAAGAATTTTATTTTTTTTAATTCTTCGTATAATGTACTACTGTTATGGAAAACAGACACTTTTTTGAAATTTTTACTTTTTAACTCTGAAAACAGATAATAGTGTCCATAAGCAAGGTTTTTTTAATTACAAATAAATTTATTAAACTTGTTGAATACAATTATTACATATTTATGTCAATGTATAAAGAATGATTCTAAATAGTAAAAAATTTATAACCTGTTTGTGTAACTACACAACCAACGAGCATGGAACATGTTTACTCATAATAGTAATAAATCCAAAAACCGAAATTACAATAAATCCCGAAATATAAATTATCCTAAGTCCATAAACTTAAAGTATTCTAAGTTGTTGTTGTTATCGGGGCCTGATAAAAACGTCACTTTTTCACCCCCCCCTAAAAAACGTCAAATTTTCACCCCCCCCCCCTCTAAAAGCGTCACTTTTTCACCCCCCCCCCCCTGCCGAGCTAAACTTTTTCAAATACCCCATCCAATGAACATGTTCCATATTAAAATTCGAAAAAGTAGTAGGCTTCCATAAGAGGTTTAACATGGTATAAGACTATCAAAAACTAATAATACAATGATCATCTGATGGCAGAAAATAGATCATTGCTTTAAATTTAAAATTTATTTTTTCTAGTACTGACTAATTTTTCAACTGATCGCATAATTTACGCATCAGCCTTGTTATCTTCTTACCTTATTTATTCAATTTATTCAAGTACTGTTATGAGTTATTTGGCAGTCAATAAACTAAATTTACCATTTAAAACAATTGACGATTATTTAATAATTGGTTCTCATAAGTTAATTGTCTTAAATAAAAGCAGATATGAATCATCATTGGTAAGTATAAATAATTTTAAAAAGTTATTAGTAATGTTAAAGTTTTTTAGATGATAAAAAATTTTATTATGTGCTTTTTAAGTCTTGTTTTGACTATGAATAACGTTGACCTTTTCTATTGGTTATATAATACAGAAAAAATTAGCGGCAATTAAAAATATTATTATTTTGCTAATGACTCTATTACTCATAGACTTTTAAGAATATTGTTTGGTGAATTTATAAACCTAGAGAGCTAATTAAATAAATCTATGATTTATTAAACTTGACATGACACGTGTTTTTAGGCACGATCACCCTATGTATGCAATACATAGATGAAATCGTGCCTTATAAGTTTGTCAGGTCAAAAAACGGAAAAGTTTCTAAATTGTCTAATTCGTGGAGAAATTTGGTCCCCAGGTCATTCTGATGCCTCTAAATGCTTATACTGCCTTGGTGTGTGTAGGGATGTATGTTCGAGAAAGTGTATCCTCAAGATCTCAGAACCTACTCGATGAATCAAAAATCCCTTAGACCAAATTTTTTAAACTCAGATCTAGTTTCAGGGTTTTCAATTTCAAGTGATTTTAACAAGTCCTTGCAGAGAAATGTCCAAAAAACTGGTTTAAAATACCTAAAAATGAATTAAAAATAGTAGATTTCTGGAACAACTCGATGAATAAAAAATCCCTTAGACCAAATTTTTTTAAATCAGATCTAGTTTTATGGATTTCAATTTCAAGTGATTTAATCAAGTCCTTGCAGAGAAATGTCCAAATAACTGATTTCCGATAATACCTAAAAATTAACTAAAATTAGTAATTTTCTAGAACAACTCGATGAATAAGAAAGAAGCTTGGTTCAAAGCTTGTTTTACAGCATCTAGTTGTGCCTTCTCCAACTCAGCTAAGCTTCATTCTGATGTTGTCAGCTAATCACAAAAACACTGATTCCTGATGCCAAAAAGTGAACTTAAAAACCCTAAAAAAAAGAAGCAAATATCAGTAACAACTAGAGAAATAAAAATAAAATTTAGTACATATACACACTTAAAATATTACTTGAAAGGATAAAATAACAAATGTATTTGGAGACATCATTTTAATCATCACTTATATAATATATATTGCCATAAACATAATTCTAATTCTGAAAAATAAAAACAAAGAAATTACGTTCTTTACATAAATTTAAAAAAAATATTAAAACTTTTTATACTTATCTAAATCAAACTTTTGTTTACTTAACTATATCCACTAAAGAATTTAAAATAAACCTGAAAAAAATAATAACAAATTTATAAACACAGCCATTAACCCTAGCAGTCGACTAGCAGTCTAACCTAGTTTAAATTTAAGCGCGTTATTTAAAACAACTTTTTAAACTTTTTTTACTATTTTTTTAAAAACGTGGATAAAAATAATAAATAATCTTATATAAATTTGTAAATTTATATTTTTTTTAATTATTATTTTTATGCAAAATTTTTAAAAAGATGATATAGTAAGGTCGCATTATTTAATAATCATAATTTCATACCAGACGTAAAATTAAAAAATTAAAAAATTTTCAAGTTCTATTAAATTAAGTACTCAAATTTAAACTAATACTTGTTTTTCAGCAGTATTGACTTTTAATTACCTTACAATAAGCATACATTGCTGTAAACAAATTTGTTATTATCTTTTCTCGCAGATAAAAACTAATATATTAAGGAACACAGGTAGAATTTGATTTAGGTAATTAAAAAAATGTTAATATATTCTTTTTAAAAAATATGGGAAACTAAAATTAAATTTGGGTAAAAGAAAAATTTTCGAATAATTATTTATAAATACTTTGAATAACATGTTAATAATAAATAATAGTTTCCAATTTATGAGAATGTGGATCCCATCAAGGTTATTAAAGAGAAAATACTAAGTAAATATGTGATCGTGCCTGAAATAAAAAAGCCTTAGCTTTTTTATAATTCTTTGCGATTTTTTTCTTCAAATTTCTTCTGCCTTTTTTATGCTAAAAATATTATTTCTAAAATCAAAAGATTTAAAAAAAATTAATTTAATCGATGAAATTAAATTTTAAAAAAATTATTATAAAAATTAATTGATTATATAAAATTTGAAAAAAATTTGCTTGATACGTTAAAAATAAAAAGAATGATTGCAGATGGCATCCACGTATCAAATCGAGTTTAATAAATCATAGATTTATTTAATTAGATCTCTAGGTCGATAAATTCATCAAACAATATTCTTTGAAATATTATTGTTTTTGAAGATTTGAAGATTTAGTGAAAAACTTGCTAATAGGAATACAATCGTCTTAAAAAGATTAAATAAAATTATGCAGTTTTTGCTAAAAATGGGTAATTTTTTTTTTTTATAAGGATTAAATTTTATTTTAGAATGAGTCAGATTATTCGATTTCAAAAATACAACCATTGTTGGAAAAAGAAGAAAATTTGCCTCAAAACGCTTACAGTGGATTTAAAAGGGTGAATATTTTATTAATTTAAAATTTAATGTTATTAATCTAGTGAACATGCATGGATAGAAATTTTTATATGATATCTATAAGTTACCTTTGAAAAGAGAGTACGTTGGTTACGAAGTATCGGATATTTTCCACCCCATTCCATTTTGCAAAAAGCGGCTATGAATATCCGAGTCCGTCAATGTTTGCTTTCATTTCTCAATTATTGGGATATTTGGATTTTTAATAGAATATATTTAAAAGGACATCTAAATTTTTTAAAGATAATTTTTTGAATTTTGGCAGACATTTTTATTTGTTTGGCCATTTAAAAGAAGGTTAACTAATAATTGAATAATTATTAAATAATTAAATAATTATTAATTAAAAATAAAAACTAAATAATTAATCAAGAAGGGGTTAGCAAGTTTTCTATGCTTGCCCCGTCCTTTGGACAAATTTAACGTAATTATAAAAGAAAAGTTAATAAAATTTGCGAAAAAAAAATGAAAAAGATCCGAAAAGTATGTTTCAGTTGTCCCTGCGTGGTTCCGATAGTCAAGGACTTCAGCCTTGAGTTATAGCACTCTGTTTGGTAATAGAAAAATATTTTAAATTACACATAAAACTTCTTTCCTTTAAATAATAAGTAAATAAGTCTAGTTTCAAATTGACAATTGATAATAACTAAATTTTACAATTTTTCAAGTTATGTCATAAGAAAGTTGGATTTTACATCAATGAAGTATATTATCGAAGCTTAAATAAACCACTATCTTGTAATATAGCAGGACTAAAACTCGATGAGAAGGAATTTATGTCAATGGCACTACAAAAAAATAGCCAACACCGAAGAGTAATGAAAACGACGTTAGTATTAAATATAATTTTAAAGAGCCTATTGAGTATATGAGCATTTCTACCAGAAAATACGTTACAATAGCATCAAAAATAAAAAAAAAATTTTTTAGGGGCCACGCCTATTACCATGATTTTCTAGAAGTTTGAACCCTACAGAATGCAAAAAAAAACTTGAACACGAAATCGAATTTTATGTCAATAACCGTGTTTAATTTTTCATGTGTATAGCAAACATTTGTAAGGTTTTTCTCCAGTATGAATTCTTTTATTTTTTTGCCTCAGGATAGGCTCCCGTTGCAGGGAGATCGACGTCAACTATCCATCAGCGAAATTTTTAAATTTCCTTAAACTTGGCCAATCCTTCTTTTCCCCTTGCGTTCGACAAAGACCTGGTAGTGAATCTCTTCTAAGAGCTAGGCTGAGTAGCATCGGACCACCTTATTTTTCAACCATATTTTTCATATCTGAGCTACCCCAAATTTTCAAAATAACTTTTTGGTAAATATAATTTAAAAAAATAGATGATAAAGGATTTCTGATTGCCAAGAAAAAATCACTCCACAAGTAAATATAACCGGTTTCTGTAAATACAACCTGAATGTATGGAATATGTTTACTTGCAGCTAAGTGCTAGTATATAGGTATAATACATAAATGTCAAGCAACATTACGATACAATTTGCTATTTTTATAATTTGTAAATACCACTTTTATTAGATGTTAAGATTCTAAGCCCAAAGTATTCTGATGCCTTCAGAAACAGGCTTTTTGAAATAAAATTTCAATCCTTTTTAAGGTAGAACTAAAGTCTAGAAAAACGATTTTTTTTATAATTTAAAAAAATTCATTTCTCAGTTCCTTTATTACATATCTATTTGAATTTTGTTTTAAAATATTAATTAACGCTTAAAGAAAGTAAAAAAATAAACAAATCGCTTTTTAGCTAATTTATAAATGGCACGAAAATCAAGCCTCCAAAAACAAACATTTGCATTGCGGATAGCCTATCTCTGAATTAATTTATTAATTAATATTTACTTCTGGAGTAGTTTTTCCCTGGCCATTCGAATTTATCATCTATTTTTTAAAATTTAATTTACCAAAAAGTTATTTTAAAAATTTGGGGTATCTCAGATATGAAAAATGCGGTTTCTGACATAAAAGTGGAAAAATCTTTTTGGCATCCATTGCAGATTTCGTGTTCACGTTTTTTTTGCATTCTGTAGGGTTATTAACTACTAGAAAATCATAGAGGTAGGTGCGGCTCTGTAAAAAATTTTTTTTATTGCAATCTTGCAGGTATTTAAATTTTTAAGACATTGTATTTGCAATATTTTTTCTATTCAAATGGGTGACATAAAAACTATATTACTGAATCATATAAAGTACAGCTGTTATTGTATCGAAAATAATGCATGATAAGATTTAAATTTTTAGATTTTTTAATAAAAATTAAAATGTTTGTTTCTTTTTTTCAAGTCTGATAAAATTAATGGAATTCGGAATAAATTCAAGATTGAAAGAAAAATATTTTCAAAAAAAGCTGCATTCACAGATTGAAAATGAGGCTGAAAAACTAACATTTTCTGATATGCTGTCCACCATAATATTAATACCAATCGGTATATTTTTGGCGAAATTCGTATTAATCTTCGAGCTGATTTATAATTATTATACTTCAATATTTTTTCACAAGAAAATTTATAATATTAAGTAGTTTAGTGAATTCAAAGCTCTCACTCCAAAATTGATAAGTGTTCTCTGGAGAAACTAACGGTCATAATCTTGAGAGTTAAGGGTAGGTTCTCTGAGTTTTGAAATAGGAAATCGATTTTTTTTTTATTGATTTGGGTTGAAAAAGTATTTAAGAATATGGAAAAAAAATTGCAAATGAATCCCTCAAAACGAACTTTTTGAAAACGCGCCGCACGATTACAAAAAAACTACTCCTCTGATTTCCATTTTTTTTTTTAATTGATTCGTTATTCAATTTTACACAAAGTAGACTACAATGAACCTGATCGGAGAATTTTTTTGGTCTCTAGGCTCCGTTTTGTGGCTAAAAACAACGCTCAAAATTCGACTTTTTTCTATTTACCTTCATAACTTTTTTAATTTTTAATATTTTTCATTGATTTTAGTCTACTTTATGCAATAACTCATGTACTTTATGGTGTTTTTTTTTCTCAGAAGATTCGGTACCGAGTTATCATGCTGCGCGATTGGGAACTTTTTTTTCAGACACCAACTTCAGCGCCATCTCATCATATGTAAAAAAAGAGACAATAAAAAAAAATTTTTTTTGTGTGTTTATTATGAGTGTATAAAATAGCTGTAAAAAAGTCTTTTTATTATGCAATAAACTTTTTGAGAAAACTAATCAGAAAAAAAACGTTATTTTTATTAAAAACTCAGAGAACTTACCCTTAAGAACTATAGCGAATACAAAATGTAATATATCATAGAATTTGGATAAGTGAATTGAGCTTTAATATATTTCATTCAAATAATGATAACCAATTACGCTGTATGGGGTAGAAAGCACAGGTTAGACCCACTCATGATTACTTCAGAATTTTTAAGACGAAAAATTGTTTTAAACCATTCAAATTAGTGAGTTAAAGAGGAAAATGAGAAAATTTAAATTATTTTAAACAATTTTATTTTATAATTTTTCATTGAATATCAGAATCGCGATGAATTCAATAATAAATCAAAAAATTAGATAATCTAAAGTCGCACTGAATATAAAATAGACAAGGGTTTTTTATTTTAGATAAAATCATCATTTTACTTCCATCTCTTGTATCCTCTTTGAATGCAATTATTGCTTTTTTTTATAGATAATGCGTAAATCATTAGACTTTTTTTTTATTTTTAAATGTAAAGAAAATTTCTTTTTGAAAATGATCTGGGTACGCAATTTTCTAATTGTATTCATCTAGCTACGATTAATATTATATATGTCATGTACAATACTCGATACTCTAAAATACTAGGATTGCACGGTGGTACTATAGAAGTTACTTGGATAGTAATTGTAAAACTATAAAAATAACCCAACTTAAAAGTTACTTTTAGGTATTATTCGATTGTAGAAAAATAGAAATAATAAAATAATTTGACCTTTTTTCGAGTATAAATTTTAGATTTTATTAATTAATGCTTGACGTTTCTACCCCTAGTTCGAGGTCCTTTTCAAAATCTATTATAAAAAATTTTTATAATTAATAATATTACATCAAAAAACATAAAATTAGAAAAATAATTAACTATATAGATTCTTACAATTTAGGTAATAATTACATGAATATTAGGATGTAAAGGGTCCAGTCTTATTGTAAAATTTTGATATTTCTAATTAAGAAATCTGCAAAAAATATATGCATAAAAAATTGTAGAAAGTACAGGTCTCAGTTTGTAACATCTTAAACCTGCCTTATCAATGTAGATCTTGTAAACTTTGGGCAAACCATATAGCTTAGGTAATACTGTGTCAGTTTGTGTAAGATTGAACCTGTGATACTCTTTTTCTAGGAAACCATTTACATTCCAGATTGTAAGAAACTTTTGCGTGTTTTTTCTTAAATCTTCAAGTGGATTTTTGTCTAATCTCAAACCCAATTTAAGATAAAAATTCCGTAAACATAAGACAAGAATGTCATAATTAGACGTTTAAAGAAAACTTTTTGACTTGACTGACATAAAGCACAATTTCATCTATATTATAGTATATCTGGCTCATTGTCGTTTTTTTGCAAAACTAACGTACAGCACGTTTCCGACTACCAGATGCATTAGTTTTCAATTTTAATAAGTTTTTGATGGTACACCATAAGAATCAACATAATTTTATGTTTTACCTATTGTAAAACATAAAAATATAGCAAAAAAGTCTGGGTTAATTTCTTTTAAATACCATAAAATTCTATCATTATGACCTTTTTCATCATACTCTACGTTATTTTCTCAAAACATGCAAACATTTTTGGTAAACATTTTTTTGGAACCAATACCCCCTTTGCGCGCCTTCCTATCTATCTTTTACAGTAAGCGAAAAAATCGAAAATTCAAATTTTCTCGAGCACATTAATGGTCAAACGTAAAGCTCTATTTTTTAAAATATTTTTTCAATTAATTTAAAGTGCTATTGATAATTTTTTATTTTTTATTTGGGAGCATACCGAAAAATCAAAAAAACGATATTTTGAATTTTTCAACCATGAGTATGGCAATAAATAAGCAGAACCATAAGATCAATAAGACTCTTTAACGTTGCTTAACCATAGTTTTTACTTATTGTAATTCTAGAAACCACTGCGCTATAATAAATGACCTAGGGTAAACTCTTTTTCAGAATATGTTTAGATATTTTTTTATTTTATTGTTAATTTTAGATCTTACTAACCTTTAATACTTTTTTTGATAATAGTTGTATCTCTCAAAAGTTTGTCTATTAAGTGTATGATAAATAATAATCAAAATTATGTTAATTTTTACAACCTAAAAAATGTTTTATTATTTAATAAACATTTTCATTATAACAAATAGACTTTAACCAAGGTTTATATTTTATTTATCTTATAAAACTATATTATTAGATTATTAATTTATTAAATTTATAATTAATTAAAGAGGTTATTTAATATGTATACTTAATAATTCTTAAATGTGCAATATATTTTATCTTGATAGATACTAAATGTATCTATTCCTCTTCTTCTACATCTGGAATGTAAAGTTCTTCATTATTTTCAAATTCTTCATCGCTGCTTAATTTTGAATCTTCACTTTCATTTTCATTTTCTTCTTCACTCTCCTCAAATAGAATAATGTCTTTAATATCTTTTTTTTCGAATACATTATTCAAAAATTCTGCTGGTCGTATAATTTTTTGCTTAAATCTTGCATATCTTAAGAAAAATATTATAATTGCTACGTGGACACAAGTTCTACATGTCCGTAACCTATTTGCACAATCACAAGCATATTGTTTTATTCCGTCAACTTTATTTTTATTTGAAATATATTCTATATAGCACTAGTACTGCTTGCAGTTTTTGTGTGGAGATTGAATTTCATATCTAAGAATGGCCTTGATAATTATATTATCCAACCTCTATTATATCATCATCGTTAACTATCTCCGCTAAATTATATATAGCTACAATAAGTTTATAAGATCCTGTAAATAATATTTTTAATTGTCTAGTAGTAAATATTGGAAAGTCTTCAATTTGTGACGAATCTATTGGCTTCAAAAATTTTTTTCTTTAATTCCAATTATCTTGAATTTTTTTATTAATAATTTCACCTGCAGAATTCAATATTTAAAAAAAAGCTATCTTACAAAAAAGTTCTAGATCCTTAACAGTTCTATTAGGTACTTGAATGCTCAAAAATTTAAATCTCATTCTTACAACTCCATGGATTGCTTCTGCAATCCATCGGAATTTCATTACAAACCTTGAATAGCAAGCTTCTTCTGTAGAGACATTAACTAAACCCTCTACCTAAAACAAATATATCGCCAGGTCTTTATATGTTTTTCAAACCATCTGTTTCTTCAAGAACATTTCTTAAAATCATTCCATCATTTTTATTTCCTTAAAAAGGACCCTTTATATCTATAGCATATCCGTCAGTAGTAAATATTGTAAATGGCTTACATAAATGTGTCTTTTTTTGTCCAGAATAAGATTTTCTCTGGTAAAAATTATTTTTACTTTTACCATGAAAAATATAAGTACCATTGTAAATGACAAGCTGGTCATTGATTCCATGCAGTTGCTTTGAAATAGTAGTAGTATAATTAATAATAAGATCTTCCCTCTTACATGGCTTTACATCAAACTTTCCTTGGCTAAAAGTATCTCTTTCAAAAGCTAGAGATTTAAAATTTTTTACAAGTATTTAGAAAGGTAAGGAAAGTAATACGATTTGCTCGATCCCGGGTATTTAAATGTTGCACGTTTACAAGATTTCCATATAACGCATAAAAATCTATCGGTTTGATTAAAGTAGATGAGTTAATAGTTAGTCAGCTTTTAATATAAAATGTTAAAAATAAAAACATTAAAAGTTTTGAGTAATGTAGTAGATTCAGAGGCCTTTGAAATGCTGATAAAAGCGACCGAAAAGGATTTTCGATATTGAGGAATACATTTTACTAAAGTGTACCCGATTTTGTTAACACAATACTTTTATAGTTATTGATTCAACAATACCGGGATTTCAAAAAATCCTGAAATATCTCGGTGAAAATGTCGCAATTTTTTTCAATAGAGTTCAATGGTCTCCTTATAAATGCCGATTAATAAATCTGTTTTAAACAATAATATTAAAAATTTTTACACCCATCGTTAAATACAGCAAATACTTAGAAAAAAATAATAAATGTGTATAAAAGGTTAATAAGATCAAAATAAAAATCATCTAAAAAAGAGTTAATCCAAGGTTCTGCTTGTTTAGCTCATGGCTGAAAAATTCAAAATTTCGTTTTTATGGTTTTTCGGTATTTTATTTATTTATTTATCTTACGCCGGAAGACAATTACAAAAGAAACACAACTATATATATTGGTTGTGTAATAAAAAAAATTTTACAATATTTACTGTAGTATTAAAATTATAAATTAATATAAATATGTAATAATTAAAATGATTAAAATGATTAGAGAGAGAGAGAAAAAAAATAAACTACCAAAATGCGCAAAATATAAGATTTTTAGATGTTCACACAGGATAATAAAGTAAAATTAAAAAAACTAGAATCTTAAGAATATTTTCTTTAAATGGAATGCTAAAGTATCGATTTGATAATTCGATTTCAATAACCTTGAAAACTTATTAAAATTTTCATTATATAATAAGCAAATTCTCTGTATGCATTCTCTATTAAGATAATTTGACTTTAATGTTCTTAATGAAAATGGTTTAATCAGTCTGAAATTGTAAGATGATTGGCCATTATTAGGTAAAAGATCAATGAGTTCAGAACAATTTACATGATGATCAATTATTTTTTGCAACCAAATGATATCATTAGCATTCATACTAGAATCAATAGTAGAGACTTTGAATTTTAAAGCATTTTGAGAATAGCTATGATCAAATTCGGTATGTTTCCGAATTTCTAACAAAAAATCAATAGCACATTAAATTACTTGAAAAAATGTGTAAAAAAAATAGAGCTTTACGTTTGATCAAAAAAGTGGATTAACAAAAATACCTGTATTTTTTGAGAAAATAACGTAGGGTATTATGAAAAAGGTCATAATGATAGAATCTTATGGTATTTAAAAGAAATTCACCCAAAAAAATTCAAGTATCGTTTTTTTGATTGTTCGATATTTTCCCGATTCGAAAAAAAAAAAATATCAATAGGGCATTAAATAATTTGTACAAATGTGTGAAAAAAAATGGAGCCTTAATTTTGATCAATAAGCGTGCATTGAGACAAAAAAATTTTTTAACTAAAAATATATGCATTTTTGAAAAAAAGTATGATAAAAAACGTCCATATTGAAGGAATTTTATGGTATTTAAAAGACGTGAACACAAAAAAGTCAATTTTTATCTTTTCTTTTGAGCTGCAGGGGAGGGTGAGGGAGCTAGAGGTATAAAAAAAATGCGATCTTAAAACATGCTAAAATTTGTTTTTCTGAATTGCTATGAGCCCAACTTAACCCATCTTACACGGCCAAGCCCTTTGCTTAGAGTGGGGAAGGGTCGGACGCAATGTGAAAATATTTTTTTTCCAGAACCTTTTAGATGTATAAAATAAAAGATGTACTACCAATAAATTATGACATAATATAATATTTTAGGTAGGCTATAGTTAAATTTTACTTTAACTGTAATAAAACACACAATAAAGTAAACCATTAAACTAAATTACACTAACAAATTATTTATCCAAAATTACATAGATTAAAAAATAAAATGAATTTTTATACGTTTTAAATATTATTCATTATCGAATAAAATAACAAAATTATAGTCACAATTTTTTTAGTTTAAATTTACTAGTTGAAAACTAAACCCAATTTCATCACACACTAAAAATTTATTTAAAATTATGAATTTTTATATTATTTTATTTAATTTATTAATTATAAAATCAAATGGTATTGAAAAAAATGATTTCCAAATTTCGGTTAATTTCATAAAAGATTTTTCATTTAATTTAAAAATAAAAAATCTTTTCATTTTTTATCAAGATAATTATGAAACAAGTGATTCTTATATTAATTAATTATTTTGTATTTTAAAAATTATTTAATAAATATTTATTTTATATATTTTTAGATTTGTACAATCAAGAAAATTTATTAAAAATAGTGCATTATTTATCAAATAATGATATTTACGTTCAAAGCTTAAAATTTAATAATACAAAATATTTTAAATTCAATGATGATGATAATTTTAAATCTAAATTACAGTTGTTAATTTTTTTTATTGATAATCACAATAATTTAATAAATGTTTTAAATAAATTGAATGAATTTAATTCTAATTATAAAATTTTAATATTATTTACATCAAAGTTAATTGATAAATATTGTTTTAATTTTCAATTATTATTAATTAAATACTTAAATACTCAATATTTAAACATATTTGTTAAATGTTACGTAAATAATAGTATTAATTATTATTATTTTAATTCAACAAATGATATTAAAAAATATTATTTTGGAAATTGGTATGTAAATATTGGTTTTTCCATGGATTTAAAAATCTTATTTCGTAAGGCATTAATTGAAAATTTTAAAGGAGCAGAATTAAAATATACTTCGGTAAATCATATTTAAATATTTTTGAATAATTTATTTTAAATGTTGATTTGTATATTTTTTTAGCTATTACAATCAGCAATTGATTTTGATAATTCTGCTGCATATATTAGAACAATATTCCAAGAAATAAATGAAATTATTGAGTTCAAAGCTATCAAAGTATCTGAGCAAAGTCTTTATGGTATTTATAATCCTGAAAATAACAGTTGGGTTGGAATGATAGGAGTTTTAGAAAGAGGAGAAGCAGATCTTGCTCTTGGAATATTCACTGAAACTTCAAACAGGTCTAAGGTGATTGATTTTTCTTTACCATTATCTTTATCTGGAACTAGTATTTTTTTTGAAGCACCGGAAAAATCTGATATTCGTTGGAGTACATATTTAAATGTGAGTTTAATCAAATTATTTTTTAAAAGTTTCCCAGAAGCTCATAAAAAAATATTTTTGAGCAAAAAAAGACTTTGGAGCAAAATGTTTTTTTCATTTTTTTCAACAATATTTTTTAAAAATTTGTTTTAAAATCATTTAAAAAAAAAAAAAATTACAAAGGGATTTATTCAAAATATTTTTATATGTTTATTTATTTATATTATAGGTTTTTAGCAAATTTACTTGGTTCTTAATAATTATGAGTATTTTTATGTCTGCTACTATGTTAACTTTTTTTCAATTATATCACCTAGAAATAAAATTTTATCAAAATAACAAATTCCTTGAAAATTTTATAAATATCTGGGGCATTTATTGTCAGCAAGGAGTAAATGGTAATATTAATTATTCTTGGATTACATAAAATTTATCTTTTTGTACTGTGGCCCGAAAGTACGTATTTTCTCACCACAGTCGCAAAAAAATTTTGTACAATTCTCGGCCATAAACAAAGAATGCCCCAAATCGCAGTTTACCATCCTCGGCTTCGCCTCGGAAGGTAATTTACGTGCGATTTGGGCCATTCTTTATTTTTTGGCCTGGGACCGTAATATACTATTATTTATCTTTGATTTTTAGCATTCACTTCTTTTACAACTGATCGTATACTTTATGTATCGGTTTTATTAGGTTCTTACATTATTTATTCAATTTATGCAAGCACAATTATGAGTTATTTAGCAGTGATTAAACCAAAATTACAGCTATTAAATAAGCTATTAATGATTTTATAAGGATTGGATCTTACAAAATAATTGTTCTTAAAAATTCTATCTATGAATCCTCCATTATGGTAATTATGACACCATTGCATTAAAATTAATAAGTCAGGCCTAATTATTTATTTTGATTATTACTTGCAGTCTCAAAATATATAAATATTATAATAACTAAAAATTTATCAGATTAATTTTTTCAGAACTCAGAATCTTTTATCTCGGAGCTTAGACCGTTAATGGAAAGTTCGGAAAATCTGCCCGTTAATCCTTATAATGGATTTGAAAAGGTAAAATATACTGAAATAATTAAAATGAAATAATTAAAAAGAAACACACTTTCAACTAGTATAGATTTAAAGAAAAATAGTATACGGAACAGGGGAAAATAGTTGAACACCCGGAAGTTCAACATTCCTCCCTAATTGCGCAATGTACTATTAAACAGCTCCTTATTACCTATACATATGGTTCCATTTATATCGTGTTTTTTTATTTTATAATAACAGTGAAGCCACACTATCCGACGATGTCGATATCGATATCGAAAAATAAAAAGTTTTGTTTTTTATTAGAAAAATTGCCAAAAGTAATATTTTAATCACGAAATAAATAAATAAAACTTAAAATCAGGGCAAAACAATTAATTTGACTAAATTTTAATAAAAATGTTGGTTTAGTAATGAATATTTTGATATCATAACCTGAAAAATAAATAACTTGTTATGGTATCAAAAAATTTATAACCGGTTTGTGTAACTACACAACCAACGAGCATGGAACATGTTTACTCATAATAGTAATAAATCCAAAATCACAATAAATCCTGAAATGTATACTATCCTAAGTCCATAAACTTAAAGTATTCTAAGTTGTTGTTGTTATCAGGGCCTGATCAGAGCCTGATCAGATCCTGACTCACACTTCAAATTATTCTAAGTCCATTTCAACCCCCCCCCCCTAAAAGCGTCACTTTTTGACCCCCCCTAAAAACGTCACTTTTTCACCCCCCCCCCTGCCGAGCCAAACTTTTTCAAATACCCCATCCAATGAACATGTTCCATGTTAAAATGCTTAATATACCAAGATTCTTATTAAAATTTAGTAAAATTATTATATTTAGACTGGTTTTGTATTTTATTTATTTATTTTATGATTAATATATTATTTTTAACAATTTTTTAATGAAAAACAAAAATTATTTGAATTTTGCGCTGCCGTATTTTTTATTTTTCGATATCGATATCGACATCGGCGGATAGTGTGCCCTCACTGTAAACTTATCAAATTAACATTTGTTATAAAGGCTATTGCCGGATAAGCAAAGTGATTTGGCCCCCCTCCCCAATCGCAAAAAAATTATTTGTATCCGAAAAATATTATAAAAACTAGCCGATCGCCGTTGGAATTAGCTTCCTAACTAGACCTGTGACGAGGTAACGAGGCAACCTCGTTCTCGGTCTACGAGGCGAGGCGAGAACAAGGCGATAACGAGGCGAGATCAAAATTTGAAATTCTCGCTTAGACGAGGCGAGACCGAGAACCAAATTTCCAAAATCTCGCATCGCCCCGCCTCGCCTCGTCTCGCCTCGTTAAACCTCGTAATTTTTTTTAGACCCAATTTTTACCAAGATTAGATTCCCGTACCCCTTGGAAGCACCTTAGAAATGCTAAGAGTTTCCAGGGAGTTAAAATTAAGATATTAAGAAATTAAAATTTTTATATATTATCGGTTATAAGAAGTCATTATGTGACAACAATAATAAAACGCATTAATTCCAGCTTCATGATATTTAATAGCAGGCAAATGATGCCATAAGAAATGCATTTACAACTTTCAGTTATTAATTAAGATATAATTAAATTGTTTTATTATTAATAATTTATAAAGCCTAAATTCAATATCGATAAGTAGGGAAAGATGCAAGCATTTTTTAGTATTTCTGTTTTTAAGCTACGTATCCATTTATGAACACTAATTTCTTTTACTACCGACTTAATTTGAAAATTTTTTTGCATTATGAAAATAAGGGTGATGAAAATGTGGTCTTAAATTCTGTTATAGTCTGTTACTTTTTTCAAAAACTGACCGGGGAAAAGAACTAAAGAAGGAAAGTATTAAATGCTTTTTATCTGTGCTCTATTATTTTTTTATTCTTGTGTTTGAAAAAAATTTTCATAGAGGATTATATTTATAAATGTTTCAAAAATATTGAAGTATCACTTCATTATAATGTGCTTTAAATGTGTATAATATATTTTTAATAGGCATAACAATAAATTTTATAATTTTTTAAAGTCTTGATTAAAATTTTTTGATCAAGCACCTCGCTTAGAAACGAGAAATTCTCGGCCGAGAACGAGGCGAGGCGAGGCGAGGCGAGGCCGAGAAAATGATTTGTGCACCTCGGCCGAGAACGAGGCGAGGCGAGATTAAATCTTTCTCGTTCTCGTTCTCGGTAAAATTTGTGATTCTCGCCTCGCCTCGCTCTCGTCACAGGTCTATTCCTAACCCATATTAGGCGCCCTTAAACCTTAAAAAACCTTAAAAATCGTGTTTTTTGCGCTTTTTTTTGTTTCTCAACACTGTGTTGAGCTATTAATCTGAAAATTGCGTAGAAATGAAAATTGGTTATATAACTTACAGTTTCTGCTGAGGTTCAAAATCGTCAAAAATCTCGAATTTTCGAGTTTTTCAACAGCCATATTGGTTCTGCCATTTGAAATTTTTGAAAAATAACTATATATTCGTAATTAGCACCCAAAAAAAACCATTCACACAAATTTTTATCAAAAAATATAAAAATTTAATTTTTTCTGACCACCATATCGGTCCGCGAATTATAAATGTCCGCCATTTTGAAATTTTTTTTTGTTTTATTTTACTAATTTGAGTCAAATGCTCTAAATAAAATAGGTATTACAGCTCTGTCAAATGCAGTTTCTTCTTAGGAATTAATGGGTTAATCGTGTAGGGGCAAAGAAACGCGTTTTTTGCGTTTTGAAGGGTGGGGATGAGCTCCCCCTCCAGGACAAGACTGATATCGTTAAAAAATAATTTTCTTTGCCTTTTTAGTCCAATTTGAAAGAATTAAAGGCAGGTATAATTTTTTAATTTCAAAAAAAGTGATTTTTTGAAAATGTTGAATCAATTTTTGGGCTCTTAAGGTGGTCTTAAGTGGTCATAAGGGTCTAAAAACAATAATTAATGATATATATTTTAGTTAAAACGTAAAAATAGATGCTCAAAAAGATTAAGAGAGGTTACAAAACAAATTTTCGCAATTCTATTGCATTTTAATCGTGTAGAGACAAAAAAAACGCGTTTTTTGAATTTTGAAGGTGTGGAGATGAGCTCCCCACCAGGACAAGACTGATATCAGTAAAATATACTTTTTTTCAACTTTTTAAGTCAATTTGAAGAAATTAAACGCTGGTTATTTTTTTTATGCTCAAAAAACCGATTTTTCGAAAATTAGAAATAAATTTTCGGGGGTCTTAAAATGGTCTTAAGGGTCTAAAACCAATGAAGGTTGAAAATACATTCTATGCCCTTTTTTCTACGCAATTTTCAGAGTAATAGCTCAACAAAGTGCGGAGAAACAAAAAAAAGCACAAAAAACACGATTTTTAAGGTTTATTAAGGTTTAAGGGCGCCTAATATGGGCTAGGAAGCTAATTCCAACGGCGATCGGCTAGTTTTTATAATACTTTTCGGATACAAATAATTTTTTTGCGATTGGGGAGGGGGGGTCAAATCACTATGCTTATCCGGCAATAGCCTTAAATATTTTAAAAATAGTAATAGAATAATTATCATTTTTTAAGTTATGCAACGAGAGTACAGGATTTTATATAAATGATGAATATTATAATGGCTTAAATAAAACGCCACCGTGTAATATAATAGGAATGAATATTAATCAAAAAGAATATCTGTCAATAGGATTAAAAAAGAAAAGCCAGTTTCGTACTATATTGAAAAAAACGTTAGTATTATTATTTCTATAAATAACATACATTAGTTTTTAATTAAAAAGCGATACCCAAACAGGTTTGAATAGTTGAAAAATTTTACATGTTTTTTTTCTTTATTTTATTCCGTTTTCCGCAAGCGGATTTTTTTTTCAGTGTAGGTATATACCTAACAACGTATGTATAATATCGGTAGAATAGAGTATATAATATATTCGTTGTAACTAAAAACAAAAAGTAACATAGCACTATATACTGAAAAAAAAATTATTGGCCGTACGCCTTGATTTCTAGTATTTCTAGTATTCCTGTTTATCGGAGAGGGCCTCGAACGAACTTGCGTTTCACGCGTTTGAAGAGGGGGCCCCAACATTTTCTGTATCACATTTTTTTATTGCCGATGATCAAGTCCCCTCTCTAAACGTGTGTAACGCAAGTTTGTTCGAGGCCCAGAGTCCGCTCTCATTGAACACGCTATACACACGTAAAATTCAAGGCGTACGGACAAAAATTTTTTTTTCAGTGTAGGATATCTGAGACCGGTGGGTTTTCTGGACAGGTTCTGACCAAGATTTATGAGATCAGCTTTTCCAGTCATGAAATAAAAATTCTGACAGGCACCATTAACTAGTCATAATTGTCGTTGTTCATCCGGGGTAGTTTTGCCGAAAACCGAAAATTAAGTATACGAACTTCCTAATGCAGAATAATTAATACTAGATAGATTGTAAGGCAGGTATATCAAAATTCCTAATAATCAAGGAAAATTTGATAAAGTAGTAGAAGTGATTATTTGTAAAATAATTAAAGGCTATGCCCGGATCTATATAGTGAATCGGCCCACGAAAGATATTTAAAAACTAATTGTATTAGGTCAAAGTACACCTAAAAAAAATAGGATCCTGAAGTTTTCAGACCTCCAGATGCCTTTAGCTCTGATTGGCGGCCTATTAATGACAAAAAATAAAGTACATTTTTAGCGACTTTTTAGTCAACTTTCTGATACTCCTGTGGTAAAACGATTCTGTCAAAATGATCTTGCGACCTGTCATTCGAAAGGTTAGACGATATACTTTCAGGTAAAATTACTTTTGCAAGTGATTTTAGTACATACTTTTGATTGGTAGACCATAATCCGTCCAAAATAAATTTATTTTCTCCTTAAATTTCATTTTTGGTAGCGATTTAAAAAAAATTGAGAGATATGCCCATTCTATTTTCTTTTTTAACTAATGAAAAATAAAACAAATTTTCATTTGCGACCATTCGCGCTCAAAAATATTTGGGGCAACATGGTCAAATACTTAAAAAACTGAAATAACTTTTGTTTTTAATTTTGCTATCTTTCGAAACAGGGCCCCGCACAAATGAATAGGAAATGGCCGTTCGATCAAATTAGGTGAATTTTTTGCATGTTTTAGATTTTATTATCCTGAAAAAAAGTCTCCATTGCCACAAAGCTCCAAAGTCTCAACTTTGGCTGATACAGAGCTTGAAAGCTCCATAGCTCTATTACACAGGCACACAAAAAAAAAACGCTGCCAAGTGATTGGCACTATGGTTCCTAATCAACAATAGCAAAATATTTATAAGGGTCTATTTTATCTAATAAAAATGATAATTTGAGATATCAGTATTTCATAAAAAAAAATTAAGTACCGTATTCCAAAAGAAAAAAAATGTTGCTGTGATTTAATGTTTTTTATTTAACAAATTTTTAGAAAATAATTTTCAATAAACTAAGTTTTGATCCTCATATTGCGGACCTAGAAACATTTTTATTGACCTCGAAAACCCCCAGATAATGAGATAATGTAGCAACATTCTATTTTCATGTTTTTGGTTCCACCATCTTTAAAAATAAACGTTTTTAAGGGAGAATGAAAAAGTGACGTTTAGGGGGGGGGGGTAAAAAATTGACGTTTTAGGGGGGGGGGGTTAAAAAGTGACGATTTTAGGGATGGTGAAAAAGTGACGTTTTTAGGGAGGGTTAAGAATTGACGTTTTTAGGGGGGGGGGGGGGTGAAAGTGACATTTTTAAGAAAGAAGTGAAAAAGTGACGTTTTTAGGGGAAGGGGGTGAAATGGACTTTTCGATTTAAGGACCTTTGGTGCAGAAGTACCTAGGGAACTATGAAAGCATTCATTTACGTAAACTGAAAAGCTCAATTCATGTTTCGCTAATAATTTTCCAGTTTCCTAACGCGTGAATAGAGCAGGTTTGTGTTTCAAAAAATATTTGTGAATTCGTGTTTTTAGATCCTAATTAGACCAAGTCATTATTAAAAACAATAATTATTTTAATTTTATATATTATTATTCAGATATTAATTTCATAATACCAGAAGAATACTTAATAATAATTTTCGAATTTTTAACAACAAAAGAAAAAATAATAATAGAACAAGTTTGTAAATTATGGAATTTATTGAGTAAATCATCATGGACAAAAAATAATCTATTAAAACGATAATTCTAGATATTAGTACTTTCATAGAAATAAATTAAGTACTAAGTCCAAAAAGAAAAAAAATTATTATGTTTTTTTTAATTATTTTATACAAAAAATTTTGAAAAAAAAAAATTTCAAAAAAATTACATATCAGATAGAGAAATCCTTTAAAACCATAATTCTGGATATTAGTACTTTCATATAAATAAATTAAGTACTAAGTCCAAAAAGAAAAAAAATTATTGTGTTTTTTTAATTTTTTTATACAAAAAATTTAAAAAAAATAATTTCAAAAAAATTACATATCAGATAGAGAAATCCTTTAAAACCATAATTCTGGATATTAGTACTTTCATAGAATTAAATTAAGTTCTACGTCCAAAAAGAAAAAAAATTATTGTGTTTTTTTAATCTTTTTATACAAAAAATTTTGAAAAAAAAAATTTCGAAAAATTACATATCAAATGAAGAAATCCTTTAAAAACGATGATTCTGGATATTAGAACTTTCCTAGAAATAAATTAGGTATTACGTCCAAAAAGAAAAAAAATTATTGTATTTTTTTAATTTTTTTATTAAAAAAATTTAAAAAAAAAAAATTTCGAAAAATTACGTATCACATGAAATAATCATTTAAAAACTATAATTCTAAATATTCGTACTTTCGTAGAAAAACATTACTACATCCTAAAAAAAAAAAAAAATGGGCATTTTTTATATTTTTTGGCGGCAAAAATTTTTAGAAAAAAATTTTCAAAAAATTAAGTATCAGGTCCAAAAATTTATAACCGGTTTGTGTAACTACACAACCAACGAGCATGGAACATGTTTACTCATAACAGTAATAAATCCAAAAGCTGAAATTACAATAAATCCTGAAATATAAATTATCCTAAGTACTTAAGTTCTTGTGCTTATCAGGGCCTGATCAGGTCCTGACTCCCACTTCAAATTATTCTAAGTCCCTAAAATGAAAATATTCCAAGTCCATTTCACCCCCCCCCCTAAAAACGTCAATTTTTCACCCCCCCCTGCCGAGCCAAACTTTTTCAAATACCCCATCCAATGAACATGTTCCATGTTAATAGTATATTTTTACCCATGGCCACAAAAGTAAAGAATGGCCCAAATCGCACGTAAATTACCGTCCGAGGCGAAGCCGAGGATGGTAAACTGCGATTTGGGGCATCCTTTTTTTGTGGCCATGGACAAAACATAATTTTTCTTGCTGAGTGTCGAAAAAATGCGTTTTTTCGAATAGCGCAGCGGCCAGAAAACACGCACTTTCTGGACACTAACAAGAAAAATTACTTTTATAGAGGTTCTTAAAACTAGTACTTCCATGGAAGCAAATTATGTACTACGTTCAAAGAAAAAAAAAAAATTGGTGTTTTTTGTATTTTTTTATAAAAAAAATTTTGGGAAAAAAATTTTCAAAAAATTAAGTATCAGGTCCAAAAAATTACTATAAACGATATTTCTAAAACTAGTACTTCCACAGAAATAAATCAAGTACTGCGTCCAAAAGGAAAAAAAAAATTGTCATTTTTTGTATTTTTTGGTGAAAAAAATTTTGAGAACAAAATTTTCAAAAAATAAATTATAAGTTTCAATTTATCGAGTAAATACGATACTTCTAGATATAAGTACTTTCATGGAAAAAAATGAGGTATTTCATCCAAATAAAAAAAAAAAAAAAAGTACCTCGAAATTGTTTGATAAAAAAAATTTTGAAAAAAAAATTAGGTCTTAATGTCGTGTTGGCTGTGAAGTATCACCGGTTACAGTCCAACATACATGCATACATACATACATACACACACACACACACACATACAGACTTTTTTTAAAAACCGGTTTTTTAACTTCCTGAGGTCTCAAAACGTGCTTATATGCCAAAATATCGAAAATCAAAATTTCACCTATATCACAAAGGTTCCTGTATGAGGAACCAAAATCATGTACCAGAGGGTAGACCCCCTGTTATGGGGGTTTTTGGTTGTGCTAAAACCGAATATGGCCATAGAAATGTAATAAAACTAGCCAATTTGTTCCTAGGGCCCCCATAACCCCCCCCCCCAAATGAAAATTGAACTATATACTCATGTTTTTTGGGACGCTTATACCAAAAATGTATACAAAAAAATTTTTTCACCAACGTTTAGCTTTGTAAACGACCCCAGTGTCCCCATTAATACCCCCCCCCCCCCCCACACGGGTAAAAAATTTTTATTATTTAAACTAAAACTCAATGTGTATTGTTATGTTTTTTGAGGCGCTGAAACCAAAAATGAATATAAAAAATGTTTTCTACCAATGTTTGGCCCTGTAAACCGGTCCAATGGCCTCATGCACCCCCCCCCCCCCCCAAAACGAGATATCAAAATTTTTATTACAAAAACTAAAACTCAACGTGTATTGTTATGTTTTTTGAGGCACTGAAACCAAAAATGAATATAAAAAATGTTTTCTATCAATGTTTGGCCCTGTAAACCGGTCCAATGGCCCCATGCACCCTCCCCCCCAAAACGAGATATCAAAATTTTTATTACAAAAACTAAAACTCAACGTGTATTGTTATGTTTTTTGAGGCGCTGAAACTAAAGATGAATATAAAAAATGTGTTTAACCAATGATTGGTCCTCTAGCCAACCCAGTGCCCCCATGCATCCCCCCAAACTAGTTAAAAATAATTTTATTAGGAAAATTAAAACTCAATGTGTATTCTTATGTTTTTTGAGACTCTGTAATCAAAGATGAATATAAAAAATGTTTTTAACCAATGATTGGCTCTTTACGCGACCTTAGAGCCCCCATTAACCCCCCCTCAAACGTTTCAGTGTCCAAAAAAATAAGAAGAGACCTTGAGTTTTAATTTTTGAAATTAAAATATAGGGGTAGTGTAGAGGGCCAAGCAAGTTTTTTTAACTAAGTTAAAAACATTTTTTATATTCATCATTTGTTTGGAGCACCTAAAAAAACATAACAACACACATTGAATTTTAGTTTTTGTAATAAAAATTTTTGTATCTTGTTTAGGGAGGGGGGGGGGGGTATGAATGGGGGCACTGGGGTCGTTTACAAGGCTAAACGTTGGTGAAAAACATTTTTTGTATACATTTTTGGTATAAGCGTCCCAAAAAACATGAGTATATAGTTCAATTTTCATTTTTCGAAAAGAAACATTTTTTCACTCCTTGGGGGGGGGGGGGGGGCTTATGGGGGCCCTGGGAACAAACTGGCTAGTTTTATTACATTTCTATGGCCATATTCGATTTTAGCACTACCAAAAACCTCCATTACAGGGGGTCTACGCTCGGGATGATTTTTTTTTGTATGCATGTGTAATAGAGCTATGGAGCTTTCAAGCTCCGTATCAGCCAAAGTTGAGACTTTGGAGCTTTGTGGCAATGGAGACTTTTTTCAGGATAATAAAATCTAAAACATGCAAAAAATTCACCTAATTTGATCGAACGGCTATTACCTATTCATTTGTGCGGGGTCCTTTTTCGAAAAATCGCAAAATTAAAAACAAAAGTTATTTCAGTCTTTTAAGTATTTGATCATGTTGCCCCAAATGTTTTTGAGCGCGGATGGTCGCAAATGAAAATTTGTTTTATTTTTCATTATTTAAAAAAGAAATAGAATGGGCATACCTCTCATTTTTTTTTAAATCGCTGCCAAAAATGAAATTCAAGGAGAAAATAAATTTATTTTGGATGGTTTATGGTCTACCAATCAAAAGGATGTACTAAAATCACTTGCAAAAGTAATTTTTCCTGAAAGTATATCGTCTATCCTTTCGAATGACAGGTTGCAAGATCATTTTGACAGAATCGTTTTACCACAGGAGTATCAGAAAGTTGACTAAAAAGTCGCTAAAAATGTACTTTATTTTTTGTCATTAATAGGCCGCCAATCAGAGCTAAAGGCATCTGGAGGTCTGAAAACTTCAGGATCCTATTTGTTTTAGGTGCACTTTGACCTAATATAATTAGTTTTTAAATATCTTTCGTGGGCCGATTCACTATATAGATCCGGGCATAGCCTTTGACAATTTAATTTAAATAGATTATTAAAATATATAGAAAAAAAAAAAATTTGTAAAATAGGATTTTTTTGATTTTTTTACATTTTTGGCCTAAAATTCATGTAAAATCTAAAAATAAAAATATTTCTTTTGGGGAAACAAAAGTTATGTCTATTATTAATAAAAATCAAGTTTTTTTTTAAGTTTAGATTTTATTTTCTATCAAAATGTCTATAAATAGTTAGAAATGTACCCAAAAATCAATAAAATCCCATTTTATAAATTTTCATTTTTTCTATATTTTAATAAACCATTTTAATTAAATTATCAAATTGAGATGTATCATTCAAAAGATACCAAAATTACTGAAAATTACTATACCCTTGTAAAATTTCCCGCTGAATTCAAATTTCTGTTCAGATTTTCATTTGGTCACGTGACTTAGCGAGAAATCAGCAAAATAAGTAACAAGTCAAAATTGAAAAAAAACGGAAAATTCACGAAAATCGGTATTACTCGCTTAAAACAAAGATTACTCTTGGGGAATTTTTTTCTGTAAAATATATACAATTTCAGAAAATTTTGAGAAAAAAAATTTTTTTTAGCGGGAAACTTTTGAGTTATTTTTACTTAAAGTTTAACAAAAATTTGAATTTTTCCGCGAATTGACATATGACGCATTATATTTTTTTTACTACTTAATTCGGACAAAAAACTGAAAAAAAAAATTTGAAAGGACATCGATATGACCCGTGTTTTCTGGTAGTTTGAACCTTCAGAAAACCGAAAAAAATCGTGAACAAGAAATCGGAGATAGGTGCCAAAAAGATTTTTCCACTTTTATGTCAAAAACTGCCTTTTTTCGTAACTGAGCTACCCGATTTTCGAAAATTTTTATTTTAGGGGTTTTTCACGGGATTTTTCGGGATTTTTGTTTAAAACAAGTTAAAACAAGTTCAAAACTAATAGAAAAAAGGATTCAGCATCGGTTTTTAGCAATATTTTGACATTTATAAGCTAGAAAACCTGTTTTTATTTTTTGCTTTTTTTCAAATTTGGTTTTATTACTTTTTCTTGCATCTTAGGCTGTTTTTAATCTATGTAAGAGTTAAACTGGTAAATATTGATAATTTTTAGTCCAAATTAATTGTTACATACCATTAAGATGCCCTAAAATAATTATTTTAATGCGCTACAATGATAGAACCCGAGAGTCCCAATTTTTTAATTCTTGTTAAAATGAAGTAATTATACTTTTCTATCTTAAATATTTTGTCTATTTTATTTTTATCTCATAAAATATATTTTTCCAAGCAAATAAAACTCCATTAATTATTATATGCCCAAATATTTTTCATTTTTACACGTTTATAACCAATTTTTTCAATTTTATACAATACGTAATTTTTGACTTATTATACATATTTTCAAACTGTTAAATTAATTTAACAAGATGAGTTCAATACATTAGGAACACAAATTACATCAAATGTTTATAAATGAGTTTATTATGTTGAAAAAATGCCGACTACCCTCCGTTCATTCCAATGGGCCTTCTGAGCCTAGAAACGCAGAGCTCAATGAAATAGGGTTTTTTGGTAATATCCAATGAAACGCTAAAAACTCGCAAATTAACCAAAACTCTTCTAGTTGGTCTCATTTTTTGGTGTAAGTGTCACCTTTTAAACGCCGTAAACCGCGATTTTTCATCATTAATTTTTTTAATAATGTAGCCAATTAACCAAATGGCCATTTTTGCTGAAAATGACCAATTTTTAAATTCCTGCCAAATTCGTAATTTTTGACGAAAATGGGTTTTGCAAGTCATAAAATATTTCCGCAAGCTTCAAGTTTCCAAAAATTTTTCACTAGTCTCATTTCCTTGAGTCGTTTTTAAGATACGGTTCTTCAAAGTTAACATTAAAAATTATCTTTTTATAAAACCATAAAATTGGGACTCTGACTTCAAATTATCATATCTGATTAACAAATAATTGAAAAAAGTAGAGTAAAGAATTTTTGGAAATTTGAAGCTTGAGGAAATATTTTGAGACTTATAAAACCCATTTTCAACAAAAATTACAAATTTGGCAGCAATTTAAAAATTGGTCATTTTCAGCCAAAAATGGCCATTTGGTTAATTGGCTACATTATTAAAAAAATTAATGATGAAAAATCGCGGTTTACGGCGTTTAAAAGGTGACACGTACACCAAAAAAATGAGACCAACTAGAAGAGTTTTGGTTAATTTGCGAGTTTTTAGCGTTTCATTGAATATTACCAAAAAACCTGCGTTTCTAGGCTCAGAAGGCCCATTGGAATGAACGGAGGGTAGTCGGCATTTTTTCAACATAATAAACTCATTTATAAACATTTGATGTAATTTGTGTTCCTAATGTATTGAACTCATCTTGTTAAATTAATTTAATAGTTTGAAAATATGTATAATAAGTCAAAAATTACGTATTGTATAAAATTGAAAAAATTGGTTATAAACGTGTAAAAATGAAAAATATTTGGGCATATAATAATTAATGGAGTTTTATTTGCTTGGAAAAATATATTTTATGAGATAAAAATAAAATAGACAAAATATTTAAGATAGAAAAGTATAATTACTTCATTTTAACAAGAATTAAAAAATTGGGACTCTCGGGTTCTATCATTGTAGCGCATTAAAATAATTATTTTAGGGCATCTTAATGGTATGTAACAATTAATTTGGACTAAAAATTATCAATATTTACCAGTTTAACTCTTACATAGATTAAAAACAGCCTAAGATGCAAGAAAAAGTAATAAAACCAAATTTGAAAAAAAGCAAAAAATAAAAACAGGTTTTCTAGCTTATAAATGTCAAAATATTGCTAAAAACCGATGCTGAATCCTTTTTTCTATTAGTTTTGAACTTGTTTTAACTTGTTTTAAACAAAAATCCCGAAAAATCCCGTGAAAAACCCCTAAAATAAAAATTTTCGAAAATCGGGTAGCTCAGTTACGAAAAAAGGCAGTTTTTGACATAAAAGTGGAAAAATCTTTTTGGCACCTATCTCCGATTTCTTGTTCATGATTTTTTTCGGTTTTCTGAAGGTTCAAACTACCAGAAAACACGGGTCATATCGATGTCCTTTCAAATTTTTTTTTTCAGTTTTTTGTCCGAATTAAGTAGTAAAAAAATATAATGCGTCATATAGTAGGAAAAATCTGACTAAAAATTCGAATTTTTCATCAAATTTTACATCGAAAATCTACTTTTTTTTCTTTTTTTTAACGTTTTTTAGAGCTTCTTTACGGGACTTTCAAAAATGGTGGCTGAGGAGAGAAATTTTACCAAAAAACTTAAATCAGCATTATAATACCCTTCAAAATTTATAGAAAACCTTCGAATTCGGGGAATCATCTATTTTTAAGTTGTTTCGAAAAAAAACCGAATTTCCTATTTTTGAGAACTCGCATATCATTTTGTGCTATTTATCCATGGAATTACCCAATTGTCAGCATGCTTCTATAAAAAAGTCGGACCTTCGACCGCAATTGGCCTTCCTAAATCCTAAGGAGGTTAAAGATAATTGAGTTTGAGAAACGGTTGTTAAAGTTCTACCAACCCTGTATATCCCTTCTAATCCTACAGTTTCACTAACAATTTTTCCACATACGTCTTCAAACCAAAAATTATTTCCATTAAAGGAAAAAGCGGTTTATATCTCAATATATATATATATATATATATTGACTTTCGTGGAAATAAAAGCAAAATCGCTTGTGCAAATTGTTGGTGACCTCTGACATAACGTAATGCTCAAAGAGGTTAAACATAAGCACATACATACTTTTTTTTGGGTTAATGAATCTGAGATCCCTTTTTACCATGAAATGTTCACTTGCCAACAGCAGAAACTTTTTGGTAATATTTTGCGAGTGAGAATTTTAGGTAAAAACGTATGTCATATTTGTATACAGAGACTCAATAAAAAAAAGTAATAAACTTTAAAATAAAAATTAAAAATTCTTATTGTCAGCAAATGGACCATTTTTGGTAAAAATAGATATCATACATTACTTTTATATTATTTTTTCATTTACTACGGATAAAAAATAGTCTTTCTGTAAAATTCAGGTTTACCAATAACCTTTTAGAAAAATGTATAATTCTTATCTGTTTGGGTTTCGCTCAACAAAATTTAATTAATATTTTTCTATTTATAAATTTCAGTATTTTAAAATTAATAGAATTTGGAATAAATGTAAGATTAAAGAAAAAATACTTGCAGAGGGAATTGCATCATTTTGAAAAAAAGACTGTAGAATTAACATTTTACGATATGCTAGTCATTTTATTACTGATACCGACCGGAATTATTCTTTCACAACTTATATTGATAATAGAGTTAGTGTATAGGCATTATAATTTAAAACGTTTTAATAACTATAAAATAAAAAAATTTAAATTTAAGAAAAGAATAGTAATTTTAGATAAACGTGCAGTATTGTTAAAAACTATGTAAATTGCAATCGATTTCAATTTTTCTTTCTTGTCTTTTTAGGTCACATTATTTAAAACTAGTAAAATAGGTTAAAATATTTTAAAACAAATGTTAGCACGATTTGACTCTAATTTTAGAATATCATTAGGGTCTATATTGTTAAAAATCAATACTTTGCATTTTAACTGAAAATTGCATACAATTTGTTCGTCTTATCGTTTGCATTGACAATTCTTGTTGGAAAATTATTTTGAAATTTCGAATAATAAAATTTTTGAATTTTCGAATGAAAAACAAAATTTTAGGTGTAATATTTTATAATGTAAAATAAACTGCTCAATTTTATTATTATGATTTATAAGTCTATTTTTTGAAATAGTGCTCGTCTTACAGCTACTAATATTTGTTACAGTCAAAAAAATAAATTAAAATTTTGTCAGTAAAAATCTAAATGTAGACCTAAAAATGCTTCTTTGATGTACATATCTAATTTTTAAAATCATTTTTTTATAGTATTAGTAGGTAAGTATTAGTAAGTATTACTCTTCCATAAAAAATGCATATATAATTTTAGTTTCAAAAATTTTATTAATAGTCCTGTTTAAATATTTTTTTCAAAAAATTAAAAATTTTGTGTAAAATAGTCTTAAAAAAATTGTTTCAAAAAAACAATGTTTTTATAAAATTTAATATGCAATGATTTGATGTGAATGTTTTGATTCCTGATAGTACACTATTATTATATTTATTATATAAATATTCAATCAAAAAATTTCAATTGATTTTCTTTCTATACTTTGTATCTGTTCTGTTGTTAAATTATTTTTATAGCATAAGAAAACTTTTGTAAATGTAATAAATTATTTTATTTTCCTTTTAATTTGCCTATATTTTAATTTTTCCTAAATATATATAGGCTGTTAGATTGCTGTGCTTAAATTGAGTTTTGTAAATCCTTTTTTTTCAATGGTGGAAAACTACATAATATTTAAGAAAAGATGACCAAAAAAAATTATTTAAAAAAAACTTTAATAATGACCTTTAGAGTGAAGGTCATAAAGAAGAAATTCTTGAATTTATAGCAAATGAAGTTACTAAAGTAATCGAAAAAAAATCATGGATAAAATTAGATGTCATAATAATAACATTGATTCTACGTTAAGTAACAAGTAAAAATAGTACAGTTAGTTTAATTATAATACAGACCTGATGATGGGAATTTATTCCTGAAACTAGTCGTCTAATTATTAAACAAAAACAAGTTGTAAAAAGAAGGATCAATAAAAAAATTAAAATAAATATGTTTTGATTTAATTAATTAAAAAGATCATAAAAATTAACTTTATTTATGAGGAAAGGTGTGAAATTTTGTGTTTTGTTAATTTTATTTTTGAAAAAATTTGATTCAACCTTTTTTTTTAATTAATAGATATTTGTTATTAAGTTTAAAATTTTTTTTTTAAATTTTTTTTTAAAGTTTTAAAAATATAATAATTTATTAATAAAGTATGAATTATAATTTTTGTAAATTAAAAAAAAAAAAAATCAATAAAACAAAAAATGTTGATGCGTAATATTCACTTCATCCGTGTGTCCACTAGATCGATATCGTCCAGCAACTTTTTACAACATAGCTGTAACTGAAACATGCTTAATGGGCGGTAGCTGGTTAACACTCCTAAAAAAACTTTGACCCTATATTATGAACACCTGCCAAGCCGTGTTAGTTTTGGTTTAGCCGTTTAGTCGTACCGTGGGAGCAAATTTGGACCGAGGACGATCGACCTACGGGACACAGGACGCGAGTTTTTTTACTATTTCTAATCATTCAAAAATTTTATTATATAAGCTCCAAATTAATTAATTTAGACACATATATGTCTTTTTTTCATATAAAAACGAATGCAACATAAAAAACACGTGTTTAAAAAAAAATGTATTTCAGAAATTGGTGTTTTTTCACAAAAAAAAATTTCACAATAAAAATCCATTATTTTATTCTCCCAAATTTTATTCCGACCAACTACCTTAATTTTTTTTATTTACTTATAAAAATGTTATACTTCATCCCCAAATAACTTTTTTGGCCATTAAATGCCCCTGGGGGGCTGTTTATCCAATAAAACCTTCAATTTTCATAATCGAAAAAAGGTTAATTTTCATATCGCAAAATAATTATGGTTTTTGGAACGGAGCCAAATTTGGGTAGGTTTTTTTCAAAGGCATATATATAAAGCTTAAAACCCTAGATTATTTCTCCTTAATCTCAATTAAAGTAGGAGATTTGAATTTTCGACCGAAAATTGAAAAAATGCCTGTTTACGGTTGTACCGAAATTTTTTGCGCAAAACTGAGTGGATATTTTGGCCAAAAATTTTTTTTTCCTGTTTTTGAAATGTTTTTCTAAAACCTTAAAAAAAAAATTTGGCTAAAAATTATTTTTAAAGGAATTAAAAAACGAGTGAGACGATATCGACCTATGAGACACAGCGTGGAGGCAAAAACACAGTGGACACACGGAGGGTTAATTTGTTTTTATTACTTTGCAATTGAATATCTTTGCAAGATAAAAAGGGTGGGGAACGGTGCAATAGATATTTCCATAAATACCCCTCTAAATTTATGATATTCAAGGACAAAAATTGAAAATTATATTTTGCACTTATATTTGTTCCCAAATTTTCATATAAATACCAAAACCCGTCGTTTTTTAACTTTTTTAAAATATAAGGCCTTAAAATACCCTTAGTCTTCCCAGAACCCCTCTTAGGAAAATTAAAAGTTCTAAAATTTGAATTTTTACTTTTTGGTCAAAAAGAACCGATGCTCAATTTCTTGTTCTTAGTCTAACTTTTAAATGTTGCCATTTTTTTAACAATCAACACCAACGCCAATCATAAGGTTTCATGGAGTTTTGAAAAACGGTTATTTTGATAATACATGAAAAATTTTATCGTTCTTCCGCTAAACCCAAGATTCCTCTACGGCTATACCTCTTCATCTAAAAATAAAGTTTGGGTAAAATGGGATAGACCGGTGTATTTATTCTATTAAACCCCTTATTTTTTACCTTATTACCTATAGTTATTATTGCTTCTTTTCAAACTTGTAATTTAGTCTTTCCATATGATAAAATTTAAAAACATTTTTAAATTAAAATTTGAAATATAAAAAAATAAATAATATATTATTTAATAAATAATGTTTTTTTATTTTGTAAAAGCATAATAATTCCATGTCACATTTTACCAATACTGAATGCCATTTATATTTAGTTCAAAATTTTTAACATTTCTGATAATATTGAATTTTTTTCTGCATTACTTTAAAAAGTTTAACTATGAAATTTAAATTAAAAAATAGTTGCCTTCTTTTTATAATTATTATTTTAAGAATTCGTTCTTTATCATGCGATTCTATTGAAAATAATGATTTAAATAATTACGTTTCAATGATCAGTGAAGTTCATAGTCTAATAAGACCTAATGGCACAATTTTGATAATTGATGAAAATTATGGAAAAGGTAATATTTTTCTAATAATTTCTTAAAAATAAAATTAAATAATGAATTGTTTATTTGCTTAGATTTAGGCTTACAATATTTGTTCGTCAATTTTTTCAAATTATTATCGTCAAAAGGAATACCATATTTAAGATTTATCAAAAATTTTAATCGTACAAAAGTTTATGATTTTAATAATAAGATTTTAATAGTTTATTTTATTGATGACTCCAAAAAATTACATGAATTTTTACAAATCACTAAAGCAATTCATGCAGGTTGTACAATTTTCTTAATAATCACTTCTGATTTACCTGAAAATGATTGGGATTATTTTGAGAACCTATTTTCTACTTATGATATAAAACATCTAAACATTGTTGTAAAATGTTTCAATAAAACTACTATTATGATTTACTTAAAATCTATATCAAAATTTGAACTAATTAATTTTAACAAAATTAATGAGATTCGTCAAAAAATTGAAAAAAGTCATTTAAATATACATTTAATAAATGGAAGTGAATTAAGAATTGCAAAGGTAAGAAAATAAAAAAAAAGTTATCTTATTAATTATTAACTTTATTTTACTGAACTTGAAACGCATGTACGAATCTTAAGCTTGAAGAGCATACAGTGCAAAAAAGGTCGGCAAAATCAAAATTTTTATACAAGAATGAATTTGTTAATATTTTTTTTTTTGTAACAACAAAAAATTCACTGAACAAAAAGATTTATTAAAAATAAATAATAATTTAATATGTTTTAATTATTGTTCAATTTTGAAATTAATTATAATTCTTTTTTTTAAATTAGCTTACAAAAATATCTCAAAGAAATGCTGACAGGATTTATAATTTTACTAATGCAATATTACATTTACTTGAATATGAATTAAATTTCACATCAAACTTTGTTGCTGAATCTGATAATTTTGGTATTGCTGATGAAATAGAAAGTTCTATATTCATATTTGAAAATAATAAAGGTAGTTTAATAGATATACTAAAAGGAAAAGAAGCTGATTTAGGATTAGCATTGTTCACTATGTCAGGTCATAGACTAAAGTCCGTTGATTTTATGATCCCTTTAATCCTTGCCCAAACAAATTTATATTTGCAAGTACCTGCAGATGCTGAAATTCGCTGGAAAACATACTTTTTGGTAAATAAAAAATACGCATAAGAGTTTGTTTGAGAGTTTTGTTGATAGTGTGATGTGCTGGCAGATTTTAAAGTCTCTGGTAGGCATCATGCAAAACCTACATAGTCTGAATATACAGTGATTCAAAAAGACTTTTGCTGTTATTTTTGAATCACCGGGTATGTAATGTATATTCGGTTTCTTCCATATTAACAGGCAACATGTTTGTTGGAGGTAGGGGTACCCGAAATATATAGGGGTACCCGGGAATCCGAAAATTAACGGGTGGGTCAAATATGTCCCTTTTAAAAAGTGGTAAAATGTGTCCTATTTAAGGGGGGTGGGGTCAAATGGGACTTAGAATAATCCGGGTTTAGGGATTTAGAATAATTAAGATTCTTTACTTAGAATAGTAAAGGTGATAATTAGAAATTATAAAAATAGCAAATTATATTGTAATGTTGCCTAATTATACCTAGCCCTCAGTTGAATCAAACATGTTACATACTTTTTGGTTGTATTTATAGCTCTGTGGTTAGGGCGTTGGACTTCGGACCTGAAGGTTCGCGGTTCGATTCCCGGCTATATCAACATCCAGTTTTTTTCTTTGCGAAAAATGCTTGATGTTCTTCTACCGTGGGCTCTAGGATTGAGGCATCTACTTAATGTTAAAAAAAAAAAAAAAAATTAAAAAAATCAACATTATGTGGATAACGTGGTCCGAAGTGCTTCCAGGGCACTATAACCTGGCGTGAGGTTTGGGAGAGTTCGCGTACCTCCTGGACCATTGGTTCAACGCTCATACCAGCTACACTGACACTCAAACAATTATACATTCAGTGAATGACAATTGCCAAAAAGCGCTTTCACATCCTCAACCCATTAAAATAGATAAATAGAAAAATTAAAATAGTGCAGGTTGTGATAGCATGGGCAGTTGTTGGTGACCTCTATCGCAACATCCGTATGGAGTTTCAGATGTAGGTTAAACAAAATACCAAATACCAAATACAAACAGGTTAAGTTTTTTTTATTTATATTACCTTTAGAATTGTCCTACAAAAAGCGCCTCTTGTAAGAAGGTTATTTTGCCAAGCCTAAAAGGTGACATAATCCTGATCACTTTTAGTAAAAGATGCTTTTTGTGGCCAAGTTTAACTCCAAAACAGAGTAGACTCACCTGAACCATTCGTGAGTCAGCCTTTTCTGGACTTTTGAAGCACTAGGTTATCTCCGGTTGTCTACACCAATGTTTTCTGTCCCCTGAAGTTGATAATAAACATTTCCCACTCCAAGACTGCTTGCTTAAGCAGTTATACCTGAATCCGGATTGCGAGCAATCTGATCCTGGGTATTTTTCTATGATATTTCTTTCTCGCAACCGTCAGTGTCTTGATATACTAAGATATTTTTTTTAAATGTAAAATGATCTCAACCCTTACAGAGGAGGAACTTTTTGTAAGATCCCTCCTGTTAGGGCATTTACATATTTAGTGCTTAGATTCAAAGATAAAATATTTAAAATGCCGCTATGAGTATACTATCTGTTTAGTCGACGTTTAGTTGAGCTGATGGCTCAGTATGTAGCGCGTCAATTTTTCGATCTGAATGTTAAAGGTTCGCGGCCCGACTTGGACAAAATAATTTCCGTTTTTTCTAAAAAGATTAAATTCTGAAATTATTTATTGCTCTAGGACTGAGGCATTCGCATAATGCTGAAAAAAACAAAGAAAAAAAATGGCATTATCTAGATAATGCAGTTCTAAGAGCTTCCGGGGCCCTCAAAGAAGTTCGCGGGTTTTGGGAGAGGTAGCGTACCATCTGAACCATAGTTATATCGCTAATAACACATATCACTACACAAAACATTAACTTGGACACACTAAAAAGTATACTTTATCAAAAATCAAATATCAAAAGAGAAAACTTTGTAAAAAAATCATCAATTAACAAAAGAGATCAAAAGTTAACTTCGGAAATAATTTGAAGTCGTCTTACATCTCTCAAAATACCTACCTACCTACCTACTATCTGTTTAGAGGCACTCTTCGCCCATCCTTGAGTTTAATTTTCTTAAAATGAGCATAGTACTGGTTGTGACTGAAGTTTTTGTAATTTTATGATATAAAAAGATAAGCAAGTTGTATAAAACAATAAATATTTTTTTTAGGTATTTGATGCGTATATATGGATGTCAATAATTGCGAACAATATTGTTTTTTCCTTAATTTTATCATTTTATGAAGGAAACAATAAAAAATGCTCTTTTATTAACAGATTTTTGGATAATTTTATTAAAATTTGGGGCGTTTCTTGCCAGCAAGGTAGTTTTTATAGTTAAGAACTAAATTTTATGTAAATGCTCAATTTTTGTTTCTAATAAATATTTTTTTACAATTTTAAAGGTTCTTCGATACATTTATTACATAATTTAATAAACCTTATTATTGGATTTTCTTCTCATATTGTTTATACTGTGTACGCTAGTTCAATAACTAGTTATCTAGCTCTTTTAATTCCAAAATTACCATTTCAAACAATTCAAGAATTTTTAGATGATGGATCGTATAAGTTAACTACACTTAAGAATGGAAGATATGAACTTCTCATGGTAAGATTTAGAGAAAACTTTTTTAATTGGAGTATATTGTATAAAAAATTTCAAATACTTCTTGTAAAGACATTCTTTTATAACTTTGTTTATTAAGGTTTATCATTTACGTTAGTAAAATTCAACAAATTTTTAATATTTATTTTTTAACAGAATGCGAGTGATTCCTACTTGTCAATATTAAAACCATTACTTAAGCCACATAGCGAATTACCCGATAACATTTATTTGGGTTATGAGCAGGTAAAATTTGATATTTCATTTATATGCTGTTTTGCTTTTTGATATTCCTAACCTTGAAGAGAAGTGATATATTGTTATATAATTTTTTGGGTGGCTGATCACGAATTCTCGAGTTTCGCAGAATGCCCTTAAATTAGTATAAATGCCCCATTTCAGGGGTATTATCGAAATATTTATAAATCTTAGGTATACAAGCTACTATACGTTTTTGGGGTTGATTATTTTAATTTGCTGGGTACTTTTACAACAATTGTAACGTAATATCTCTAAATTTTAAAATAGTAAGCGCTGCCGCCGCCGACATTCGTCATTTTGGTTAATATTTTTTGGTGAATATTATTTTTGGTGATCAGCAACCAAAAATTATAAACAAAAAAGAAGAATTGTTAAACTTTTTGCTGTAAAATAACCAAAAATTATAAACCAAAAATTACAAACGTTATTTTTTTTTGATGAAAAATTATCGAATGGATTTCAGACTTTAGTAATAAGTAGAATACTATTGGTTTATACTTTTTACTTTTTGGTTAATGTTTTATATTTTGGTTTAAAATAATCGTTTGGAGAATTTTTAGTTTTTTAATTAATTTATTAGTTTGTTATTTAATGTTCAGTCCTCTTTATAAATTAAAATAATACTCTTTATAAATTATAATAATATTCTTGAGACTATTGCTATAATTTTAGATTTTTATCACACACTTAGATATACTTCAAGTGTAAATATACTGATGTATGTAACCTAATAGGTATAAGGAAATAAGTATTAGCCAAAAATTATAATCCAAAAGGTATGAAAACCAAAAAGGATAAAGCTTAAATATTCTAATTTACTTATTATATTTCTACGGAAGCCACATAGTATCATGGAAAATTAGAGAGGGGATGGGAAAATAGTCGAGAGACTTGTTGAGAGACTTGTTGGGCGAGTTGTTGGTCTAGTTGTAATACATTAGAAAATGAACTTTCTACGTTACCGGAAGGTTTTTGAGGTCAAGGAAAATGAATTTCAAAGAGAAAATGTTCAATTTTTCACCCTAAAATATTTTCCGATTTTTCAAAATAGCGGACATAAAAAAATATTAAAATGAACATTCTACTTTATCGCGTTTTTGAGGTCGAGAAAAACGAATTTAAGGGAGAAATTTTCAATTTTTCACCCAGAAATATTTTCTGATTTTTCAAGATGGTGGACATAAAAAATATTAAAATGAACATTCTACGTAACCGCGGGGTTTTTGAGGTCGAGAAAAATGAATTTTAGAAGGAAAATTTTCAATTTTTCACCATAAAATATTTTCCGAGTTTTCACAATGGCGGACAAAAAAAAATATTAAAATGAACATTCTTTCATACTTTATCGCGGGGTTTTTGAGGTCGAGAAAAACGAATTTTAGAAGGAAAATTTAAAATTTTTCACCCTAAAATATTTTTCAATTTTCAAGATGGCGGTCATAAAAAATATTAAAACGAATTTTAGAGGGAAAATTTTCAAGTTTTCAACCTAAAATATTTTCCTAGTTTTCAAGATGGCGGAAAATTTTCCTTTTAAAATTCGCTTTTTTCAGTAGTAAACCTTTTCTCTTCAAGATTAGGAATATCTACCCCTCTCCAAAATTTAATTAAAAAAAAATTTTCTAAATATTTACAGTTGTGTAAAGAAAATATTGGATTCTATGAAAATCAAATGTTTTATGATAGTTTGTCAGTAAATTTACCATGTTCCATAACTTATTTAGATGCCGAAAGACATGAAAGTATGGCACTAGCATTAAGAAAACATAGCGGGCTTACTAAAATTTTTAATATAAAGTAAGTAAAAAAATTAAGGAGAATTGAATAAGAACAGTCTTTTTAATAAATATTTAATTATTTTTTAGAATTTTAAAATTTATGGAGTATGGTATAATAAAAAAATTAAAAAGTGAATATGTTGAAAAATTTGCAAAATTTGAGCAAATTGTAGATACTCAATTAAATTTTGTAGATACTTTACCTTTATTAATGATACCTCCTATTGGCGCAATTTTGTCTTTGTTAATATTAATATTAGAATTAATTTATAAAAATCGTTATATATTAATTTGTGAATAAAAGTTGTCATTTGAATTTTAATTTACAAAAATGTTCCTGAAAAATGGTATAAAAATAGCTCCGAATTAGGTGAAAAAATAACTCATTAAGTAGAGTAGTAAAAATGGACCTCAAAAGGCAAAAATATCTTCAAAAAGAGTGTAGGATCGATGGGTATATGGTTAAAAATCGCAATTTTGATAAAATAAAGTGTTCTGGGACTTCAACAATTTTGGGGATCAATTTTTAAATGTCTAAATATCATTTTCTACCTGCTAGCTAGTGTTTAAAAAAATTTTGAAGCACGTTAAAAAATAGAAAGCTGAAAAGTCAAAATTCCAGTGTTATTTAAATGGAAAAATTGAGGTGCTTACAGGCACTTGTTTTTGCATACAATCTTAGAGGCTGGAGACTTTTTATGACCAAAAGTTCACATACCCTAGGAGCAAAGTTTTTCTACAAAGACCAAAATAAGGTCCATTTTAATTTGTTTACAAGATCCTCCAAAGTATTTAGATTAAGTATTTTTTAGAAATACTCAAACTAAGGAAATATTATCAGTACTAATATAAACATATTCAATTTTTATTGGTTGAGGTTTTGTCAACAAGCTAAAATTTAAAAATTAAATAATTCTTTTTGGTCAATAAATTTATATTACCTTTTAAATTAAATAAGTAATATGTACATCTAGTTTTTGAATGTATTTTATCAATAAAACACTAATAAAAAAAAAGTATCTATATAATTTTGTTTTACTTAAATTTATTACAATCCATAAAAAAATTTGTTTTTAATTTAAAACGTATTATTTGTAAAAAAAATAAGTCAATTTATTTATTTATTTTTTTTTTCTATTTACTGGTGGCATAAATAAAGAATAGACTTTTAAATACTTTTATTTAAGAATAGAAAATTAGGATAAGATACAAGGACTAAATAAAATGAATTATCAAAATTTTTTATTTAATTTTCATTGTTTTGGTATTATTTTATCATTTTGTTGTTGTAAAAGTTATCAGAATAATGAAAACGTGTTAAAAAGACATGTTTCTTTAATTAATAATGTTTTTAAATTTTTAAAACCAACTAATACTGTGCTTTTATTTGAAGATTATGGTACAGGTAAGTTCTGTAATAAAAATTATTATACTCTTTCACAATTCTTTTAATGAGTCTTATAAATTGAATCCTAAAAACAGTCAAAATTGTTTTTCAAATAAATTTAGACGAAATAACAGTTCAATCTTGTAGCTCATTATAAAAGTTGCCCATTATCAAAAAAATTAGATCCCCAAAATTACAGCTCATTTAATCACTCCGAAGTTTTGACACCAAATATATGGGATCTTGTAGGACCAAAAATTTTCTCTATAAGAACACTTGTATTTAGTGAAAATACTTAGGAATGATTAAATAATTAACTATAATTTACAAAAAATAAATGATACGCAATAAGCCTACAACTCGCTAGTTTTAAAATTCGTAATTATTGCCTTTTTTAGATTTTAATTATGTAAACCTATGAAGTACCCCTCCCTATAAAAATTTTCCATGTTAAAATAAAAATAGTTTAACTTCAACTTTCGGCTTATTTATGTATTTACTGCTTTCAGATATAAAAACAAAATTTATTATTCAAAATAAACTGCAATCACTATCAAGAAAAATTAACCGATCAATAGTTAAATTGGACATTAAATCAAATAAAAATTTTACACAAATACAAACGACTTCATCAGAAGAAAGTCTGATTGTATTGTGTGCTAACAATTTTAATAATTCTGAAAGTTTCTTTGAAGTTATAAGAAAATTTAGTCATTGCACCATTCTTTTCCTATTTCATAAGTCAGAGACAGATGAAAATTGTTTATTAATGGAAAAATCATTATTGAAATATGTTAATTATGAACGAAAACTAATTTTGAATTGCAATGATAAAAATATCAAGTATTTATTCAAGTCATCAAAAAAGTTGGAAACTATGGATTTTGCAACTTGGAATTCAAATATTGGTCTGACTTTAAAAATGAGAAAAAGCATTATAGACTCAAAATTGCATACTTTGAATGGAAAAATTTTGAAAATAACTTTTGTAAATATTTTTAATATCTGAGAATAAATGAGTAAATCAAATTTTAATATTATTTAATTTATTTTTCAGCTTGCTAACAGTACAAATTACAGTTACAGAAAAAGTTTTAAATTCTTTGAAAATATTCTTAAAGATTTTAGTGAAAAATTAAATTTTTCAATTAAGTATATTGGGGATGAAAGTAGTGCAGAAACTTGGTGTCAAGTATCCAATTTAATAATTTATGATCAAGTTGATTTAGCAGTTGGTTTATATGTAATGACATCTAAAAGAATTGTTGATATTGATTTTACTTTCCCATTAATTCATGGTCCATCTAATATTTATTTTGAATCTACAGAATATACTTACAATCGTTGGTTCGCCTACCTGAAGGTAGCTAGAATAATTTATTTAAAACAATATAATTTCATAAACATTAATTATTTAATCAGGCTTTTGCTGTGAACACTTGGATGGCGATCATTGTAATGATTATTATTATATTTCCAATATTGATAATTGTAATGGACAAGAATAAGTATGGGAATAAATTATTTACTATCAACAAGTATTTTGAAGGGCTTCTAAATACTTGGGGTTGTTTGTGCCAGCAAGGGCTTTACAGTAAGGCTAAAAACACACTGTAAAAAACAACTCCGGTGATTTTTCGACAAAATTGGTAAATTTACTAAAATTTAGTAAATTTTCGAAAAAATTCGCAATTTTTCGAAAAAAATCGGAAATTTACTAATATTTGTAAATTTGCGAAAAAATAGTAAATTTACGATTTATTTTTTCGTAAATTTTCGACAAAATCGTAAATTTACTACTGTGTCGTAATTTTACGATTTTTGTAGAAAAATTGCAATTTTTAATCGAAAATTTGCGACAAACATTTGTGAAATTACAAGCCATATTTTTTGTACCTAAAAACGCATAGCAAACCAGTTAGAGTCATAAAATAATGTTTTTTGATTTTATACCATGAGAAAAGATGAATACTTTTATTTTTTTTCGATACATTTCTTTTAGCAAATAGGTATATAATTATTAATATTTTAAGAATAAAAAATATTTTTAATTACGTAAAAAAGGATAATCTGGACGAACAAGTTATTATAAGTAAAAACAGGATGAGTCAATTATAATTTAAATGGGACATTTTTACATTGAAAAAAAAAATTAATTTTGATAATAATTTTTAGTATATGAGGCATTATTTTTTTTTTTACTACTTAACTTGGACAAAAAACTGAAGAAAAAAAAATTTTGAAGGCACATCGATATAACCCGTGTTTTCAGGTAGTTTGAACCTTCAGAAAACCGAATTGTGAACAAGAAATCGGCGATAGGTGCCAAAAAGATTTTTCCACTTTTATCTCAAAAACTGCCTTTTTTCGTAACTGAGCTAACCGATTTTCGAAAATTTTTATTTCAGGGGTTTTTCGCGGTATTTTTAGGGATTTTTTTTTATGACAAGTTAAAACAAGTTCAAAACTAATACAAGCAAGGATTTAGCATCAATTTTTAACAATATTTTGACATTTATAAGCTTAAAAACCTGTATTTATTTTTTGCTTTTTTTCAAATTTAGTTTTATTACTTTTTCTTGCACCTTAGGCTGTTTTTAATCTACGTACAAGTTATAATGGTAAATATTGATAATTTTTAGTCCAAATTGATTGTTACATACCATCAAGATGCCCGAAAATAATTATTTTAATGCACTACAATGATGGAACCCCTAGAGTCCCAATTTTTTAATTCTTGTTAAAATGAAGTAATTATACTTTTTCATCTTAAATACTTAAAACTCCATTAATGATTATGTGCCCAAATATTTTTCATTTTTACACGTTTATTACCAATTTTTTCAATTTTATACAATACGTAATTTTTGACTGATTATGCATATTTTCAAGCTGTAGAATTAAATTAAAAGGGGAGTTCAATACATTTGGAACACAAAATTAAAACAAATGGTTATGAATGAGTTTATTATGTTGAAAAAACAAGACGGCTACTCTCCGTTCATTCTAATGGGTCTTCTGGGCCTAGAAACGCAGGGTTCAATGTTATAAAATAGGGTTTTTTTGGCAATGAAACGCTTAAACCTCACAAGTTAATCAAAACACTTCTGGTTGGTCTCAATTTTTTGGTGTAAGTGTCACCTTTCAAACGCCGTAAACCGCAATTTCCATCACTAATTTTTTTATTAATGTAGCCAATTAACCAAATTACCTATTTTTAATTGCTGCCAAATTCGTAATTTCTAATAAAAAAAGGTTTTGTATGTCTTGAAAAATTCCTACAAGCTTGAAGTTTTCAAAAATTTTTTCTCGTCTCATTTCCTTGAGTCGTTTTTAAGAAATGGCTCTTCTAAGTTAACATTAAAAATTAGCTTTTTATAAAACCATATAATTGGGACTCCGACTTCTAATTATCATATATCTGATGATTGAATAATTCAAAAAAGTAGAATAAAGAATTTTTGGAAATTTGAAGCTTGTGGAAATATTTTGAGACTTATAAAACCCATTTTCGTCAAAAATTACAAATTTGGCAGCAATTTAAAAATAGGTCATTTTTAACCAAAAACGACCATTTGGTTAATTGGCTATAGTGATGAGAGGATTAATGATAATAAATTACGGTTTACGGCGTTTGAAAGGTGGTATTTACACCAAAAAAATGAAATCAACCAAAGAAAAGAGTAAAAGAGTTTAAGTTAACTTGTAAGGTTTTAGGGTCTCATTGAAAATTACCAAAAAACCCTATTTCATTGAGCCCTGCGTTTCTAGGCTCAGATGGCCCTTTGGAATGAACGGAGAGTAGCCGGCATGTTTTTTCAACATAATAAACTCATTCATAACCATTTGTTATAATTTGGTGTTCCAAATGTATTGAACTCCCCTTTCAATTTAATTCTACAGCTTGAAAATATGCATAATCGGTCAAAAATTACGTATTGTATAAAATTGAAAAAATTGGTAATAAACGTGTAAAAATGAAAAATATTTGGGCCCATAATCATTAATGGAGTTTTATTTGCTTGGAAAAATATATTTTATGAGATAAAAATAAAATAGACAAAATATTAAAATAGACAAGCCTAAGGTGCAAGAAAAATTAATAAAACAAAATTTGAAAAAAAGCAAATAAATACAGGTTTTCAAGCTTATAAATGTCAAAATATTCTTAAAAACTGATGCTAAATCCTTGTTTGTATTAGTTTTGAACTTTTTTTAACTTGTCACAAACAAATATCCCTAAAAATACCGCGTAAAACCCCTGAAATAAAAATTTTCAAAAATCAGTTACGAAAAAAGGCAGTTTTTGACATAAAAGTGGAAAAATCTTTTTGGCATCTATCGCCGATTTCTTGTTCACTTTTTGTTTCGGTTTTCTGAAGGTTCAAACTATCTGAAAATACGGGTTATATCGATGCGCCTTCAAATTTTTTTTTTCTTCAGTTTTTTGTCCAAGTTAAGTAGTTAAAAAAAATAATGCCTAATTTATGTGTATTTCTACGAGAAAATACGTTTTATGAGCACTAAAAATGAAAAAAAAAAAATTTAAGAGGCAACGATTACCACCATGATTTTTTGATAGTTTGCAACCTATAGAATGCAAAAAAAAACGTTATCACGGAATCGGCGATGGATGCCAAAAAGATTTTGCCACTTTTATGTCGAAAACCGTGTTTTTCGTATCTGAGCAACCCAAAATAATTTAAGAAAAATAAAATGGGCGATAACTTCATTAATCAAGATAAAAATTACTTTTTGTTAATTAAAATTTAAAATAATAGATGACAAAATCTGATTTCCAGGGAAAAACTACTCCAGAAGAAAAAAAAACTTTTCTTTTTACGATGAAATTTAGCCGAGTTGTCGTCAATTTAAGATTTTACTCAAAGTTTTATATTGAAAAATGCCTATTTCTGACTTGTTTGATTTTCATCGTAAAATAACTTTTTTTTAAAAATCGATTAATTTTTCCCTGAGTATTCATTTCTTCAAAAAAAAAATCATTTTTGTTCACAAAATTTTAATTTTTAGGTCAGAAACCTTTGAAAACTGTAATTAGCCAAATTTATTTAACACAGTTTTTCATTGGTTTTTGACCCAAATGTTGAAATGTGGTAAAAAATTATTCTTTTCTTGAAGAAATAAATACTCAGGGAAAAAGTAAACGATTTAAAAAAAAAAATGAGTATTTTACCATAATAATCAAGGGAATAATGCATATTTTAAGTTCAGAAAAGACTTTTTTTAATGTCTTTTTTAAGAAAAATTTGAGTAAAATCGTAAATTGACGATAACTTGGCTAAATTTCATTGTCAAAAGAAAAGTTTTGTACAACAAACTGTATATGTCTTTATTCGGAAATTCAAATGACAGAGCGTACTTAAGTATGGTATAAAATAAAAAAACATTATTTTATGACTCTAAATGGTTTGCTATGCGTTTTTAGGTACGAAAAATAGGACTTGTAATTTCACAATTGTTTGTCGCAAATTTTCGATTAAAATTTGCAATTTTTCTACAAAAATCGTAAAATTACGACACAGTAGTAAATTTACAATTTTGTCGAAAATTTACGAAAAAAAAAATTGTTAATTTACTATTTTTTCGCAAATTTACAAATATTAGTAAATTTCCGATTTTTTTCGAAAAATCGCGAATTTTTTCGAAAATTTACTAAATTTTAGTAAATTTACCAATTTTGTCGAAAAATCACCGGAGTTTTTTTTACAGTGTTGTTAGAGGAATGTCTCAGGAATCGAATGATATGGGCTATATAGTCAATAGTGATTGCCAGAGAAAAACTACTCAAGAACAAAAAAAAACTTTTCTTTTGACAATGAAATTTAGCCAAGTTATCGTCAATTTACGATTTTACTCAAATTTTTCTTAAAAAAGACATTAAAAAAAGTCTTTTCTGAACTTAAAATATGCATTATTCCCTTGATTATTATGGTAAAATACTCATTTTTTTTTTTAAATCGTTTACTTTTTCCCTGAGTATTTATTTCTTCAAGAAAAGAATAATTTTTTACCACATTTCAACATTTGGGTCAAAAACCAATGAAAAACTGTGTTAAATAAATTTGGCTAATTACAGTTTTCAAAGGTTTCTGACCTAAAAATTAAAATTTTGTGAACAAAAATGATTTTTTTTTTGAAGAAATGAATACTCAGGGAAAAATTAATCGATTTTTAAAAAAAAGTTATTTTACGATGAAAATCAAACAAGTCAGAAATAGGCATTTTTCAATATAAAACTTTGAGTAAAATCTTAAATTGACGACAACTCGGCTAAATTTCATCGTAAAAAGAAAAGTTTTTTTTTCTTCTGGAGTAGTTTTTCCCTGGAAATCAGATTTTGTCATCTATTATTTTAAATTTTAATTAACAAAAAGTAATTTTTATCTTGATTAATGAAGTTATCGCCCATTTTATTTTTCTTAAATTATTTTGGGTTGCTCAGATACGAAAAACACGGTTTTCGACATAAAAGTGGCAAAATCTTTTTGGCATCCATCGCCGATTCCGTGATAACGTTTTTTTTTTGCATTCTATAGGTTGCAAACTATCAAAAAATCATGGTGGTAATCGTTGCCTCTTAAATTTTTTTTTTTTCATTTTTAGTGCTCATAAAACGTATTTTCTCGTAGAAATACACATAAATTAGGCATTATTTTTTTTAACTACTTAACTTGGACAAAAAACTGAAGAAAAAAAAAATTTGAAGGCGCATCGATATAACCCGTATTTTCAGATAGTTTGAACCTTCAGAAAACCGAAACAAAAAGTGAACAAGAAATCGGCGATAGATGCCAAAAAGATTTTTCCACTTTTATGTCAAAAACTGCCTTTTTTCGTAACTGATTTTTGAAAATTTTTATTTCAGGGGTTTTACGCGGTATTTTTAGGGATATTTGTTTGTGACAAGTTAAAAAAAGTTCAAAACTAATACAAACAAGGATTTAGCATCAGTTTTTAAGAATATTTTGACATTTATAAGCTTGAAAACCTGTATTTATTTGCTTTTTTTCAAATTTTGTTTTATTAATTTTTCTTGCACCTTAGGCTTGTCTATTTTAATATTTTGTCTATTTTATTTTTATCTCATAAAATATATTTTTCCAAGCAAATAAAACTCCATTAATGATTATGGGCCCAAATATTTTTCATTTTTACACGTTTATTACCAATTTTTTCAATTTTATACAATACGTAATTTTTGACCGATTATGCATATTTTCAAGCTGTAGAATTAAATTGAAAGGGGAGTTCAATACATTTGGAACACCAAATTATAACAAATGGTTATGAATGAGTTTATTATGTTGAAAAAACATGCCGGCTACTCTCCGTTCATTCCAAAGGGCCATCTGAGCCTAGAAACGCAGGGCTCAATGAAATAGGGTTTTTTGGTAATTTTCAATGAGACCCTAAAACCTTACAAGTTAACTTAAACTCTTTTACTCTTTTCTTTGGTTGATTTCATTTTTTTGGTGTAAATAACACCTTTCAAACGCCGTAAACCGTAATTTATTATCATTAATTCTCTCATCACTATAGCCAATTAACTAAATGGTCGTTTTTGGTTAAAAATGACCTATTTTTAAATTGCTGCCAAATTTGTAATTTTTGACGAAAATGGGTTTTATAAGTCTCAAAATATTTCCACAAGCTTCAAATTTCCAAAAATTCTTTATTCTACTTTTTTGAATTATTCAATCATCAGATATATGATAATTAGAAGTCGGAGTCCCAATTATATGGTTTTATAAAAAGCTAATTTTTAATGTTAACTTAGAAGAGCCATTTCTTAAAAACGACTCAAGGAAATGAGACGAGAAAAAATTTTTGAAAACTTCAAGCTTGTAGGAATTTTTCAAGACATACAAAACCTTTTTTTATTAGAAATTACGAATTTGGCAGCAATTAAAAATAGGTAATTTGGTTAATTGGCTACATTAATAAAAAAATTAGTGATGGAAATTGCGGTTTACGGCGTTTGAAAGGTGACACTTACACCAAAAAATTGAGACCAACCAGAAGTGTTTTGATTAACTTGTGAGGTTTAAGCGTTTCATTGCCAAAAAACCCTATTTTATAACATTGAACCCTGCGTTTCTAGGCCCAGAAGACCCATTAGAATGAACGGAGAGTAGCCGTCTTGTTTTTTCAACATAATAAACTCATTCATAACCATTTGTTTTAATTTTGTGTTCCAAATGTATTGAACTCCCCTTTTAATTTAATTCTACAGCTTGAAAATATGCATAATCAGTCAAAAATTACGTATTGTATAAAATTGAAAAAATTGGTAATAAACGTGTAAAAATGAAAAATATTTGGGCACATAATCATTAATGGAGTTTTAAGTATTTAAGATGAAAAAGTATAATTACTTCATTTTAACAAGAATTAAAAAATTGGGACTCTAGGGGTTCCATCATTGTAGTGCATTAAAATAATTATTTTCGGGCATCTTGATGGTATGTAACAATCAATTTGGACTAAAAATTATCAATATTTACCATTATAACTTGTACGTAGATTAAAAACAGCCTAAGGTGCAAGAAAAAGTAATAAAACTAAATTTGAAAAAAAGCAAAAAATAAATACAGGTTTTTAAGCTTATAAATGTCAAAATATTGTTAAAAATTGATGCTAAATCCTTGCTTGTATTAGTTTTGAACTTGTTTTAACTTGTCATAAAAAAAAATCCCTAAAAATACCGCGAAAAACCCCTGAAATAAAAATTTTCGAAAATCGGTTAGCTCAGTTACGAAAAAAGGCAGTTTTTGAGATAAAAGTGGAAAAATCTTTTTGGCACCTATCGCCGATTTCTTGTTCACAATTCGGTTTTCTGAAGGTTCAAACTACCTGAAAACACGGGTTATATCGATGTGCCTTCAAAATTTTTTTTTCTTCAGTTTTTTGTCCAAGTTAAGTAGTAAAAAAAAAAATAATGCCTCATATACTAAAAATTATTATCAAAATTAATTTTTTTTTTCAATGTAAAAATGTCCCATTTAAATTATAATTGACTCATCCTGTTTTTACTTATAATAACTTGTTCGTCCAGATTATCCTTTTTTACGTAATTAAAAATATTTTTTATTCTTAAAATATTAATAATTATATACCTATTTGCTAAAAGAAATGTATCGAAAAAAAATAAAAGTATTCATCTTTTCTCATGGTATAAAATCAAAAAACATTATTTTATGACTCTAACTGGTTTGCTATGCGTTTTTAGGTACAAAAAATATGGCTTGTAATTTCACAAATGTTTGTCGCAAATTTTCGATTAAAAATTGCAATTTTTCTACAAAAATCGTAAAATTACGACACAGTAGTAAATTTACGATTTTGTCGAAAATTTACGAAAAAATAAATCGTAAATTTACTATTTTTTCGCAAATTTACAAATATTAGTAAATTTCCGATTTTTTTCGAAAAATTGCGAATTTTTTCGAAAATTTACTAAATTTTAGTAAATTTACCAATTTTGTCGAAAAATCACCGGAGTTTTTTTTACAGTGCAATTAAATATTTAATTTAAAACTTATAACAGATTTGTTTAAACACAACCTAAATGCATGGAACATGTTTACTACAGATGAGGGTTAGGTGTAATGCATTATTGTTACGCAGCATTACAATACATTTTGCTAGTAGTATATTTTTTCTAAGTCCCTTACCCCAAATTATTACAAGTCCCTAAACCCTGATTATTCTAAGCCGCTAAGCCCGAATTATTCTAAGTCCCATTGGACCTTCTACCCCTTAAATCGGACACATTTTATACCCCCCTTGATTTTCGGATTCCCAGGGTACCAATCTATATAAACATGTTTCATGTTAAAATACGTTTCTTTTTCAACCCCAATCAACATTCTTTTCGCGAAAAGACATATTTTAATTTTTTTGTTTTATTTGTTTTAGTGCGGTATTAATCTGTGTTATGATTGTTGTAGTTAATACTTTCTATGATAAATGCCACTAAACTTACTTGTTTTAATAATTGCGCCAATTTTTGAAAGTTTTCGTATTGCTTTTTACCCTGGTTCATAAAAATAGACTGCCTCAAATTAAATTGAAAATGCATCATTTATTAATTTTTTATCATTATTTTAGCAACATCAACTTATTCAATAGTCAGAATTTCAAATATTTTTGTTCTACTATTTTCATTCTTAATTTTTACGATATATTCAAGTGGTATTACCAGTCATTTAGCTATTCCTAAATTAGACCCACCATTTGAAACTGTACAAGAATATTCAAAGGATGGAACTTATGGACTAATCACTCTCAGAGATACGAAAAATGAAGATGCAATCGTAAAAAAAAATTTTAATAGTTAAAAATTCAAATTATTCATTTTTTACTCTTTTGTTTACAAAATGGCAGGATTTTAATCGAAAGATGCATTTTCTTTATGCTATCTATTTTATTTTATTTAACTCTAGTAAAATTTTCACTATTTTGTTATTAAACAATTTTATTTGCTTTAATGCAGACTAAAGTCTATATAAACTATTGTTTTCTTTTTATTTGTTATTTAAAAATTTTTTCTTTCTAATGGGTCGAAAACATTTTTCTCGTCTTGCAGCCCGATCGAAAAAAACATGTTTTCGCCCCAATGAGAAAGAAAAATTAAATTTTATCGATTGTAGCAAAAGAATAATGCCCCAGTTTGCAATAATTAACCTGCGATTAGGGCCATTTTTTTGCTTCCATGGTTAAAATTAATTAAACTGCTTGTAAAATATTTTTCTAGTTTAATTATTATACATTTTTTGACAGTAAATTCTTTTTATAGCATTCAAATGACTCCGAAACTTCTATTCTTAAGCCCTTATTAAAACCTCATGAAAAATTACCTGTATTTGCAGCGGACGCATTTAAAATGGTAAGTTTTTTTTTAAATAATTAAAAATATCATTCTATTCTAACGTTCTTCACAAACTCTAATGAGACTTAGTTCATTACGTAGGTTTTTTAAGCTTGTAATTACGAATACAAAGGTCCCGAACATGAAAAATTGGTTAACTTACCCTAAATCGAGAAAGACACCTTGTATTAGGGGTAAATTTTCTGCATAAAACTTTTCACCCCTAAAAAAGAATTTTTTTGATAATTCAAGGGTATCAGACATATTTTTAATCTTACGGACCACAAAAGTCGTTTTAAAAAACATGTTTAATGTTGTATTAAGGTGTACAAGTCACTAATTAAACTATACATTATTATTACCTTTTATATATCCGTCTAGTGACTTCGTTGAATTACTTCAATACCAACGCGTTTCGGAATTTAATAATTCCATCATCAGGGTTTAAAGACACTAATATTATTTACATGAGTTAATAATTAAATATTTAAAATACTTAAAACACTGCTTTACTTATAAGCGAACATAAAGTTTGCAAACATAAGGAGCGCGCGCAAAGATAGCCGGCGTGGCACTCATGCAAAAGTAGAGATCAGCGACCTAAAAAACGTTTTGATATGATATGCAAATATTGAAAAATCACGACCAATAAGGGGTGTTTTTCCCAAAATTTAAGAATGCTTAACTCATTTTTTATGCACCAAATCTTTAAATTCGTAATGCGCGCCTCCAAGACCTTATGTAATGGGTTAAATCTCATTACAGTTTGTGAATATTGCAAACAAGCCCTTATAAGTAGGAGAATTTTTCTTAATTTAAGGGCGTTAGATAAATTTCACAAGAATGAAACCTTGATTTGTGGAATCAGCAATCTAAAAAACCTATATAGTAGACCTTTTTTCATTTAAGTTGCCGAAAACAAGCTCCCCACCACCATGACTCGACTGGAGTACTAGGCTAAGATGTAAAATTCGAAAAATGTAAAGAAAGTATAATTTTTAATTATAATATTCTATTTAATTGAAATTAAATTTTAAAATTAATTTGAATTCGTTTATTGACTTTAAATAAGGATTGTTATTGACTTAACTCTTTGTTTTCATTCCACTGTCACAACTCCGCCTAAGTTAGCACTCATGTAAACGGGGCCTTTTAAAATTCAAGGGAGGATTAAATGCCATATTTTTCTATAATTTATTTTTAAAAAAAAGAATTTATTTGTTACATGATAATAGTATTTATATAGAAAAAATAAATTAAAATCTTGAACTTTTTATAATCTATTTTCTTCTTAAAAAATCCAAATTTTTTTTTTTTTGGATCAAGTGTATTTATGTACATATATTTTTATAGCTTTGTGATGAAAGAACAGGTTTATACATAAATAAAGTTTACTATGAAGATCATATTAAATTTTCAAAATGTTTATTAACTCCACTGAATTTAAATGAGCTTGAAAATTATGGATTACCTTTGAAGAAAAACAGCAAATATAAGGAAGAAATTAATTACAAGTTAACTTTTAATTTAATTAATAATATTTTTAATATTAAGCATTAAAAAAATTTTTTTTTAAAATTACAGCATTATAAAATTTATGGAGAATGGATTATTAACAAGATTGAAGAAGAAATATTTTACAAGTGATGCAATTGACAAAATAAATGGCCCAAATTTTCACGTATTTAATGATTATTCTATTATTTTAATAATTCTTGTTGGTGTGCTTTTATCAATTTTGATTTTAATTGGAGAATTTATTGTATATTCATATCAATTGAGAAAACAAGAAACTTTTTAGGTTTTAAATAATTCTTTAGAAATAATAATTGTATAAGCACGGTTAGATTGAAAAAAAAAACTTTTGAGTTTTTTTAATATAGAAAAATACAACTTTATAATTCAAATACATAATTGGGATAACATTATTACTTCACTATCTTTGAAAAAAACATTAAAAATTTATTGTTGGGTAATAATTTTTATAAATTAAATAAACATTAAAATAATTGAACGAAATAGTTTTAAAATTTTTTACTTTTATTTTATTTGTTTTGCATTAAATAAAATTATTATGATACCCAAGCAAAAAAAATCATATGACTAATCATATAATTTATCATATAAATAATCATATGAATAATCATATAATTAATGATATGATTAATTGATCCCAATGATCATATAAATAATTATATGATTAATTATATGATTTTTCAAAATCAGCTAATTTTTTAAAAAAACGTTAAAAATTTCTACATTTTTCTAATTTATCAGAAACTTTTATTTTTTTCATCGAATAAATTGCTTTTTGACGATTTACAGAAAATTGGCGTAATAAACGAAAGAAATTTTAGCATTTATTTATTTTATAAACGAATTATTAATGCCACATAGCACCAAACGTTTTTTAAAAGTCTAAAAACATTTCTAAACTTTTCCAAATGTTTCATTAATATTTTAGGACATTTCACCGGTTCCTTCTTCTTTTTTCTCAAAAAATTACGTTTTCCGTATTTGTAGATATTTGGCGTTAAAAAAATTAAGAAAATTTCGTATTTTTTTCATTTTATTTATTTTAACCAATTATAAATATAAAAAGCAAAATTTACTATTTATTAAAACTTTATTGAGATCATAAAACTAAAACTGATCCTTGGAAACATCATTCAAAATTTCTGTAACTAAAAAAAGTATAAATTATTGAGATATTATTCTCTACTGCAAATAAAATCTGAGCGAATTGCATTACCTATTTGCTCCCTGGGGCAGGAAGTGTACTCCCTGAAATTTTTTTCATCTCCTGGAATACCTTCGGGATAAAAATGAACTGCCCGAGGGAAAGCTGATTTCCTGGAGGTATAATTTTTTATTTTTCATTCAAAACAATTTTCCGATTTTTCAAGATGGTAGATCAAAAAACATGTCAGATTAAGCTTTTTACATTGCCTGGGGGTTTTTCAGGTTGAAAAAATGTTTTTAATGATGAAAATTTTTATTCTTTTGTCCTTGCATATTTACCGATTTTCCAAAATGGCGGACCAAAATATATATCAGAAAAAGTTTTTCACATTGCCTGGGTTTTTTGGCCCTAGCATATTTTCCAATTTTCCCATAAAATATGAAAAAAGGAAATATTTATATTGCTAGGGGGTTTCAGAGGTTGAAAAAAACGTTTTTACTACTGATTATTTTCATTTTTTTCCCCAGCATATTTTCTGATTCTCCAAAAAATAATTTAAAAAAACTTTTAACTGGTTTGTGTTTTCACACAACCAACCATCATGGAACATGTTCGGTTATAACAGTTTTGACAAACCGAAATTACAATAAATCTGGAAATGTAAATTATCCTAAGCCCATGAACCGAAAGTATCCTAAGTTTTTGTTCAAATCAGTGCTTGACCAGGCCCTGAGTTCTACTTCAAATTATTCTAAGTCCCTAAATCAAAAATATTTTAAGTCTATTACACCCCCCCCCCGAAAAACGTCACTTTTTAACCCCTCTCCCCTGCCGAGCATGACTTTTTCAAACATCCCATGTTAAAATAAATTTCTTGAATTGGTAAATTAGTTAACTAAATAAATAAGAACAAAGCATGCTATCGAATCAAATTAAATACGTTTTTTGTTTATGATAAGCATTGGAACTTAATGTTTCTTGAAGATTAAATTCTTGAATAAGTGAAAAAATGAAAATTTTCATATTTAAAAATGTTTTCCTCAACCTTGAAAACCCCCAGGTAATGTAAAAAAGCTTAGTCTGAAATTTTTTGGGCCCACGATCTTGGAAAATCGGAATATGGTGTAGCAAGAAAATAAAAATTTTCATTAACGAAAATGTTTTTCTCAACCTTAAAAATCTTTAGGTAATGTAGAATGTTCCTTTTTTTATGTTTTTTGGTCCGCCAGATTGTAAAATCAGAAAATATGCTGGGGCAACGAAATAAAAATTTCCATTAATGAAAACGTTTTTCTCAACCTTTATTGAAATCCACAAGTAATGTAAAATGTTCTTTTTTTTCATGTTTTTTGGTCCGATATATTGCAAAATTGGAAAATCGTTTTGGATAAAAATTTAAAATTATGCCTCCAGGATAACAGCTTTCCCTGGGGCGCGGGCGGTTCATTTTCATCCCAAAGGTAATTCAGGAGATGAAAAAAATTTTAGGGACAATAAATTACACCAAATGGTTATGGATGAGTTTATTATGTTGAAAATACATGTCTGCTACCCTCTGTTCATTCCAATAGGCCTACTGGGCCTATTAATGTTATGGGGTTTTTTGGTAATTTTCAATGAAACGCTTAAACCGCACAAGTTAACCAAAACACTTCTGGTTGGTCTCATTTTTTTGGTTTAAGCTTCACCTATTAAACTGAAATTTATTATCCCTAATTTTCTCATCATTGTAGCTGAATGACCAATTTTTAAATTGCTGCTAAATTCGTATTTTCTGACATAAAAGGGTTTTATATGTCTCGAAATATTTCTACAAGCTACAAGTTTCCAAAAATTTTTTACTCGTCTCATTTCCTTGAGTCGTTTTTAAGAAATGGCTCTTGGAAGTTAACATTAAAAATGAGCTTTTTTAAAAAATCATAAATTTGAGACTCCGATTTCAAATTATCATATCTGATTAACAAATAATTGAAAAAGGTAGAATAAATTTTTTTTGAAATTTTAAACTTTTGGAGACTTATAAAACCCTTTTTCTTCAAAAATTACAAATTTGGCAGCAATTTAAAAATTTGTCATTTTTAGCCAAAAATGACCGTTTGGTTAATTGGCTATAGTGATAAGAGAATTAATGATAAAAAATTGCGGTTTTACGGCGTTTGAAAAGTGGCACTTACAGCGAGAAAATGAAATTAACCAGAAGAGTTTTGTTTAACTTGTGAAGTTTTAGCGATTCATTGAAATTGACGATAAAACGATAAAATTGAGCCCTGCGTTTCTAGGCCCAGAAGACCCATTGGATTGAACGGAGGGTAGTCGGCATGTTTTTTTAATATAGTAAACTCATCCATAACCATTTGGCGTAATATGGTGTTCCAAATGTATTGAACTCCACATGTAAGATATTTTAACTATATTTACTTAAAATATTAATCTTACAACTATCGAGTCAATGCTTTGCACCATTCGGTAAAAAAAAAAGAAACAATAAATTAAAAACGTTTATTTGTTTAAAGAAATACAACTTGTTAAATTTCTAGTCATAAATGCTTAAAATTCAATATTAGGCAGTTAGGATTAAAATTCTGCTAAAACTTGCTCTAAAATTAGCTTTAAAAATAAAAATAGCTACTCATTATTACTGGAAAAGTTTAGTGAATAATTTCCTACCGCCCCACCTTCTGATAATGAATTTTCTTCAGCTAGTGCCTAGAGCAGAATTTTGATCCTAACTGCCCATATCTGGAAGCATTTATAACTAAAACTTTATAATGTTGTATTTAATTAAACTTTTTAATTTTTTTTTTCATTTCTGGCACCCAATTTCGCAAAGCAACGACTCGATAGCCAAAAAGTGATTAATTTAAGTAAATGTAGTTAGAATATCTTAGTGTAACTCAGTGACTGAAGAGCCTCCTTAAAAGGTATAATCAAATAATAGCTTCTGTAGATAATTAAAATACCTAATAAGAACCTCTTAGGGCTATCCAAATATTATATTACATAAGGCAAAAAAGAGGAAGGAAGGGGTTTGATTTTCTTATTTTTTCTTAGTCAGGAGGGAATGAGATTTAAAAATATCTTATGCAAGGTTTACTTAGCATATTAATATTTTTTTTTAAATTTAAAATTCAATCTTTTGGCTTTTTCCAAAAATATGCCAGTCACCATTTGCATTATAATGATTTTTAATTTAAAATATTAAGAAATGTTTTTAAAAATAATTTGAATAATAGGTATTACTTTAAAATAGACAAGGGTGGTTCAAATTAGGATTTAAAAAACTAATATTCTATTGTGTAAAGTTACAAGCTTATAGAATTCACGCACATGAAAATCATCTAATATGTTTAAATTTAATTTTTGTGGGGTTTTTATTATCTGAACATTATTTTGTAAAACACATTTCCATGCATTACTCTTTTCTTAGACAGCATTCAGCAAACATTTTAGAAAATGCATAAAAAAATTGGACTGTTAAAAAAAACATTTTGATAATGAGTAAGATCTTACAAAGGGAGCAGGAGGTTAGATGAAATTCTTATTCTTTCTTACAAAAGGGGGAGGGAGGGTCTAAAAACCCCAAAACTTGTCTTACGTAATATATGAATAGCCCCTTATATTTTATAATATACATTTTTTTAAATATTTTGTTACTTACAAACTTCATAGATTATTTTTGTTAAAACATTTTTAGAATGGTTTTAAAAGCTCTAGAAATGCTTTTCATATCCTTTTTGCTGATTTTTACAGATTTTCATTTGCAAATCGACGCACTACATTAAGCTTTAGTTGTCTGTACCCATTGACATAAGAATCAATATTGGTTGAAAATAGCAAGTTAACTTCAATCATATATGTATCTCAAAGATGCACTTTTATTCGAAGATTTAATTTTAACCTAAAAAAGACATAAAAAAAGCAAATAAATTCGCTATAATTTGTTAAATCTTAAAATAAAATTAAAAAAGAGTGAATTTACATTAACAAGGTGAAATTTTACTTGTAGGATTCTAACCTTGAGATCTTATTTCATATTTACTCAAAGTCGATTTCTTTTAATAAATTCCTGGTTAAAGTTGCAAAAAAATAAAACTGCAAAAAATAATTTAACTTTGTTTAGTATTTTATAAGGGCTAAAAAATATTTTATAATACTTTTTGATTTTAATTTCAATTTCAGAGAATCAGCTATTTGAAGTCATTTTTATCAAAAGTACATTTTTCAGCGTTTAGAGAACAGACAGAACCATTATTTTTACAGATCTACTAAAAATGCTTCTTTGATTGGACTGAAAAAAATTCACACAAATTAATATATACTTTTAATATTGCACTTATTAATTTTTAACTTAATGTAATTTTTTCTATATTTTAATATTTTTTTTTACTGATTAAAAAATTTGATTTATTACTTTTTGGTTAAGTTTGTTTATTAGAATAATTTATGCTAATGAACTTGAACTTTGATATAAACAAATTTAACCAAAAAGTAATAAATCAAATTTTTTAATCAGTAAAAGAAAATATTAAAATATAGAAAAAATTACATTAAGTTAAAAATTAATAAGTGCAATATTAAAAGTATATATTAATTTGTGTGAATTTTTTTCAGTCCAATCAAAGAAGCATTTTTAGTAGATCTGTAAAAATAATGGTTCTGTCTGTTCTCTAAACGCTGAAAAATGTACTTTGGATAAAAATGACTTCAAATAGCTGATTCTCTGAAATTGAAATTAAAATCAAAAAGTATTATAAAATATTTTTTAGCCCTTATAAAATACTAAACAAAGTTAAATTATTTTTTGCAGTTTTATTTTTTTGCAACTTTAACCAGGAATTTATTAAAAGAAATCGACTTTGAGTAAATATGAAATAAGATCTCAAGGTTAGAATCCTACAAGTAAAATTTCACCTTGTTAATGTAAATTCACTCTTTTTTAATTTTATTTTAAGATTTAACAAATTATAGCGAATTTATTTGCTTTTTTTATGCCTTTTTTAGGTTAAAATTAAATCCTCGAATAAAAGTGCATCTTTGAGATACATATATGATTGAAGTTAACTTGCTATTTTCAACCAATATTGATTCTTATGGCAATGGGTACAGACAACTAAAGCTTAACGTAGTGCGTCGATTTGCAAATGAAAATCTGTAAAACTCAGCAAAAAGGTATGAAAAGCATTTCTAAAGATTTTAAAACTATTCTAAAAATGTTTAAACAAAAATAACCTGCGAAGCTTGTAAGTAGCAAAAATTTTTTTAAATGTATATTAAACATATAGAGGTTCTTTTTAGGTTTTATAATGATTTAAAGAAGCTAATATTTGATTACCTTTTAATGGGGCTTTTCAGTCACTAAGATATTCTAACTACATTTAATTAAATTCATCACTTTTCAACTATCGAGTCGTTGCCTTGCTTAAATGGGTGCCAAAAAATAAAAAAAAATTAAAAAATTTTATTGGTTTAAACAAATGAATTTTAAAGTTTTAGTTATAAATACTTCCAGATATGGGCATTTTGGATCAAAATTCTGCTAGGCACTAGCTGAATAACATTCATTATCAGAAGGTGGGGCGGTAGGAAATTATTTGCTAAACTTTTCCAGTAATAATGTGCAGCTATTTTCTTATAATTTTTAAAGCTAATTTTAGAGCAAGTTTTAGCAGAATTTTAATCCTAACTGCCGATATCTTGAATCTTAAGCATTTATGACTAGAAATTTAATAAGTTGTATTTCTTTTAACAAATAAACTTTTTTAATTTATTGTTACTTTTTTTTTAACCAAATTGTGCAAAGCATTGACACGTTAATTGTAAAATTATTATTTTAAGTAAATATAGTTAAAATATCTTAGTTTCAAAATGTGTAACTCACTTACTGAAAAGCTTCCTTAAATCTCGTCTCTAACAAAAATAACCACGTGGTATTACTCCCTGACTCAGAAATTTATAAATCTTTAAATTCAGGGAGTTAAATTTTTAACCTATTCAAATATTTGTTAATCAGATATGATAATTTAAAGTCAGAGTCCCAAATTTATGATTTTTCAAAAAAGCTCATTTTTAATGTTAACTTGCAAAAGCCATTTCTTAAAAACGATTCAAGGAAATGAGAAGAGTAAAAAATTTTTGGAAACCTATGAAGCTTGTAGGAATTTTTCGAGACTTATAAAACTCTTTTTTGACAAAAAATACGAATTTGGCAGCAATTTAAAAATTGGTCATTTTTAGCCAAAAATGGCAATTTGGTTAATTTGCTATATTGATGAAAAAATTAGGGATAATAAATTTCAGTTTAATAGGTGACGCTTACACCAAAAAAATGAGACCAACCAGAAGTGTTTTGGTTAACTTGTGAGGTTTAAGCGTTTCATTGAAAATTACCAAAAAACCCCATAACATTAATAGGCCCAGTAGGCCCATTGGAATGAACAGAGGGTAGCAGACATGTTTTTTCAACATGATAAACTCATACGTAACCATTTGGTGTAATTTGGTGTTCCAAATGTATTGAACTCCTATTGTTAGTTTCAAAATGTGTAACCCCCTTACTGAAAAGCTTCCTTAAATCTCTAACCTAACAAAAATAACCACGTAGTACTACTTCCTGACTCAGAGAGTTATAGCTCTTAAATTCAGGGAGTTAAATTTTTTACTTCTTTTCTAAATTTTTAACCTATTTTATTTTAACTCTCTAAATTCTGCCCGTGAATTTAGAGAGTTAAATCACCGAAATTAGAGTGTTAACTCCTTGGGACAGGGAGTTATCTCCCTGAAATTTTTGTCATCTCCTGAAATACCTTTGGGATGAAAATAAACCGTCCCAGGGAAAGCTGTTATCCTGGAGGCATAATTTTAAATTTTTATCCAAAACAATTTTCCAATTTTGCAATATGTCGGACCAAAAAACATGAAAAAAAAGAACATTTTACATTACTTGTGGATTTCAAAGGTTGAGAAAAACGTTTTCCTTAATGGAAATTTTTATTTCTTTGCCCCAGCATATTTCCTAATTTATCAATATCGCGGATCAAAAAACATAAAAAAAGGAACATTCTACATTACCTGTGGGTTTTTAAGGTTGAGAAAAACATTTTTAAATATGAAAATTTTTATTTTTTTACCCCCAAAAATAACAATTGATGCATGCATGTATATACTTATTCAAAAATTTAATCTTCAAGAAACATTAAGTTCCAATGCTTATCATAAACAAAAAACGTATTTAATTTGATTCGATAGCATGCTTTGTTCTTATTTATTTAGTTAACTAATTTACCAATTCAAGAAAGTTATTTTATCATGGAACGTGTTCATAGGTTGGGTTGTTTGAAAAAGTCCGGCTCGGCAGGGGAGGGGGGTTAAAAAGTGACGTTTTTAGTGGGGGGGGGGTGAAATAGACTTCGAATATTTTTGATTTAGGGACTTAGAATTATTTGAAGTGGAACTCAGGGCCTGGTCAGGCCCTGATTTGAACAAAACCTTAGGATACTTTAGGTTCATGGGCTTAGGATAATTTATATTTCGAGATTTATTGTAATTTCGGTTTTTCAAAACTGTTATAAGCGAACATGTTCCATGATCGTTGGTTGTGTGAAAACACAAACCAGTTATATTTTTTTTAAATTATTTTTTGGAGAATCAGAAAATATGCTGGGGAAAAAAATGAAAATAATCATTACTAAAAACGTTTTTCTCAATCTCTGAAACCCCCTAACAATATAAATATTTCCTTTTTTCATATTTTATTGAAAAATTGGAAAATATGCTAGGGCCAAAAAACCCAGGCAATGTGAGAAACTTTTTCTGATATATATTTTTGTCCGCCATTTTAGAAAATCGGTAAATATGCAAGGGCAAAAGAATAAAAATTTTCATAATTAAAAACATTTTTTTCAACCTGGAAAACTCCCAGGCAATGTAAAAAGCTTAATCTGAAATGTTTTTTGATCTACCATCTTGAAAAATCGGAAAATTGTTTTGAATGAAAAATAAAAAATTATACCTCCAGGATATCAGCTTTCCCTCGGACAGTTCATTTTTATCCCGAAGGTATTCCAGGAGATGAAAAAAATTTCAGGGAGTACATTCCCTGCCCCAGGGAGCAAATAGCTAATGCGATTCGCTCAGATTTTATTTGCAGTAGAGAATAATATCTCAATAATTTATCCTTTTTTTATTTACAGAAATTGTGAATGATGTTTCTAAGGACAAGTTTTAGTTTTATGATCTCAATAAAGTTTTAATAAATCGTAAATTTTGCATTGTATATTTATAATTGGTTAAAATAAATAAAATGAAAAAAATACGAAATTTTCTTAATTTTTTTAACGCCAAATATCTACAAATACGGAAAACGTAATTTTTTGAGAAAAAAGAAGAAGGAACCGGTGAAATGTCCTAAAATATTAATGAAACATTTGGAAAAGTTTAGAAATGTTTTTAGACTTTTAAAAAACGTTTGGTGCTACGTGGCATTAATAATTCGTTAATAAAATAAATAAATGCTAAAATTTCTTTCGTTTATTACACCAATTTTCTGTTAATCGTCAAAAAGCAATTTATTCGATGAAAAAAATAAAAGTTTCTGATAAATTAGAAAAATGTAGAAATTTTTAACGTTTTTTTAAAAAATTAGCTGATTTTGAAAAATCATATAATTAATCATATAATTATTTATATGATCATTGGGATCAATTAATCATATCATTAATTATATGATTATTCATATGATTATTTATATGATAAATTATATGATTAGTCATATGATTTTTTTTGCTTGGGATTGAATGTACTTATTATATTTGACACAGTATTATGTTTCAAGAAATGCATGAATGCATTATACTAAAGTCTATATTTACATCGATTATTCAGATAAATGGCTATCACATACATATTTTTCTTTATATATTTTATTATTACATGTATTGACTTGCTAAAATGTAAATATTTCTTGAAAATCTTAAATAATGTTTATAAATTCTTATATAAAAACGTTAACCAAGGTCATTCAAAGATTTTACAAATATTTGAAGAATTAATGAATTTTTATACTTTCTAAAAGTATGATTTCTGCATCAGAAATTGGGACTTCACTCTTAAATTTGAAAACACTGCCCCTTTAAAGGGGTGTTTTTGATGTAATCGCACTCTTGACACCCAAAGTTGATCAATATACGTGTTTATGGTCGCTGATTATGAATTTTAGGATCCTGTATTTGAGTAATTGAAACTTTATCCTTAAATTTGCATAAATTATCCCTTAATATTTCATAAAAATTTCATAATTTGGGTTAATTAGAGAGGGTTAAAAACTATGTTATTTTAAAAGGCAACTGGGTCAAATTTTTTAGGTCACTGATTACGAGTTGCTGGTCCTTTTTATTAAAAATTAATATTATACCTTTAAATTAAAAAAATCACTCTCCATAAGGGATATTTTTGCTGTATACAAATAAAAATTTCAGTTGTAAATATAAACACCCATTATATTAAATTTAAACTTTACAATTTTGAATGCATTTTAATATTGTAAAATTAATCAAATAATTAATTTATTATAATATTATGTATTTTGTGTGTGATTGAATTTATCAATATTAAATTCTCATTTAAGTCTTTCGACTTGAAATTTGTATATTAGATTTGTTGCAATCGCATTAATTTTTTAAGACTCATTTCCCTTAAAATTTTACATTATTTAGTAGGGAGGGAAATGATAATTGATTAAGCATATAGCATTATTATATAATACTTATATAAAAATTTTAAATAGAGTGACTTATGTATTTTAATAATTACATATTCAGATTACAAAAGAGTTTTGGTGTTTTTTAAATTAATAATCATTAAAGTTCCAATGCAAAACTTTAAATTATATAGAGACGCTTTATTTATAATTTATGTAGAAAGTAAATTATATAATATGTAATATTTATTAAGCTGTGATAGTTTTTTTCAAATTTTTAAATTTGATTTCTGTAATCCTTCTAGACATTTTATATTTTAAATTAATTTCATAGTTTCATTTTATTTCATAAAATGAGTGGATGGAGTGTTATAAATTGAGCATATTTTTTTTTTTTTTAAGCCATTTGAGAGATAGAAGGTATCCTTCAGCGCACCCGACTTAACTTAAAAGCCCCCAGCGCGCCTCTGCAAGCAGAACTCTCTCCAACTTTCCTCAAACAGCACCCGACCCACCGGTATCCTATGATGGCTCGGTCCCGTATAGGCAGGAAGCTGTTTTTGGATTAGTGTTTCCTTTTTTACATCCACTACCCTCAAGTAATCTCCACTCCACTGGTTCACACCCAGGTTCACGCTGGAAATATACATGAACCCTTTGAGACCAGTATAGAGAGGTTCACACCATGAACTATTGGTAGCTTTATGGATGTATATGCAACATATTCCGTTATGGGGTTAATTCCTAGCTTGGTTAAACATTTGTTACCCTCGGTGTCGCAGGTGATATGGGTGGAAAGAATCCTGGCAAATGTTATAGAGAACATCCCCTTTGAATCCGTCCACCAGTGTAATGTCAGTGTAAAGTGTTTGTGACGTGTGTGCGTGTTATTGCGCGTGTACTGCGTGTTAACCTATAGTCTCAGAATTTCGCCTCTCCCACGACTGGATCTCCTTTTAACGTGGTATCCTAACCACTCGCAAGCGATATAAACACATCATTTAATTTTCTCAGAAAAAAAAATCAGAGGTATCTGCCTGGGATCGAACCTCGGTCCTCCACTTGGAAGCCCAAAGTTTTTACCACTGAGCCATCGCTTGCTCATAATGAGCATATTATTTGTATTATTATTATTATAATTATTATTATGAGCATGCAAACAATATGTAAAAATAATGTATATTAAAAAATATATTTAACAAAATAATTAAATGTGTGTTACTTTATTTAAAAACCTCTGCATCAACACTATTCTTTTAAGATGATTAGCAACTTCTTCTCCATTTTCTGAATCTACAGATGTAATTTCTGGATACATAATTTTTATTGGAAATATCATAATTGTACTGATTGTTTTTTTTAATAAATGCTCTTAACACAAAAAATTGGCTCTAGGGAATTTTTGATTCATTGAGTACGTTCTGAGGTACAAAGGATACACCTTTTCGAAAACATACATACATTCACACAGCAATTCAATTAAAGATGCAATGTTAGATGCAATGAAATAACTTTAGGATCAAATTTCTCCACGAATTAGATATTTATATAATAATAATATAAAACTTTATTTTGCAAGTGCAAAAATGGTACACTCTTTCAATATATTTTATATATAAATATTTAATAATACAGGAAACCCTCCGTATTCGCGGGTAATCGTAATCGCAGATTCAAATATACGCGATTCTTCAAAATATACCGGGATTCTTTTTTCGCGGATTTGAATTTGGTTTTACGCGGTTTTGTAGCAATGTTCACATTTATTAATTTTTTTTTCACAAGATGTTTGTTTACAAACATTATAAAAATTTCTTTTTTGGCTAATTATAATAAATTAAAAATCATGGCCCCTAAAACTAATGAAAAAGAGTGCGCAAAACAGAACATAATTACATAATTCATGAAATAAATTGACTTGATATATAATTTATAGCTGTCATGGAAAAAATGGAAGATATGTTAATCGTTTGGATTAGAGATATGATTCATAAAAAATTTCCCTTGACCACTGATATAATCAGAGAACAAGCCAAACATTTCCATGAGTACGTGCTAAACCATCAAGATCATGCATCGAATGAATCATTTGTCGCAAGTAAAGGAAGGTTCGCGAAATTTAAGAAGCGCTATTCATTACAAAATTATATTCCTCGATTAAAAGATTTGATTGAAGAAAAAGGCTATGCATTAGATCAAGTTTTTAACTGCGATGAAACCGGACTAAATTGAAAGAAAATGCCAAAACGTACATTCCTAACAACAGAGGAGTTTGTTTTGTTTTACTTTATTTACATATATACATATATATACTACGGTCCCAGTCCCGCGTTATTCGTGGATTTTCTTATTCGCCGTCTTTTTCCGGTCTCAATTACCCGCGGATACGGAGGGTTTCCTGTATTCTATAATTTAAATGAATATAAAAATAATAAATAAATAAAATATCTAGATAATTCTAACAATTATTTACAATATGTTTAGCCTAAAAATAAAATTAAATTATATAATTTCCATAAAAATATAGCAAAAAAAAAAAATAAATAAAAAGAGAAGAAAATTATTTAATAATTAAGTAATAAAGTTTACAACAAATAACAACAATCACTCAGTCAGTCAAACAGTCAATAATTTAATCAGTCAATTAATGTTAGCAAATCAAAAGTTATTAATAGTTCAAATTATCTATCATCTAATTTACAGAGATATTGTCTTACTGCTTTCTTAAAACGTAAGTAAGATGGTAACTCACGTATTTAGAGGGGAAGCATGTTCTAGAAATGGCCATATATTACTTGGAAAGAGTAAAGGCCTCAGTCCGTCGTCACAGTGGAAGGTATGTCAAAGCCCTTACGAAGTCCGCGTTCTGGCTTGTCCTTTATAAAGGATTTAGAAAGTGATAAGCGAATAGGGGGTTCCCTCATTCGCACCAATCTGAACAATATTAAGGATGCAAAGTAATCAGTGCGTGTTGACCTAGTCATCCAACCTACTTTCCTTCTGAAACAGATAATGTATTCACTTCTTCGCAAACCATATATATCTAATATTAGAATTAGCTAATCTTTGCAATTGAACACCCAGTTCATCAGTAATATCTGAGTACAATACATTGCAGTAGTTCAGATGAGGAACAACGAGGGATTCTACTATTCATTTTCGTAGTACTTGAGATGTACAAGGCCTAATAGTTTTGAGACAATAAAGCACTTTGTTTACCTATTTTATTACTCGTTATACTTGGGATTTCCATTATAATGTGTTATCTAATATAACACTATTAAGAAAGATTATTTCGACAACAAAAGAAACCATGTTGTTAACATGATTGTTATCTTCTTCATTGTTAACATCAATGTGGGAAATATTGAGATTTTTGAAATATTTTATTGTGCTGGATGAGCCAAATATAATTGCCTGTGTTTTCTTTATGTTTAATGCTAAGTGGTTTATTACTGCCCATTTTGAAACCTTTTTTGGAATTTCTGATAAATAGAAAATGCCCTGCTCTATTTTATGCATAAATTTGCAAATCATTAGCGTATAATAACCTAAAGATGTTGTTTTCACTCTGATGATCTTGAATATCGTTCATATAAATACAGAAAAGAAGAGGCCCTAAAACGGAACCTTGTGGGGCACCTATACTTATATCAAGAGTAAAATAGTCATTTCAAATGGTTTACTGATTATACGGTAAGAAAATTACTGATAAAAATTTACGGGTTACGGGGATTAAAAGGTGATACTAAAACAAAAAAATGAGACCAACAGGAAGGTTTTTGATTGTGTTACCAACGGATTAACGTCGAGGAGATCATACATATATCTAAAACCGAAGCGCAAGCTATTATTGATGGTTTAAATATACGTACATCTGCAAAATGAATTCCGTGAACGGAGAAAAGCGAGTCTAAGATACATCAGACGCAGAAATGTACATAATTATAAACAACTTTTAGCAGACGCTCTCGTAGCCCTACGTGAGTATACTGAATCAAATAGTTCTAACAGTGTTCAGAATATTAAAACTGACAGCTCGAGTCTTGAAGATGGCATTGAAGTAGATGAGGCTGTCCCTTCGAGGATGCCGTATTACTATAACACAATTAAGTTTCTTCAGTTAGAGGTGAAGGAGATTAAAGCGTTTAGGAGTAATAAACTTAATGATATTGCTGATAAGTTTTTCGAGGGAGGTATTATTGATGATGATTTAGTTGAGTGGCTTGAATATGTGTTTCCAAAGGTACGAAGTAGGAGAAAGAGAGCTCCTCTGCCAAAAAACCCACGAAAAACTAGGGGTTCGAGAAGAAAAAGAGAATATGCAATCATGCAAAGCTTATTCAGGAAGAACATGTGTCAAGCTGCAGATGTGGTATAAGATGCCAGAATAAGCTCAAAATTACCAATTATGCATGAAATGATTGAGTACTAGAGCCCCGTTTTTAACGAGAAGTCTGTTCCTATGGATGAAATTGTCCAGGTGCATAAAGCGGCTGAGCTATTGGACATCATAGCTGCAGTCATTGAGGCCAAGGTCGATAAGATCTCGATACTATTAAACTCGGAACCTGGTCCTGACGGAATCTTAGTTAATGAATGGGCTAAAGTTCCCAAATGTATAAAAGCTCTTTTCTTCTATTTAATAATAGCTATTGGCGGCTTTCCAAAAGAGTCATTAATCAGTCTGATCTTTGTCTTTCTTCATTACTGAGAAAGAAAAAGCTGAAGATCCTTCAGAATTTTGACCAATTACGATTGGTTCGGCTGTGGTTCGTCATCTCCATAAAATTGTAGCAAGTAGATTGATGGACTTTGAGGTCGTAGACGAAAGGCAAAGGAACCCTGATGAAGGATGTGTCGAGAACACTTCCATTAAAGTGGAAATTATCAAAGATTTGAGAAAACATCTTAAAGAGCTACATATTACCTTGATTGATGTAGAAAAAGCCTTTCCAATTATCTCGCATTATGCGATTGTGAAAGCTCTAGAGAGAAAAGGCTTTCCAGTAGATATATCATTTATCTCTAATATGTACTGCAGGAGCACAACTTTCCCAGAAATTGGTGATGATTTTTCAGAGGACATAGAAGTTAGAAGAGGTGTCAGACAAGGTGACCCCCTTTCATCACCTATCTTTTGCTTAGTAGCCGACGAACTACTTAATGCTATACCCGTTGAGGTTGGGTATCTTCTAAATGGCACATCAATTAATGCGACAGCTTATGTTGACGAAATCAACATCATAACGTCTTCTAAAGTTGGGATGTAGAAAGCCCTAACAGATTTGGAGAATGCAAAGTTCAGTTTAAGTCTGTTGATGGTTTCATGGTTAAGCAGATAAAACCACCAGAAAGTATAAAGATGATGGGAATCCTATTCGACCCAGCTGGCATTAAAAGAAGTATCGGTAATATTGATAGAGAGTTGATGAAAATTACCAAAGCTCCATTAAAGCCGCAACAGAGATTGAAGATTTTGAGATCCTTCTAATACCTAGATGGTAATATAAATTATCGCTTTCAAGGATCAATATTAAAACGCTAAGAGTGATGGACAAAAGTATGCGTGGCTATATAAAAAAAATGGATTATTCTACTAAAGGATATACCCATTGCTTATATTTATGCGAGTTATATAGTCGGTGGCATGGGTATACCATCTTTAGCTACTACTATTCCATACCTCATTTATTCAAGGCTGGAATCGCTTAAGTATTCGGGTTCGTTTTAGATGGCGAATATAGAGTTATAGAAGGCGCCACCGAAACTTATTGGCGTAAAAAGTTATATTCATCTGTTGACGGTGCTGATTTAAAAGAGTGCTTCAAAACTTCAGTAAATAATAACTGGATTGGTGCTAGTAGCAATGGTATTCCTGGTAGAGATTATATCCAGTATCACCGAGTCAGGATTAACGCTCTCCCTACTAAGAGTAGAACAAGTAAACGTAGAAGAGCTGAGGGGTCAGACAGATTATGTAGTGCTGGTTGTAATGCTTTAGAGATAGCAACGCATGTTGTACACATTTGCTTCAGAACACATGGAGACCGAGTGAGGCGTCACGACGCAGTATTCAAAACCTTGGCTGCGTAACTAAGGCAAAAACGTTGGAAGGTGAGCGAAGAAAACTGCATATTTCCATCAGAAGGCCTTAGAAAACCAGATATAATTTGTCAGAGGTAAAACGAGGTTTGGGTCATTGATACGCAAGTAGTAGGGTTCTATAAGCCCTTGAATGAACTCCATGAGGATAAAGCGAACAAATACAAGAAGGACGAGACCGGCTCGGTAGCGCAGAGGTAACGTTCTTGCTTTGTAATATAGAATTATATTATGAAGTGGGTTTACCGCTGATGCAGAGCAATGATACTTTTATTTTCTAAATAAATATTTAATAAAAATTAAATATTTATTATAAGAAGGGAGAGTAGAGCTGACTGCCGATCCACAGGAGACAGATGAAATAGAAAGTGCTATTTACTGTCTCTGTATGTCATGCATAAAGGACGTTTTTCTACACTGAAAAAAAATTACTGGCCACGCGCCTAGAATTTTATAGGCGCAGAGCGTGTTCAACGAGAACGGGCTCCGGGCCTCGAACAAACTTGCGTTTCACACGTTTAGATCACGAGACATATAAAAAATACAAAGAGAAAATGCTGGGGCCCCCTCTCCAAACGCGTGAAACGCCAGTTCGTTCGAGGCCCTCGCCGGTCTCGCTAAACAGGCACTACGCCTGTACTAGCAATCTAGGCGCGTGGCCAGTAATTTTTTTTCAGTGTAAGGTTTTTCGCGCCTCTTTTAAAGCGTAGAGTTGTAGAAGTACAACTCTGCGCTTTAAAGACGGAATTGTCAGCATGGCTCTTATAAAAAAGTCGTACCTTGGACCGCAATTGGCGTTCCCAAATCCTAAAAAGGTTAAAAATAATTGAGTTTGAGAAACGGTTGTTAAAAATTCCACCAACTCTGTATATTCCTTCTAATCCTACAGTTACACTAACAATTTATCCACATACGTCTCTAAACCTAAAAATTATTTCCATTAAAGGAAAAAGCGGTTTATATCTCAATATATATATCGACTTCCGAGAAAATAAAAGCAAAAAATGCGGTTTGGACCGCTTGTCCAAATTGTTGCTGACCTCCGTATAACGAATTGTTCTAAGAGTTTAAACAAACGCACATATACAAGAAGGACGAGATTCGCATAGCCATAGTGAGTGAAAGGAAGATCCCCGCTGATAGCATCAAGTTCATTTCTTGTACGATATCTTATAGGGGTGTATGGAGTCAAATGTTACTTGAAGATCTTTTAAGCCTAGGCTTAACTAAAGGGTTCTTGGAAAAATTAAACGATGGTGCTTCAAAGAATGCACACAAATTGGACGAGGTTCAATAGCACGACTTCAAGAGTCCATTAAACCTGGAAAACAAAAATGGAGTATTAGAAGCTTCAAGTTACTAACAAAAGGATTACCCGTTTCCATGACAAAAGCGTCAAGTCCGCAACGGGAAAAATAGCAGCATACTTATAGCAATGCAGTCCATCGCAGAAGAGTAGATTCAAAGAAGATCAGTTGATGAACTCTTCTAAAGTATAAACGAAATGGGGAGTGAGTTTAGTTGGTAGCTGCCGGAAAAGGAGTAGTCCCACACTGTTCAGAACACCGGGTTTTTTTCGTGCGTAATGAATTCTCACTCCCCTGCCCGTATGCAAAAAAAAAAATAGCAGCGTCATTTAGAATATAGCCTAAAAAACCCTATCATAACATGCACTCTGCTAGGGGATTGAGCCTATTAAAATGGCTTGAATTACTCAAAAAATTGGCTCTTATAACATTCTCATGAAACATTTCCCAGAAAATCCGAATTCTCAGTCAGAATTTCATTTGGTCACATGACTTGGCGGGAAATTTGAAATTTGTGAAAAATGATCTTCTAAAAATAAATATATTATGCAAGGTCGTGCTTTGAAAATGAATTTGCCAAAAAAATGAATTCAAATGTTGAAAGTACATGAGTAAATAAAAAGTTTGAGGCCAACAGGATGAAAATTGAAGTGTCTGCAGCTGAGATAACAAACCTAGAAGAAGTAAAGCAAGAAAATTGATTTTCTCGCGTATGTGTAGTTTAAAATAAAATATTGGACCTTTGAAATAGAATTCTAAGGGAAATTTCCTATGCATTACCATAAGGAAAAAAAATTTTACTGCAAAGAACGCGTTTGCGAGAACAATTTAAAAAAAAAAAAATTTGTCAAAAATTTAAAGTTTTTAAAATTTGACCAAAACCAAAATCACTCAAAGTGACTTGGCTCTAGAAAGCTAAAAATTGGGAAAAATTATTTTTTTATGTATATTTTTGAATCAAAATATTTTGGAGCTCATTTTGAAATTCGAAAATCCAAACAAAATCCAAAATTCACAAATATTGACCGAAATATATATCATAAAAATATACATAAATTACATATATGGAAAATTTTTAAATGAAAACAAAAAGCATTTTTATTAGTAATAATAGTAAAAACAATAAAGTACATCACTTTATTACATATTGCACTGCATACAAATTTGTTGCATTATAAATATTGAATTTTAAAATTTCCAGTTTCTAATATTATTTCTTACTGTTCGCATTAAACTTTTTCTTTCATTTATAAAAAAAAATAAAAAACAAAAACATAAATAAATAATGAAATTTAAAATTAACTTTTTGTATTTAATATTCATAATTATAAATTTTTCTGCTTCTAAATTTAATTTTATTAAAGGAAATGATGTTAATAATTATGCTTCTCTTATAATTGAAGTTCACATTTTAATTAAACCTAATCATACAACTTTGATACAAGATGAAAATTATAAAAAAGGTATGTATTAAAAATAAAAATATTTTATTAAAAATACAAAAAAAAATTTATTTTTTTTAAATAATGAATTATTTTTTTAGATATAAAATTACAGTATTTTTTTGTAAATATTTTTCAATTATTATTAAAAAAACAATTGCCATATTTATCAGTCATGGATTATTTTGTTTATTCAAAAATTAAACGTTATAATGAAAAGAATTTAATAATTTTTTTTATTAATAATTCAAAAGATATGCATAAATTTTTGCAAAAATTAAATACATTTAATTCAGAGTCTTTTTATTTTGTAATATTTACTTCTAATTTAAATGAAAATAACTGTGGAAATTTGGAATATTTGTTAACAAATAATTCTGTAAAGCATCTGAATATTATTGTAAAATGTTACATAAAAACTTATTTGATGATTTATTTAAAATCCACGATGAGATTTGAAACAATTAATCTTAAAAATTTGAGCTTAAATACAGAGCTTTCTCAAAAATTAGAAAACAATAATCTGAACTTTCACTTAATAAGTGGTAGTGAATTGAGAGTTGCCAAGGTAATAATAAATTTGTATATGTATGTTTAAAATATTGCCTATATTTAAATTTTATTGCTTAAATAATTTTAAAATCACTTTAAATTTTATTGCTTAAATAATTGAATTTCACTTAAGAATATGTTCCATACTATATATTTTAATGACACTCTGGCCGCATTGAATTTCCGAAGAACGGCATACACAATTTTTTAGAGGAAAGTCTCAAGAATCCAATGGTGTAGGTCTTTTAGTCGATAATTGTGCTAAATTTAGAGATATCTGCGTACAAAAGTGCAAAATTTAACACTGGCTCTTATAGGAAATATATGGTATTATGGTATCAGATGGATATAGCACGCCACTTGTAATTAAAGTATCAAACTAAAAACTAACCTTACCGCCATAAGTGCCCGTGTTAAATTTTGCACTTTTTTTGGAAAATATCTCTACATTTTGCACAATTACCAATTAAAAGACTTACACTTTTAGATTCCTGAGACTTTTCTCTAAAAAACTGTCTATGACGCATTAATTTTTTATTACTACTTAACTTGGCCCTGAAATAAAAAAAAAATATTTGAAGGCACATTGGTAAGGCCCTTGTTTTAGGATAGTTTGAACCTTCATAAAATCGAAAAAAAGTAATTGACGATAGGTTCCGAAAAGATTTTTCCATTTTCACCCAATTTTTGAAAATTTTTATTTCTGGGATTTTTATATTTGGGGATTTTTTTTATCGAGAAGGTTAATAAAGTTCAAAACTAATATAAACAAGGATTTAGCATCGGTTTTAAATAATATTTTGAGTAGAATTGAAGACCTGTAGCTGACTCACTCACGTTAGGGCCAATGATCGCAGGACAGTAACAGATTTTGGTATGATAAAAAAATCACAAAATCATGCAATTGTATTATTGTCACAAATCTTATCCAACTATTAAATATACATTATGGTAAATATATATGGTATGAGTGGTAAATCTGTGATTTTTTATCATACCAAAATCGGTTACCGTCTGACGATCATTAACCTTCTGGTGAGTGAGCCAGCTACAGGTCCTTACTTCTACTCAAAATATTGTTTAAAACTGATGCTAAATTCTGGTTTATATTAGTTTTGAACTTTATTTACCTTTCCGATAAAAAAAATCCCAGAAACAAAAATTTTAAAAATTGGGTAACTTAATTATGAAAAAAGGCAGTTTTTGAGACATAAAAGTAGAAAAATCTTTTTGCACCTACCGCTACCGCTTCTTGTTCACGATTTATTTTGATTTGAAGGTTCAAACTACCCGAAAAGAAGGGTGTTATCCATGTGCCTTCAAATTCTTTTTTTCGATTCCAGGGTCAAGTTAAGTTAAGTAGTAATAAAAAAAATAATGCATCATATTCCTATTATTCAAAAATTCAAAAGCCAGTGCGTCCTTTAAGTTTGCATTTTTTTTTTGGCTCAGAGTTATTTGCAAAAACTACACTGTAAAAAGTAACTTTCTTATATTAACAAAAAAATTAGAACATTTTCGAAAAATTAGTAAATTTTCGAAAAAATTTGTAAATATTCGAAAAAAATCGTATAATTACTAAATTTAGTATATTAACAAAAAATTTAAGTGTTCTCGATTTTTTTTGTGAATTCGCAAGAAAAATTGATAATTTACAATTTTTTTTCGAAAATTTACAAAAAATAGTTGTAAATTTCCGAAAAATAGTTGCGATTTTACAACTTTCTTCGTAAAATCATAAAAAAAATCGAGAATTCTCGAATTTGTATATAATGTACTAAATTTAATAAATTTACGATTTTTATCGAATATTTACAAAACTTTTTGAAAATTCACTAATTTTTCGAAAAAATTCTATTTTTTTTTGTAAATCTAAGAAAGTTACTTTTTACAGTGTTTATATTTTTTAATTCTTTAAATTAATTAAATTGTTTTTTAATTTAGCTTAAAAGCGAGTCATTAATAAGAGCTGATAAAATTAATAAATTTCTTGAACAATTATTAAAATTACTTGAAAATGAATTATATTTTAAATCAAAATTTGGGATAGAAGATGATTATGGAAGTATTGATAAAAAAGAAAATTCAACTGGCTTAATTGGTTATTTAAAACGTAAAGAAGCAGATATAGGATTAGCATTGTTTACAATGTCAAGTGGTAGACTTGAGTCTGTAGATTTTCTTACACCTTTAATTTATGCACAGACAAATATTTATTTTCGCGTTCTCGAAGATGTTGGGTTACGTTGGAAAACTTACCTTTTTGTAAGTACTGCCAAGTATTTCAGGTTTGTTACCTGAAGGACTTTTTACCAGGATGCGATACAATTAATCTAATTATTACTCTTTAAGCCAGTAGGATCTTTAAATCCAGAATCTTTTGGAAGGGATAGATAAAAGGGATAATGATCTGTTTACTTAATAATAACATTTATTTTGTTGCACTAGGTTATCTTATTAACTCTTGTGACAAAAACCTACTTTTTCACGGTATTGCGGACCTTTAGAATTCCGATCTTGAAAAAATGGAATTTTTTTTGGCGTAGAAAGTGGAGAAATGCGTTACGCATATTGTTCAGCATCCAATTTGACACTCATTTGGGACTCGGGTCACCTTGCCTTTACCCACTAAAATGCCACTCCCTTCCTACCTTATGCAAACCTATCTCGGGACGGTTTTCACATTACTTCAGGACAGATTCAAGGCCATTTATTTCTATTCGTAAACTCCATCTTTTGACTTGCATCCAGTGACTCGCCAGTCTGGTTAAGGACTCCATCATTCCTTCTGATTACAGTTCCATCTTTATGTGCTGTCATCTTCAATTAAATATATATTAGCTACAAATACATTTCCCAGTATCGTGAAAAAGAATATTATCAAATAAATTCATTCATAATAAATAAATAAATAAATAAAAGATTAAATAAATAGATAAATAAAAAAATAAATATTACCCTACCAACTACGGTTGATTGCGATATTAAGAATAAGTGCAGGAATGATTTTATGTTAGTATTGTATGTTACTCCACATACTGGCTAATTTTGGTCCATATTTCTTCACTTCGGAGCATCAAGCTAACCACATTTGCAGATGCGATTTGTCCGATTTTAGTTTCTAGTTAAAACTTTTTGACGGCCCACCTGTCGCATTCGAAGAATATGTGTTTCAGCGTGTTTTATTTGCCAGGACAGTATATACATTCAAAACTATTCATCTTCTGGATCCGAAAGAGGTAGGAGCAAAAAAGCCCATGTCCGCTTAAGAATTGGGTCAAAAAATAATTAATTCGCAAGGCTCCTTGCCTCTGAACGCTCGGCAGCTTAATGCATAAGTGACCTTCCAGTTTTAGGTCCACACGTGTTACGCTTCAGCCTGCTTAACGCATTAGCGATCCTGCCAGCCTTCTCTGTGTTTCTCAGTATCTGCGCCATGGAGGTCAACTTCGTGTTCAAAGTCACTCCCAAGTTCTTTAAGCTACCATTCGTTTCTATCATATACTCCCCTATTCATATTGTGATAATGGTCTCAATATGTTTACGGGTGAAAAGGACAATCTCAGTCTTCGCCGTTGCAAGCTTTAGGCCATGGTCTTCCATCCAGTAATTGACTTCATGCATTGCCTAGTTCAGTTTCTCCTAAGCAATTTTTACATCTTTTGCCGTGATGACTAAGATCAGATTGTCCGCGTATCCGACAGTAAAAGTATCCTCCTGCATTGGAAGCCTAAGTACCTGATTGTACATTATGTTCCATAGATCCGGTCCAAGGACTGATCCTTGAACTGCTCCTGCAGTTACTCTCCTCAATCTTGTTCCTTGCGCAGTCTCGAAGATTATTTCTCGATCGCTCATGTAGCTGCTGATGATTCTTCGCAGATATTTTGGCACCTGGAAGTTCCTTAGCCCCTCCATGAAATCACACCATCTTGCTGAGTTGGAGGCATTCTTTACATCAAGGGTCACTAGTTAAAGTAGTGATTGCCTTTCTGTGCATTCTCGATGGCCTGGACGATACTGCTTATGGCATCGATAGTTGACTTCCCTCGGCAAAACCCGTATTGTCAGGGAGAGAGATCTCCTGTAGTTTCTACTGTCCTCAATATCCTTGGTTGCAGTATTTTGTCATAGTTTTTTCCGGCTGTGTCCAGTAATCCAAGAGGACGCCAAAAATTTGGCAGTCTGGGGTCCCCTTTTCCCTTACTGATAAGGACCAAAATGGCATTAATTAGATCATTTTAGCTTGAGTTTCACAATTTCGCAAAAACACCCCTATTAAGAGGTAGTTTTTGCTGATTTATGGGTTTTTACTTATTTTTCAGTGACTTTGGACTCTGAATTTGGATTCAGCGACCCAAAAAACCTATAGTGGACCTTTTTTCAAATTGGTTATCAGACCCCCCACTGCGATTTGACTGTAGTATAAGTATCAAAAGCGTAAATGTTTTGGTAATAGCGAGAACACTATTATCGAAACTTTTATGCCCTTTATACTCAGAATAATATTTAGAATAACATTACAAGCTGATAGCAAAATTTGAAACGTAGCCTGAAAAAGCTTATGAAATAATATTCAGCTTTTTTTTCTGTCCATATGAAATTTTTCGAAATAAAATTAATTTTTTTTTTTTAATTATGCAGGCCAGCGTTGAAGTCTGAAGTATTAACTTTTTAATATATTTCAGGTATTTGAAAAATATATATGGATATCAATAATTTCTATAAATATTATTTTTTCAATAACATTAATATTTATTGAAAAAATTGAAAAAAATAAAAATTATAATAAATTAAATCATTTTTTTGAAAATTCTATAAAAATGTGGGGTATTTTATGTCAGCAAGGTAGTAATTATTTAATTAATTATTTACATTTATATTTAATAATGATAAATTTTATTTATTTTAAGGTTCCTCAGTATATTTGTTAAATAATTCAATAAACTTTATAATTGGATTTTATTCTTATATTATTTACAATGTTTATGCAAGTTCAATAATTAGCTATTTAGCATTACTTAAGCCACAATTACCATTTGAAACATATGAAGAATATTTGCAGGCTGAATCTTACAAATTAACAACTTATCAAAATAGTAGATATGAAAAATTGATTGTAAGTTTACCTATTTGTAAATTTTTTTTTTTTAAATCAAAAATATTTTTATTTTCAATTAGAGAGCTAATGGAACTTATTTATCAGTATTTAAACATTTGATAAAATCACATAATGAATTACCAAATAACACATATTTTGGTTTTGAGCAGGTAAAATAAAATAAAATAAAAAAATATTTTTCTTAAATTTTTATAAATAATTTAAATATATTTCTTACAGCTGTGCAAAGAAAATATTGGTTTTTTAGAAAATGAAATGTTTTATGAAAGCCTATCTGCAGATTTATCATGTGTTCTATCTTCTTTAAGTACACAAAGACGTGAGAGTATGGCTATTGCAGTAAGAAAAAATAGTGGATTTACCAGACCTTTGAACGTTAAGTAAGTAGAAAATAAAAACAGAATATAATTTGAAAAAAAATTTTAATAAATATTTCAATTATTTTTTAGAATTTTAAAATTCCTAGAGGTTGGCATAATAAATAAATTAAAAAAAGATAATATTGGAAAATATGCAAAATTTACACCAAATACAGATACAAAATTAAATTTTTCAGATATTATACCAATTTTAATAATTTTAGCATTTGGTATAATATTATCTTTAATAATATTAATATTAGAATTAATATTTTATTATTACAAATCAAATTATAAAAAATTTCATTTCTTCATTCCGTATAAAAAATTTAAATTTTATAAATAAACTAGCTAAAGTTGAAGGGGGGGCTCCGCACCCCCTGTTTTGCATTTACTTCTGTTTGTGTTGCTTCAAAAAATCATTTTTCACTGCAAATTTATAATTATTCAAACACGTTCAGATTTTTCAGATGAGGCTCAGTCCCTCCTGTTCACATTTACTTCAATATTTTTCTGTTGCTTAAAAAAATCATATTTCACTACAAATTTATAATTATGCAAACACATTCAAACTATTCAGAGCAGCGTAGGTGAAACATTAATGAAAAATTATAGGTTCTGGTTCGGCGGTTCTTGAGTCATTTGGGCACAGACAGACAGACAGACAAATAAATTTTCAAATATATATAGTAAAAAAAAAATACTTTAAAAAGTAAAAAACTTGGGGTCCAGATTCATTACTTCTATATTAATAATTTTTCTTTTTGTTTCTTAAAAAACTCATGATATACGTTAATTAAGTTGGCCCAGAACTTGAGTTCTGACTCAACAAATTTTTACATAACTTATAACTAATTTCAAAAAAAAATTTATGTTTCTCAATAAATTAATGATATGTTCAAAAATTGGAGACAGAATTTTAGTCACATAGAATGACTATAATAATTACATTAAAATATTTTTTACCTCCTGGACCCGGTGGTCCTAAGAATAAGTTAAGTATATTAGATCAAATGATCCGCTAAATTTTAAAATTCATTGTAAATCAAAAAAATTATTTAGATAGCAATAATTTTTGCTTAAAAATGTTAAAAATCATGTAAATCAATTTAATAGAAAGTTTTTTCTAACAATTCCAAGAACAATCATTTACTTATATTAATAACTAATTTTCTAAAAATTATCATGAATTTCGAAAAACTATACATAATAACTAGACACCCGTTCATTACATATAAAGATATAAAAAAATATGAATATATTTTATTAACAATTATATTGAAAAAGGTAAAATCATTCCATGGAAAAGCTTGTTAGACCCATATACATATAATCTATTTTTAAAATAATAAAAATTATGAACCTGATGTAATGAATGCTTATGTTCAAAATATATTTTTCATTGCTCGGACCACCGGGTCCAGGAGGTAAAAAATATTTTAATGTAATTATTATAGTCATTCTATGTGACTAAAATTCTGTCTCCAATTTTTGAACATATCATTAATTTTTTGAGAAACATAAATTTTTTTTTGAAATTAGTTATAAGTTATGTAAAAATTTGTTGAGTCAGAACTCAAGTTCTGGGCCAACTTAATTAACGTATATCATGAGTTTTTTAAGAAACAAAAAGAAAAATTATTAATATAGAAGTAATGAATCTGGACCCCAAGTTTTTTACTTTTTAAAGTATTTTTTTTTTTGCGATATCAGATATTTTTTAAAATTTATATTTTAGATATAAGAATAATATGAGTAAAAACACAAATAGCTGATTTCAGTGTACATGAATTTCTAAAATTTGCTATTTTTTTTTACGGAACTTGTAGTTAAAAAAAATTTATTTTAATTGATTTATCGAATCTGATACTTGAATTCGCAAAAAATTTTGTCTGAAAATTTTGGCAAGGGATCTGAACAACACAATATCATTGGACACATAAATAATTCTACACAAAAAAGTTTTGCGGAATCGTTCTACACCGAGGATCGTTGTGCCGAAAAGCTCAACACCAATTTTTTCTAATCGAAATATTCAAAACACTGTGTTAAGTGATATTTATTTATGCTATAGTATACGAAAGAAATAAGTTATTCACAATTTAAAATAACTTGTTGAATTCTTTGACTAAAAAAAATTTCTATTGAACTTTTCAGCACAACGATTTTTGATGTAGAACGATTCCGCAAAACTTTTTTGTATATTATAGTATATCAATTATTATTAATTGATGTGTAAAATAATTTTGTGTTGATCAGATCCCTTACCAAAATTTTTCACATCAAAAAAATTAAAAATCCCATTTTTTTAATTTAAAAACCTAAATGCCTAATTATTTTAATACAAAATTCCGAATTAGCAGAGTTTCATTAAATTTATTATTCAATTTTTTGTATCTTATAATTACTCATTTTTTTTTCTTATTTTCTATACTGGGACGCAATAAGAATTTTAAATATTTTTTTGTAGCTTCTTTCAATTTATAAAATTTAAAAACGCCTGAATATTAATTATTAAATATTTAAACTAACATATGTAGCTTCATAAAAAAACATTGAGTATTTTTGCTTATCATCAACATATATATTTCTTATATTAAAAAAAAAAGATATAAATAATACCATTGCTCAAGAATGAGATTTTTAGTAAAACACATACTCATCAATAAGAATAATCATATGCATTTTTTTCCCGTGCGCTATACTATTTGTTTTGGTAAAAGACAACTAGATTTCTATCTTTTTCCTATTCATAAAATTCATCCAATAATGAAAGATACGTCTTTTCTCTAAAATAGTAAAAAAAAAATCTTGTCTCTATAATGTAAAATAAAAAATGATATGAATAATGAAATGATGATCATTTCACCTCTCTCTGTCTATCGTATTTAGTCTATTTAAAGTATCTGTTCTTGTCTAATCTCGCCTCTGAAATTATGAGGCGTTGGTGGGAGATCTCATTTCGCCTCTCTCTGTCTATCGTTTATAGTCTTTTTATAGTACTGTTCTTGTCTAATCTCGCCTCTTGAAATTTTTTTCCTTTAAAATAAGCAAGTTGAATACATGAAAAATTAAAATGCTATTTATTGCATAAATAAGCGTTGTTTTTGACAAAAAAGTTGTTTAAAATATTTTAATGAATATGATTATTAAAATAATAGCAGTTATGAAATTATTGTAAAAATCTTAAATATAATTATTAGAAAAAATAAATTTTTTTGTAGGTTAAAATTCGTCTTTTAATGTATATAAATCCCGCCGTTCTCCGGGCGATGAAGGCTTGTTTTCTATGAAAACGGGCCTAAAATCTGGACCCTGCGCCCTATCGGGCTTCTGAATATAGTATCTATGATAGTATTAAGATATGTATATATAGATGGTTCTAGAATATACTGAATCAAGTAATACCAATTGCGATATTAAAATTTTATCATATTTTTCAGATATTTCACTTTTTAACAAAATTTTCAAAAAATTTAATTTTTTCCAAAAATATTAAAAACAATTTTTTATTTTAACTTTATTTTAACACCGTTTTTATGTAATTTCTTTCATTTGTTCGAGCCTCATGATGAAACACATAGACGCACAGGCACACAAATAAATTATTAAAAATACCATAAAAAATAAAAAAATGAAAAAAATATTTTTAACCAGCTTCAAAAATGTTTTATAAAATTTTAAAGATACCTTGATTTTGAATAAAAATTTATGAGGATACGTAAAAATTGGCGCCGAATCGAATAGTACAATTTTGTAACAATAAAATTTGTCGATAGTCTCGAGATATTTAAATTTTTTTCAAAATTTTTAAAAATTTTATCAATTTCAAAAACACTAAAAATTAAATATCTCAAAAACTACGATAGCTGATCAGAAAAATCTGTAGCCTATGTCGCCCGCGGACTTTTTTTCTTTATTTTGACACCGGTTTTATGTAATTGCGTTCACTGGTTTAATCCTGATAAAAATCACAAATTAATATACATAGTAGTAAGATATTTATATTAATTATTCAATAATTTGAAAACACGAATTGTTTTATAATGCAGTTATTTAATGTAAAAAATTTTCAAGCTTTCAATTTTTAATTTTATACACTGAGAAAAAATTTTGAGTCAAAAATGTTGACTAGCGCCGGCTTTAAAAAACTCTATATGAATAAGCGTCGAATAATGACGTACGTTCTGCCTCTTGTGTATTAATATATTATTATTTATTTATTTATTTATTTATTTATTTATGGGTAGATTTAAATAAAGTGAGGGCGACTTGCATGGTCGGGTCTTCAAAACTGCCCCAAAGTGTTTCTTTCTGAAAGTACTACCAAAAATAAGTCAACAGTCCAATTTTTAGCCTCACAGAGCAAAATCTCGATTTTTAGCAGCCATTTTTGTGTTTTGGACTTTTGTAAAAAAAGTAAGAAAAATGAATCATAATTTTTTTATTATTGCTGTAAAAAACTTACATTAGCATGAAAAATTTTTTTCCTTTAAGTCCGGATGGGAAATTTCCCTGGCTATCGGATTCTGGGGTCAAAAAATTTTTTTGAGTAGCACATGCGCGAGGAATCACTAAGATAGGTATAGATATTTTTGGTAGTACTTTCAGAAATAAATACTTTGGGGCAGTTTTAAAGACCCGACCATACAAGTCGCCCTCGCTTCATTTAATTCTACCCTTATTTTTTTTAAATTTTTTTAAAATAATTTATATTTTATAATTTATACAATTTTCGTTTTTTATATAGTGTTTGTAATCAAATTTTGCCTTTTGTGAGAAAAAATATGTATTGAAATAACATAAAACGACATTTTGAGTACTTCAAATTATTTTACTAATCAAATAATTTTTACCAATATAATTTTATGAGAGTATAAATAAAACTTTCGCTTTATAGTAAAGTTAATTACTTATAAATAAATTATAACAATAATGTAATTAATTTAGCTTCAACATTTCATAATTCAATTTTCAATATCTGTTTTAAATTTCTTTTGTTTGTGTAATTTCTCTTGTATGATATTTTAAATATTATTAAAAATATAATTATTTGTACTTTTCAGGTATTCAATAAATATTTGTGGTTCTCAAATATTTCAGCAAATTTTATTATATTTCCAAAATTACTAAATAATTTTTCAAAAGCAAAAAAAAATTATTCATCTAATTTTGTTTCATTAAAAATTTCTCTATTAGGCTCTATATTAGACTCTACGCCAGACAAAATTATCTTTTTTAAATTCGAGTTTAAATTACACTTCTATGCATTTTAAATGGGACCATAATATTAAAATAAAATTACTGTAAATATAGTATATTTTCAGCTCTCGTCCAGAAAAGTAAAGAATGGCCCAAATTGCCTCGCAAATTGAACGTAAATTACCTTCCGAGGCGAAGCCGAGGATGATAAACTGCGATTTGGAGCATTCTTTATTTATGGACAAGGGCCGTATAAAATCTTTCTGCATCTGCGACGAGAAAACACATTAAAAATATGCTAACAATTTATTAATTGTAAATAATACATTGAAAATATATTCTCTTTTTTCCTTGTGTATGGATTAGATTTTTTTACAAAGTTTTCTCTTTTGATATTTGAATTTGATCAAGTTTACTCTTTAATGTGTACAAGTTAATGTTTTTTGTAGTGATACGTGTTATTTGCGATGTACTTATGTTACGCTGGTACGCGACCTCTTCCAAACCCCACGCCTTCTTTGAGGGCCTCGGAATCACTTCGGACTCCGTTATCTACATTTTTTTTTAACATAATGCGAATGCCTTAGTCCTAGCAACGATAGAAATAATTTCAGAATTTAATCTTTTTAGAAAAAAACTGAAACTATTTTGTTCGAGTCAGGACGCGAACTTTTAACGTTCAGATCGAAAAGTTGACGCGCTGTCAACTGTGCTATCAATGCTCTCTTTTTTAATTTAAAAGGTCTGGATAATAAATCCAGATAAAAAGGTTTCTAAAAAGTCAGTCTTTTCAATACTTAATTTAAGAAAGAAAAATTCACAAAATCATATTTTACTTTTTTTGTCTAAATAGGAAATAGATACAATAAATTAATATGATCTGTAAAAAAATTAATGATCTTTTATTAATACTGAAACGAATTTTGTCATCATTTCTTTTATATAAATTACTTTTAAGCCTCTAAAATTACTAAAAAAAAACATAACTACAAATTTTGTATTCACTTTGAATGTTCATCTATCCATTTGCGATAGTATGCAATCTCTGAATAAACTCCTGGATAGAAGGGAGTTGCGCACCCAAAACCATAAGAAACAATTCCTGCTAATCTTCCATTAATTACTACAGGACCTCCAGAATCACCTGTACAAGAATCTACTCCACCTTTTCCAAAATACGCAGCACATATTTGACCTTTTGGCAATTTTCCAAAATATGCTGAATTACATACATTTTTGTCCACTATTGGGACTTCAGCTTTATACAATCGTAATGTCATTGTTTTAAAAAGACCTTTCTCAGTTCTCCCCCATCCAGAAATCGATGCCATAGCTCCTGCTAGAGATTCTTCTTTGTAATTGAATAATGGTATTGGTTTTGTATATTTGTCAAATTTAAAAGGATTTGATACTTTTATTAAAGCAATATCATGCTGTGGCAGTGAAGTATTTTTCATCGTAAAATTCTCATGTTTTATAACTTCACTTACTTGATGAATTTTTCCGGTAGCTAACCAGTAAGTAGATCCTGCACTTACACGTAATCGTTTTTTATCAATAAAACAACAATGAGCTGCCGTTAAAACATAATTTTTAGATATTATGCTACCACCACAAATGTGAAGAATGTATAACCGTATACTAACTTGATGAGGATTATCTTCTATTGTCGTTGGTTTACCATGCCAAATTCGATTGTTTGGCACAATAGGATTTAATTTTACTTCACGGTTAATTTTTTCAGAATTAACTGCATTGATAAAATATAATTATTATTAAAACGAAATTTGATAAGATTAATTATTAACAAATAATATGAATGTTTACTTACCAAAACTGATTACCAATAAAGATATACAAAACAATATTTGCAACATGTTGATGTTAACTACTGAAAATCTTAGAATAAATTAATGAACTAACGAAAAATATTTTTATTTTATATCGAAATTATCTTTGCGTCATTCTATCAAAATCCAAATAAGGAAATTCCATGGATGAATAGCACAAAATTGTGATTAACGTCATACTAAAGTCAAATACGTCGGTAAAATTTTTAAAAATGTACTTTTACTTTTCTACGCTTTAGAAAATAAAAAAAAATTATTTCAGGCTTTAAAGTATAATTTTTGCAAGGGAATGAATCAATATGAAGTTACAAATGTTATTAGGAACGAAATAACTACATTTTACAAATTTAAAACTCAGTCGGTAATCCTATGTTAAAAACATAGAGGTTAAGGATGATCTTAATCATAATTTTTGTTTTTACAAAGGAAAGTACTTCGCTTTGAACACTAAAACTGTTAAAAAATCCAGAAAATCCTGTTTTATTAATTTTCATTTTTATTGAATTTTAATAATTTATTATAATTATTTTGTCAAATTAATAATTTTGGGCTATTTATCTATGAAATTATCTAAACTTTATTTTATCAAAATCCCGATTTTTATCATAATTTAAATATAATTTTTGATAATATGACGTGTAAGCGTGTTAATCATAATTTTATTAGTAATAATATTTTAAATTAATCTTTAATCTTCTGGTATTTAATTTTAATAATCTTATAACAGTTAAAATTAGATATTACTTTTTATTTTAAAATTCTTGGTATTCTGAATAATCATCTGAATTATAACAATTAGGGGAGACCGTTAGTTTTGAGTCGAGATTGCTGAATGGTTTCACCATTTTCCGCTTTTCCTGACTTTTATATCGTCTTTTCTCTTTTAATTATGCAAGAAACACAAATATATTAATTTAATAGACCTTTTACGAGGTACGACTTTCCAAAACCTCGTTCTCGCCTCGTCTCGTTCTGCCTCGTAAATTTTTGAATTCTGAAACAGTTAACTGAGTATTTGTATGAAAACTCATCCAAAATCAGTTTTAGTTTTGATGGATGGTCATCTATAAATCATGATCATTATTATGGATTAACTGGGCATTTTATAGATAAAAATTGACACTGGATTTAATTCTAGCCAAAAAAAATATTCTGGGTCTGATATGAGTAAACTTATTCTTCAAACATTAAAAAGAAAGCAGGGATAAGATTTTGAAGCATTACCGACTGTGCAACTAGTTTTATAATGCTGATAGCAAGAAATGTTTTAAAAAAATATATAAAATTTATTATAATAGCCTGATAGATGATAGAAATGAAAAAAAAAGAAAAAAAAAATGAGAACAATAATCTTTTAGATTTTTCTAATATATTTGTTGAAGATACGGAACTAAATTGGGAAGAAGAGTTAAGTGCCTATTTAGAAGCTCCATGTGCACCAGAAAGTACTGATATCCTACTTTGGTGGGTTGGACATGAAAAAATATAACTCATACTAGCAGCAATGGCTAGAGTTAACCTGGCACTTCAGGCTACGTCCGTAGCTGTAGAACGCTTTTTTTCAAACGCAGCCTTAATTGGAAGCCCAACCAAAAAGAAGATCGCTTAAAGATGATGCTTTAACAGCATTGTTGGTTATCATTACATGGTCTAAGTCTGATCTTGTCACAGAAATATGTGGATTCACTCCTGATTCTTTATGTGCGTAATGTAGTTTATAAATGTTCATGTGTTATAATAAATTAAATATTTTATGTAATTCATTGATAAATTAAAAATTTACTTATTAAAATAATAAATTGTATGCAATAAATATATTTTATGTAAAATTCATTGATAAATTAAAATTCATCTTATTAAAATAATAAATAAGTTTTACTTTAAAATTTGTTTAAAGAATTTTTTCTAGTAACCACCTCGTTTATATACGAGAAATTTTCGGCTGAGAACAAGGCAAGGCGAGAACGAGGCAAATGTTTTTTCACCTCGCCCGAGGTCAAGGCGAGGCGAGATAGAACTCCTCCTCGTTCTCGATCTCGCTAAATTTTGTTGAACCTCGCCTCGCCTCGTTCTCGTAACAGGTCTATAATTTACCAATGTTGAGGTTAGAAATCTGGGATTTGCTCGCCATTTTGAATTTATGATTTCAAAATTGTCTTCAGGAATTCCAAAAACGGCAAAAGCCAATTAAAACTTGGCTTAATACACGATATTTTTTAAAAATTTGTATATTTTGGTTATTTTGATCGATGTAGCGATAGCTATTTAAAATTTGCCATCTTAAAAATGATGAAACCTTCAGAATCATTTTAAGTGACCTAAAATACTAAGATGGATCCATTTATTATTCCAAAATTTTTGCCTTTAATATTGATGTCACCTTGACTGATAATAATTTATTTTATTTGTATTTCTAACCCATTGTCCTGTATAATTCTACGTATTAAAAAATATAAAATAAAAACCATTTTTGAATTTACTTTATTTTACATGCTTTTTATAACTATATTTAAGCAATTTGCAGTAGTGAACTTCCATTAGCAACAAATATAAATTTCGTAAAACAAGAAAAATTATTTTTAAAACCAAAGAAGCATTAAAAAAAAATTTTTATTACAATAGTGCGGTTTTAGATAAAAATAAAATCGATTTTCGTGTATAAAATATAATTTTGCTAGGCTTAGAATATTCAATAAAATTACACGAAGAAAAATATTCAAACTAAAAGCAACAAAAAATTTAAATATGAAATTTAAGAAATATAATTTATTAATTTACTTTTATTTATTTGGAACTATTTTATTAGTTTATTCTGTTTGCTGTAATAAATCAATAGAAAATAATTTGAAAAAACAGATTTCTTTAGTTAATGTGGTTTTTAAATGTATAAAACCAACTAACGCGGTATTTTTGTTGGGAGGCAAATGTATTGGTAAGTTAAAAATGTTTAATAATTTTTATCTCGCTTATGCGTATGTAGGCACTGTCAAGTTTCTCTGTTTAAATTTTCAAACAAAACTCATGTTATAGCTTGAAAGCAAATCGTTTTATTTATTCAAATTTATAATACACTCTCACATAAGTAGAAATTGGTTATTTTTTCAAAAAAAATTTTAAATTATACATTATTTTACGTGCACTAAAAATATTTGTTTCATTTTAAAATACAAAAAATTAAAAATTTTTTACATCAAAATTGCAATAGATAAATATTAATGAATTAACATAACTATTCTTTTAGTTAAAAATCGGGTCTCTTAATTTAGCTTTTACTCTATTTTAAAATAGTATCGTCCATAGTTTTTTTTTTTTCAGAAAAATACTTTTCTAATATAATTAACGCAAGAATTTACATTTAAAAATATCGGATCAAAGAATTTTTTTTATAATTTTTTGAAATATGGTTTAGAGCAGAAATTTTTTCATGTTAAAAATATTTTTACGGATAATGGCAATACATATTTTCACCTGTCGTGATTTTTTAAATGCTTTTTAAGATAATTGGATCGTGAAAAAGCTTTTCCACAAATAAGACATGGTTCCGATTTTTCACCAGTATGAGTTGTTTTATGACTTTTTAAATTAGTGGATGTAGCAAAAAATTTTCCACATTCTTCACACTTGTAAGGCTTCTCACCAGTATGAGTTCTTTTATGAATTATAAGACTTCGTTTACAAACAAAAGCTTTATTGCACTCTTTGCATTTATAAGGTTTTTCATTTCTGTGAATTCTTTTATGGCTTGTTAGACTACTAAATTGAGTAAAAGCTTTACCGCATTCATCACACTTGATAGGTCTTTCACCAGAGTGAACTTTTTCATGAATTTGTAAGGAATCAGATCTATTAAATTGTTTTCCACACTTTAGGCATTCAAAAGACTTTTCGCCAGAGTGAATTCTGTCATGTCTATTTAAATGCATTAATTGAGAGAAAGATTTGCAATATTCTTTACATTTATATGGTTTTTCTCCAGTGTGAATTTTACCATGCGTTCTTAAATTATTTAATGTGCTAAAAGTTTTTTCACAATCTTCACATTTATAAGGCTTTTCACTAATATGAGTTCTATAATGTGTTTTTAAAGTAGATAAATTAACAAAACCTTTTCCACAATCTTTACATTTATAAGGTTTTTCACCTGTATGGATTCTGCAATGTTCTTTTAAAGAAATTAATTTTTTAAAAACTTTTCCGCATTCAATACACGTGAGTGAGTCTTCTCCTGCGGGAATTTGAAGATTCATTGTATTTATGAAAAATTTCCTCTTGAAATAATTCTATGCTAAACAAAGATAATCAAAATAAAATATTTGATAAAACTAAATAAAAATATATTTTTGTAAATCAAAGTGTAAATACCTAAAATAAAATTTTTTTAATCGCTTTATTTTGTTAATTTTTTTTTTTAAATATTTATCATTTTATAACAAAAAAAACTTTATTTATTAAACATAAAAAAGAAAGTAAATATTATTAGAGAATGGCTACATGAGAAACTCAGCCATCAGAGGGCGAATTGTAGGGGAACATGTAAAACCCACCGGTGGAGGCGCCATTAAATTCTACTTGACTACCGTGGTTTCAGTAAAAGATTACATATTTTTTGCAAAATTATTCTGTTTTGATAACAGAAATGATGACATATATTATTATATATATTATATGCCATCATTGCTATTATAAAAACAGAATAATTTTGCAAAAAATATGTAATATTTTACTGAAACCGCGGTAGTCAAGCTCGAGTCGGCCGATTTAAATGGCGCCACCACCGGTGGGTTTTACATGTTCCCATTGTAGTGGGTTTGTCTAACCGGCGGGAATTTATAAACTTATAATTCTGTTTTATATAAATAATTTTTAATTTTCAAAATTTATGCTCGAGTTAAATATAACAATTTAACAGCATTCCGGAGCTCTGTAATTACCGACATTTTCTATGGGGAATCTAGTAAATTTAGGCTGATTTGGGCTAATCGGTTCCTGATTTACTGAAGCCAAAAAGCAATTAAAAAAATTTTCCTCTTACAGAAAATTTTCTTTTTAGTTCCTCTACACCGCTATCGTCTTCGATTTTTAATATTCGATAATTATTTTTTATCAAATAATAATGCATAAGTTCTTATCTATTCGACGCCATTTGATTGGATGCGAACTGTTTAATAATTTAAAAAAATTATCGAATATCAAAAATCGAAGACGATAGCGGTGTAGAGGAACTATTAAATAGAAAATTTTCTGTAAGAGGAAAACTTTTTTAATTGCTTTTTGACTTCAGTAAACCAGGAACCGATTAGCCCAAATCAGCCTAAATTTACTAGATTCCTCATAGAAAATGTCGGTAATTACAGAGCTTCGGAATGCTGTTAAGCAAAAAAATTGTAAAAAAAGCATCATAATTTTCAATAGCACAAAATTTATATTTCAGTATGCATGTGTGAATTGGTGTAATGCACGCATACATATATGTATTCGTAAAACGTTTATAAATGTTTGAATGTGTTGGTGAAAAAGTCCGACCTATAGAGATATCTCTATATAGTCCGACCACTTTAGCGCCACGAAGTGGCCGAGTTTCGCAGCAGCCAAAAAATGATATACTTCAGTTATACGAAGGACTAGATCATGGACGTTCATCTTAACGTTCATATCTAGCGTTCATAGACTAGATGGGAGCATCGAGCCCGTGACACGTCCATCGTCTAAAAAGAGAAAAAAGATTACTTTCCTAGTGTTTTATTTTGGTTTTATTTCGAATATCTGTGAAAACACCTCTATATAATTATGAAAATGGATATATCAACCTGAAACCTTTTGCATTCTCTTCGGAAACATGTTAGGAAAAAAACGCCAGAAGGAAAATATTTTAAATGAAATGGGGCATTTTCGCCCCACTCCCCCCCCCCCTCAAATTTGTCCCAAAAATGTAAGAAATTATTTTTTTTTTAATTTTGAGGAGTGTCTAGAAGTTTTTTGGGTCCTAGAATTCAAATATGATGTCAAAAATACTATTTGATGCTTTTCCGGGGGTGATTTTGGCCTTTTTTCACCCCTTTTACCCCCAAAAATATGTAATTCTTTATAAACACTGATCTTTCCAATTTTAAAATGTCTTTATGGGTTTTTTGAGGTCACAAAGTTTAGTGATGTTTAAAAAAAAGATAATTCAGGTATTTTTGTAAATTTGCTCCAATTTCGCCCTTTTTACTCCCCAAATATTTAAATTTAATAAAAACTTTGCTTAAAGTGCCCACACGGGTTTTTTGGGCCACAGAATAATAATATGGTGCCAGAAATTTTCATTAATGCATTGCTAGGGGTGAATTTTTCCTTTTTCACCCCTTTTATCCCCCTAATATTTAATATTTATGAAAACTTTATTTTTTAATTTTAAAATGTCTGTATGGATTTTTTTGGTCGTTAAATTATTCAAATATTATGTCCGAAATGTTATTCAATGTGTTGCTAGGGGCTTAATTTGCAATTTTTTCACCTCTATTTCTCCAAACATTAATTAATTCTTAAAAATATTTAAAAACATTTTTTTTTTAAATGTTATATTTTCTTTTGGGAACTGATAATTTTTTTTTTTTAATAAAAGAAACCAGATTTTAACTATATATTTCATTTAATATTGTAATAAAAAGGTTATAACTTATAAATAAGAACTGAATGAGGCCAATTCAACCCCCAACAATGCATTGAATGACATTTCTGACATTATATTTAAATTCTACGACCCGAAAAACCCGTATAGGCATTTTAAAATTAAAAAATAAAGTTTTTATGAATATTAAATATTAGTGTTGGTAAAAGCTGTTGAAAAAGGGCGAATTCACCCCCGGTACTGCCTTCACAACTTTTTTTTACGTAACTTTTTTATTCTGCAGCCGAAAAAACTCGTGTGGACACTTTGAAATTAACAAGCAAAGTTTTTATTAAATTTAAACATTTGGGAAATGAATGGGGTAAACATGCAGCTAATTTACCCTCAGAAATGACTTAATTATCTTTTTTTAAGGCATTATTGAATTTTTAGACCCAAAAAGCCTATAAAGACATTTTAAAATTGTAAGGAACAGTGCTTTTAAAGAATTACATATTTTGGTGGTAAAAGGGGTGAAAAAAGGCCAAAATTACCCCCGGAAAGGCATCAAATAGTGTTTCTGACATCTTGTTTGAATTCTATGACCAAATAAACCTAGAAGCACTCCTCAAAATTGGAAAAATATCATTTTTTACATTTGTGGGATAAATGTGGGGCAAAAATGAGGTGAAAGATCCCCCCTTCATTTTAACATATTTTTCTTCCGACATTTTATGCTGACATTTTTCCGAATCGAATTCAAAAGGTTTCAGGTTGATTCATCCATTTTTATAATTCTGTAGAGGTTTGACACACATAGAAGAAACAATAAGATTAAAAGATATAATCTTATTTTTTAAATGCCCAAATAATACTATGCTTTTTTTCTTTTTTTTTTATTTATAATAATAATTTTTATTGAATATAAAAAAGAAAATTTATTAAATTATTAATAAAAATTTTTTTCTAGCTATTTTAATTCACAAAAATTAATAATGAATTAATATAAAGGGGGGGGGGGGGGTGAATATTCGGCGAAATCTGCTCTGGAGAGGAGCGACTTGAGATTCTCAGGAAATGGTGCTTTTTTGGTGACAAAAAACCTCCCGTAGTCGGTTTTTAATTTTGATAACCGGTTTTGACGATATTGGCCAAAATGTGCTCCATTTAAATAACATTGGAAACGTGGTTTTTTGAAAATAGCGCGAAAATTTAGGGGGGTTACACTTTTCTAACATATACTAATCGACTCGAATATGAATTATCTTCAATCTCCATATGATAAATTGAGGGGCAATTCGTGTGCTCATACTTTTTAAAGCTGTTTTCTGAGCGGAATTTTTAGTTTTTAATTTTTAAAAATTCATCACGCCAAATAGAAACAACCGATTTGGACGTGCAAGGTCTCAAAAATTTTGTCAAAGGGTTTACTTTTTTGTGGTTTATTTATTTTTGACTCACCTCTGCATAACATAACATAAAAAACGACGAAAAACCCTAAAAAATGGCAGTTATGCCATTAAAATTTTTTTATGGACAGTAGATATAAATTTTTTGAAAAAACAGGAAAAAACTACATGCAAAATAACAATTTTTCAGAAAAAGATTATTCTATTTTTTGCTAAAAATCACTGCTTTATCGACAGCGCAAAGTAAAAAATCTTCCTTTTTCTAACTTTGGGCTTACGCAGCTAAAAATTTTTAAATGGGACCCCCCAATTTTTTTTTCTAGAAGTTACACATTTTTCACTTACTTTCACGTGAAGAAGTTTTTTTTTGATTTGGAACATCCTAACCTCCAAAACTTTAATTTTCGTTAAAAATAAATGTTTTTTTTCGAGTTTTACTCCAGCCAAAATACGGGTTTGGTTGTATTTTCACTGGCGAACACGAGATTTGCTCTATTATAGGTTTTTTGGGTCGCTGAAAACCAAAATCGGGGTCATTTCGTAAACAAAGTGGGGGCTTCACCCTTAAATTTGCAAAAACAACCCCCAAAAAGGGGTTTTTTAAAACATATTTGCATTTTGAGCACTCAGATTTTCACCATACGGTTTTGGTGAGTCTCTGATCAAGAATTTCGACTTCTTTTTCATAAATAATCAATATTTCACCCTAAAAAGAGCTAAAACTACCCCTAAAATAGCTAAAACTACCTTTAAAAGGGGTGTTTTTCCTATTTTCGTACTTTTAGCATCCGGGATAAACCCATATAGGTTTTTTGGGTCCCTAATCAAGAATTATGACTTCTTTTTCATAAATAATTAAGATTTTACCCCTAAACTGGCTAAAACTACCCTAAAAAATGGGACAGTTATGCTTTTTTTGTACTTTGAGCGTCCCGTATATGCCCATATAGGTTTTTTGGGTCGCTAATAAAGAATTTCGACTACTTTTTTATGATTAAATATTGATAATTTATGAAAAAAAAGTCGAAATTCTTGATTTGTGACCCAAATAACCCATATGGGCATATCCTGGATGCTAAAAGTACGAAAATAGGAAAAACATCCCTTTTAAAGGTAGTTTTAACTATTTTAGGGGTAGTTTTAGCCACTTCAAGGGTAAAATATTGATTTTTTATGGAAAAGAAGTCAAAATTCTTAATCAGTGACTCACAAAACCCGTATGGTGCAAATCTGAGCGCACAAAATGCAAATATGTTTAAAAAAACCCCTTTTTGGGGGTAGTTTTTGCAAATTTAAGGGTGAAGCCCTCACTTTGTTTACGAAATGACCCCGATTTTGGTCTTCAGCGACCCAAAAAACCTATAATAGAGCAAATCTCGTGTTTGCCAGTGAAAATACAACCAAACCTGTATTTTGGCTGGAGTAAAACTCGAAAAAAAACATTTATTTTTAACGAAAATTAAAGTTTTGGAGGTTAGGATGTGCCAAATCAAAAAAAAACTTTTTTCACGTGAAAGTACGTGAAAAATGTGTAACTTCTAGAAAAAAAAAATTGGGGGGTCCCATTTAAAAATTTTTAGCTGCGTAAGCCCAAAGTTAGAAAAAGGAAGATTTTTTACTTTGCGCTGTCGATAAAGCAGTGATTTTTAGCAAAAAATAGGAAAATCTTTTTCTAAAAAATTGTGATTTTGCATGTAGTTTTTTCCTGTTTTTTCAAAAAATTTATATCTACTGTCCATAAAAAAATTTTAATGGCAAAACTGCCATTTTTTAGGGTTTTTCGTCGTTTTTTGCAATTTTAGGTTATGTTATGCAGAGGTGAGTCAAAAATAAATAAACCACAAAAAAGTAGACCCTTTGAAAAAATTTTTGAGACATTGCACGTCCAAATCGGTTGTTTCTATTTGGCGTGATGAATTTTTAGAAATTAAAAAAATAAAATTCCGTTTAGAAAACAGCTTTAAAAAGTATGAGCACACGAATTGCCCCTCAATTTATTATATGGAGATTGAAGATAATTGATATTCGAGTCGATTAGTATATGTTAGAAAAGTGTAACCCCCCCCAAATTTTCGCGCTATTTTCAAAAAACCACGTTTCCAATGTTATTTAAATGGAGCACATTTTGGCCAATATCGTCAAAACCGGTTATCAAAATTGAAAACCGACTTCGGGAGGTTTTTTGTCACCAAAAAAGCACCATTTCCTGAGAATCTAAAGTCGCTCCTCTCCAGAGCAGATTTCGCCAAATATTTACCCCCCCCCCCCCCTTTAATAATTATATTTAATATTCTGTAAAAATAATTTTTAATAATTAGTTTACTAAAATCTTACATTATTATTATATTAATAGTTTAAACTATAAATCAGATTGGAAATTTCTTCTATGTTTTAATAATATGTCCTATATAGAATTATCTTAATAATGAAAATTATAAAATTGTCAATTTGTCATGGATATTTTTATAACTTTTTTTAAAAATATTTTACAAAAAGTTTATCATAAATGTAACAATTCTAGACAAACATGAGCTACACAGTTTCTTGAGAAAGTTTTAAGAGCTAACATCTAGGAAAATTAAAAAATGTATTTAAAACATTAAAATTACACTTAAATCAGACATGATACTATTAACAATATATTCCAATATATTAATAACAAAGAAAATAATAGCGTATTTTTTTTTGTTAATAATAAACCATATAATACATACTTAACCCATTCCGAAGGTAGCATCTTAAGTTCTTTATTAGTAATCTGATGAAAAATGAAAAACAAATAATAGTTTTTGAGATTTAATCTATTTCTTCAATAATAAACGCAAGCATCGCTTTATATTAGTATTTAAGGATTTCATCGATTGCAAAATAATATAGAGGACAAAGATATTCAATTCTAAACAATGTAAATAAAAGAGATTCATTCATCATTTATAAATAGTTTGTGATTAAATCCGTTGGGTAATTATAAAAAGATATATTTATCTATACCTACCGAAGAAAATAATTTCGATGAAAACATATGTGAAAGTAATATATATATAAGTATACACTGTAAAAAGTAACTTTCTTATATTAACAAAAAAATTAGAACATTTTCTAAAAATTAGTAAATTTTCGAAAAAATTTGTAAATATTCGAAAAAAATCGTTTAATTACTAAATTGAGTATATTAACAAAAAATTCGAGTATTCTCGATTTTTTTTTGCGAATTCGCAAGAAAAATTGATAATTTTCAATTTTTTTTCGAAAATTTACAAAAAATAGTTGTAAATTTCCGAAAAATAGTTGTGAATTTACAATTTTTTTCATAAATTCACAAAAAAAAATCTAGAATTCTCGAATTTTTCGATAATATACTAAATTTAGCAAATTTACGATTTTTATTGAATATTTACAAAATTTTTTGAAAATTAACTAATTTTTCGAAAAAATTCTATTCTTTTTGTAAATCTAAGAAAGTTACTTTTTACAGTGTAGATATTCATTGATATGCGTCTATGATATAATATTTTCGTGTCAGACGAAGAAAAATCGTATCTAACCCTTGTTCATAAAAAAAGAATATCAACCCCAAATCGCATATTATGTACACTTGTCACAAGCGGAAGTATTCTACTTACTTATAATATTCTTATTGTATTCTTATGATTTACTTTTTCGTTTACTATCCACTAGTAATTTTTAATGCAAAATTTTTTACAGTAGGCAATGCTTTCTCAAGCCAGTCACCCTCTAGCCAAAATTGGTGGCAACTTAAAAGAACTTTGATTATTTAAAATTGACGGGAATAGTGTCTAATTTTTTTTTCTCATTGGCCTTTTCAACTCTTTATTTCTAAAAAGCTCACTATAGGCGTTGAGCGGTGACAGGTCGAAATTTAAAAATCAGAAAAATACAAATAAAAATTGCTTAACGGTAAATTTAAAAAAAAATGTTTGTATTAAAATTTTTTATTTATTAAAACGAAGAAAACAAGAACATTCGAATATTTTTTAAAAAGTCCTATGGCTGCTATGTAGTTTTTGAAAAACGTCAAGTTTGACCTCTTATATCTTTGAACTACAAGTTAAAAATAAAAAATTGTCAAATCGAAGTATTTTAATACATATAATAAGTGCGAAAAATGGAAAGAGATTTCATCGAGGAGTTAGAAGTTTAAGTTATTTTGAAACAAAGGCTTGCTTGAGGAAGAATCGCCTAGTTGTAATAGATTTTTTTGACGCAGTGCAAAAAAGTAAGGTTTAAGCAGAAAGAAACAATTATAAGTGGTATAAAGGCTGTAACTATTTCATTAATGAATATTCAAAAACAGCAATCAGTCAAAAGATTTAGCGGTTTTCAAAGTTATAGAAACACCGATCTAAGACAAGTAGGATCAGATAATATTATTTGGAAGCAAGTAAACAGAATGACTTAAAAACAAACAAAAATCTAAATACTAAAATACTATATAATAAATATTCAAAAGAAAAAGTAAATACCTCAAAGTATACAATTTCAAACAAAAAGCATCTATTTTCATTCTTCAGGTCTTGCTCACGCATACAACTACATGAAAAGATTTAATCCTATATATTTTCCTTTGATTAAATAAAAAGCCAAAATTTTATGTTATTAGCTTATTAAAAAAAAAATCCTTCTTAAAATCTAAAAAAAAATTATAAAAAAATAAATAAATGTTAAATACGCTAAGGAAATCAAAACCCCCCTCCACCTTTTCCATCTTATGCAATTTATGGATAGCCTCTATTTATAAAACCATTTTCAATTTTCACTCCAGTCAAATAACGGGGGGGGGGGGGGGGTCAATTGTGTAGCTAATACCCCTTTTCGAGACAGTTCATGCTAATTTAAGGATGAAGTGCCAACTTTTCATAGCCATGGTACCGAATTTCATGGTTAGCGACACTAAAAACCTACGTATACCAAATCTGAACGCTCAAAGTGCTAATACATCAATAATACCCCTTGAGTATTTTTTGCTGATTTAAGGGTAAAGCGCGCATTTCGTACACAAATGACAAAAAACCTATCGCAGACCAAATCTGATTGTGGTCAGTAACTATACAACCAAAACCATGATTTTACTGGAATATTTTATGGTTAACATTATTTACTTATAGATAATTTTTTTTTTTACAGATTTAAAAACAAAATTTCTTTTGCTGAATATATTACGATCAATTTCAAAAAATTACACAAAAATATCAATGATTAAATTAAGCCAAATGGATCAAAATTTCATTAAAAACCAGCGAGTATTATCGAAAGAAACTTTATGGATATTTTATGCTAATAATTTCAAGAATCAAACAAATTTTATAAATCTTATAAGAATATTGAATATTTTCGATACTGTTCTTTTAGTATATTCTACGTCTATGACGGATAAAAATTGTTCGATTCTGGAAAAATTATTATTGGATGTTGTGAGATTTGAACAGAAAGTAATTTTGTGCTGCAATGATGATAATATCAAATATTTTCACAAATCGTTAAATAGGGCAGAAATAATAAATTTTGAAAACTGGAAACTTCATACTGAGGTCACTTTAAATCGCTCAAAAACGAGTATAAATCCAAGATTAGAAACATTAAATGGACAAAATTTGAAAATTTCAACAGTAAAATTACAACAAAATCATATTTAATTTCTTATTAATAAGCAATTGAAATTTTTTTAATCATTTTTACAGCTATTTAATACAACAGACTATAATTACCGAAACAGTTTTAAATATCTGATTAACATAACTGAAGAACTCAGCGCAACTTTAAATTTTACAATTACTTACAGTGGTGATAAAAAAAATGAAGAAACATGGAGTCAAATATCAAATTTAATAATTAACGATAAAATAGATTTAGCAATTGGTTTATACACAATGACATCTGAAAGAAAAAAAATTATTGATTTTACTATTCCATTAATTTACAGTCCATCTAATATATATTTTCGGTCATCAGATTATGCTGATTATCGTTGGAAAAGTTATATTCAGGTTGTCTATAAATTTTTTTATTATTAAGAAAATTTTAATTTAGAAAAATTTTTTTTTAGATTTTTGACAGAAATACGTGGATTTCAATAATTTTAATGCTAGCAATTATATTTCCAACAGTAATTGTTATAATGGACAAAATTATTTATAAACAAAGGTTATTTAACATTTCTAGTTATTTGGAAAAATTTATAAATGCATGGGGTATTATTTGTCAACAAGGATTAAAAATTTATAATAGTAATAATTGTTTTTATATTTTTAATTAAAAAAATAAATTTTATTACTTAATAATTTATTACATTTTTTTAGCAACATCAACTTATTCAGTAATTAAAACCTTAAATACCTTAATATTATTGTTTTCTTATCTTATTTATACTATTTACTCGTCTTGTGTAACTAGTGAATTAGCAGTTTCTAAACCTAGACCACCTTTTGAAACTGTTCAAGAATATTTACAAGTTGGTACTCATAAATTAATTACTCTTAAAGATACAAAAAATGAAGCTGCAGTTGTAAGTTTTTAATATTTATATTATATATTACTCTCGAAATTTCCCAATTTATGAACTGGGTAAGCTAAATTGGCCAATTTGACAATGAAAATTAAAATTTTTTTATAATAATAGTGTGTAATGAAATTATTTACAATATTTATCAACTAAAAATAATTTTTGGACTTGTTTATGAACAATTTTAAATTAACAAAACCTTCTAGTTCAGGTTTTTTAAATGGGTTAAAATTCCAGGGTGGTTGTAGGCTTTAAATTAAAAAAAAAACAAAGTGTATTTTTCGATTTTTTCAAATATGCAAATTTTTTTTTTCTTAAAAATTTAAGGAAATTTTTTTTGCATATTTTTAGATTCTGCATTAAACAAATTATGATCAGCCAAAGCTTTAAAAATAACAAAAAAATAAAAATTTTTCTTTTTCACTTTTTTAGCATTTTTATTACAATGCCACGCCCACGCTAACAAAATTGCCTTCTGGAACTACTAATTAGTAAGTTCCAAATTTTTAGAGGATTTTTACATTTTCTATACTTTAAAAAAAATTTTTAATTATTTTAAATGTGAACCCATGCACCGATTCAATAAAAAATCTGCTAACTTTTATGCATGAGCCTATTTGGTTTTATTTTTTTTTTAACTCTTAGTTGTTATTTTAATCTTATGGAAATTTGGTTCTTTATAAAATCTGTATTATTTAAACTCACCCCATATAAGAACCGTATTTAAAAGGGATACCAAGTTTAGAAAACCTCGTTTTTTGACTTTACTTCCTGTTTTCGAACAGTAAATATTTTGAAAATGTATCAGGTTTCTATAGAAGCAAAATATAGTAAATGAAGGATTAAAGAAATAAGTAGGTTAATCCATACGAATTCACGAAGTTAGCAAATTTTTTATTGAATCAGTACACTGTGCGCTATTTCAGGTTGTAATTAAATTACTAAAATTGTTTTTTTAGCCACTCCCAATCTTATTTTTTTTTAAGCCCGAAATATCTGGGTCTAAAAATTTCTAAGAAATTTCTAAGAAATTTTTTTTGTGCAAAACTAAAAAATTTAATGCATCAAAAAAGAAAAATTGTTTTATTTTTCGCATTAGGAGCAAACAAAAAAAATTTTTTAAATCAATAGCACCATTTTTTTTGTCAGGAAAATTCTAAACAATATCATAATGCATTTAAAAGTTATTGTACTCTAAACAGATCACGAGAAATTCTGAAAAATATTTATTTTATAGCTCAATGCACATTACAATGTATATCCAATTGGAAAGGGTTAGTATATTTTTGTAAAAATAAACACTAACAAACATCATATTACAGTTGAATCTATAGAATATTATGTTCAAAAAATATCCGGACCACCCTTTCTTTATAGCAATAGCCCTTCTGGGCCAAAAACTACAACCCTTTAAATAAAAATATTTAAGTTATCTTCTAAATAATGCTGCTACCTTGCAACTAAACCAAAAATGAAAATACGCTTTACAAACAATTTTAGTAATTTAATTAAAATCTACCAAAAAAAGAAAAGATTCAGAAAAATTTTTTGTTTTTTGTTTTCGGAGGCTTTGAAACCCAGTTATAATTGGCTTAATATCATAGACACAATCTGAAAATTCACTTCTTTGGATTATACCTTTTCCTTAATTACCAACATTAGGTCTTCCGGTTTCAGAAACAACGTATTTTAAGTGCCTACAACTACCCTGAAATTCTTCATTCGTTTTACTGATTTTTCTAAGAACTGATCTTAAAATGTACATTTCTTTACTAGTGGGCAATAATGACTATTCCAATTTCAAGAGGCTGGCATGATTGCCCTTTTTAAAGAAAAAAATATTCCTAACCTCATCAAGAAATATTACTGGACCTTTAAATCTTTGCATTTGGCAAAATAAAAATTTTTACGAGCTGGTTAAGAAAATACTATTATTTATTGTATATTAAGATGATACATTTACACGGCCAGGCTGCTTTGCTTGAAAATTCAAGCAGTTGCTTGAATTGCTTGAAAATTCAAGCAGCAAATAAAATTCAAGCAAAGCAGCCTCGCCGTGTAGCCTATTATAATTTTCATACATTTATGTTAAAAATTGTTTTGTATAATAAAATTTACGCGATACTTTTTATCTTGCATAAAAAGATCTTTTATGGTTAACCATCTTATTTACCACGAGCAAATAAAAATAAAAAAATAAACTCCATACAGATTTTTACCTATTATAAGAGGTTTGAAAGTCATACATAAAATTTTTATTTCTTGATCCGTAATAAGATAATCGGCATTTTTATTTACTAAACTATCTTCGTATTAAGTAATTAAACAATAAATTTATTATAATATACATTATTTTGTACTTTAATAATTGAAATGAAAATGATGGTTTCTTACACGGGTAATTTGCTGAGATTGAAATTTCAAGCAAAACCTTAAAATTTTAACTTTTTTTGTTTCACGAATTTAAAATTTTGTTTAGTTTACTAATAAATTATTAAAGTAATATACGTGAAAAAAAAATCAGAAAGTAACTTTTCTAAAGTAGTATATTATGCAGGTTCAAAGAATTAGTTTAAGTTTTGCTTGTTTTTTTGAAATTTCAAGTGCAGCAGCTTACCCGCAGTTTTTTCAAGTAAACTAAATTCTTTACAAGTTAGTTTTAAATAGCACTCAAACAATTTTTTTTAGTATTAGAAAAGTTCAATTTTCATTTTTTTTCCTGTTTCGTACTGACTTGTACAACTGTTTACACTAAAAGGCTTCTTCATGAAATCTGTCCTAGAAAATAATGACCCTGAATTTACCCGGGCAGCATTAAGTAAATTTTAATAATGTCCGCCATTTTAATCGATGATGCTTTTCATTAAATGTGCACGCTTTTTCTTATGCATTATACGCTGAGAAAACGCCATTGTTTGTTTGCAACATTATTTTTTAAACTTATTAATTATTAAAAAATTTTTCTCAATAAATTCATTCTTTTTATTGTATAATAGTTTATTTTATACGCTCTATTTTATTCGTATTTTTTTAAAGAGTCAGTAAATAATTCACGAAAAATAGAGTTCTAAAATTTGATCTATCATTCAATAAGTTGAAAATTTTTTTTTTATTAAAGAGTTTTTTAAAAGCATTTCTCACTATTTTAAACACCAACTTTCTACAAAATTCGAGCCATAAAAATCATCTCATTATTTCTATGTTATCTTGTTTTTCATCTTCACAAACACACTGTTGATTAAAAATTATCTGTCTTTTATCCTGAAAATCATTTATAAATTTATCACTCATATAATCTTTTTTCTTCTGTTTGCAATTTGATTTACATTGAGTTCTGAAATCAGTTTTTGGACAGTCTTTCTTATATTTGACTCTTCGATTTTGAAACCATATTTTAACTTGCTTTTCTGATAGTTTTAAATTAGTCGCTATTTCTATTCTTCGAAGCCTCGAAAGATAAATATTTTTAGCAAATTCTCGTTCTAATTCCAAAAGCTGGGTACTAGTAAAAGCTGTCCTGTTTCTTTTGGTGCTATTTGTTATTGGTATTATTGAAGTTTCTGATTCAATAGCAGGCATCAAAGGCTTTGTGTTAAAAGAAAGTGAGTCGTCAGCTCCTAAAATGTAATTTAATAATTAATTTAACATTTTAATTTTTAAATAAAACAATTTTTAAGTACCTTTATTACTGAAGTTTATATTGTGCGAAGATAAAAACGAATGTTTATTAGGATTTGAAGAAACACTAAAACTTTTAACTTCTGAATCTATTATATTAATGAACGAATGGTTTATTGTTGGACTAAATAATTCACTTTTTAAACCAAAATTTAAAAATTTAAACATATAGTTTGGTAATTGCTGATCTCTATAAAATGGTAATTTGTATGCTTCAGATGTCGAGGGTACATTTTTGTTTATCAACGAGTCGATATTAAAATTACACGACATTGTAATTAATAAATATGAAATACTTTAAATTTATTAATACAAAAATTTACACACTAAATCCGATTTAAGCTTACTAAACTTGTTATTTCTAGTCAAGTCACAAATTTCAAACTAAAATGTAATAGACAAAATTTTTAGGGACGATTTTTATTTTAAAATTTGCTCCTCCCAGGGGTTGAAAATGAACAATAAGAAGTCTCCACCTTTTTAACGAATATTTTTATTTAGTAAATCTTAAATAATAGTGATATAAAATGACAATGAAAAAAAGGCAGTGCCTAAAATTAAGTTCAGCCCCTAAATAAAAATTATGAAACTCTTATAATACAATAAAACAGAATGATTATTTAGGGATATTGAAAAGGATGACTAAAAAGTGATAGAAAAAATGTGCCAGTATTCTAAATACAAATGAATATTTATTATTAAAAAAGTATGTGTGTGTATAATAAAATATAAGTAACTTAAGTGTACTGATATTCTATTATAGGTTTTTCAAAAGCAATCACGCATCTATTATTAACAGTTCTATAAATATGAGGGGATGAAATTATAAGGTAAAGAATTATATTTGCCTTTTTTATTTTGATCTTTTTGTTCGATTATATACGTTTTTTTTTGAACGAACGTTACAATAATGCAATGACGATACTTTAGAGTAATGAACAGTGTAATTGAATATATATACACGTTATTATTACAATGTGGTGATCTTATGAAGGCAAAGATTTATTCTATTATGTTCAATATAAATTTTTATAGTTATTATTGATGTTATTTTTTTTTTTATTTTTTTTTCTTAAGTACCTAAAATATATTGAATGTGGACAAATTTTTTTTGAAAAAATTTTTTTTTATAAATGGTTTTATTTATTTTTTTTACACTAAAAGGCAAAAAATTATATAATTGAATGTACTAATAAAACCATGACGATTTTTTAAGTACTTTTGAAAAAATGCATCATGGTTTTATGCTTATAAAAATTTTTTTTTATGTAACTTTTTTTTTTTGGACAAATAAGCGTTTTAAGATTCTTTTATCATAATTTTAAAGATTTATGCATTTGTGGAACATGCGATTTGTAAGGTTTAGTAGGGAATATGGCCCATTATTACAATCTTTTCAAGTATAATAATTAGGCCTTAAATAATTTTAATTTTAGTTGGCAGAGTTTATGAAGTGGACGATTTTATAGCTTGTTCAATTCATAAATTGGGAAATTTTACTAACAGAGTGAATTATAAATATTGATCAGGATTGTCGTAATTAAATTTTTTATAGATAATTAATAAATTTAATATTTTGCTTCATTTTAGAATTCAAATAATTATTCCGTATCAAAACTCAAACCTTTGTTAAAGCCTCATTCAGAATTACCTGAATATGCAGCTGATGCTTTTAAAAATGTAAGTTATAAATATTTTCTTATGTTATAAATTTTTAAAAAACTGTACATTCTTTTAGGAGATAAAAGTACACACAGTTCGTTTCTTTTAATTTTTAAGCAAATTGCTTGAAATTTTAGTAGATATTAAAAAAATTAATAATTACATTTGTAGTCCATTTATTGTATAATTTTCTTAATGGTCAAAAAACTCAAAACTCTCCATATGAGACTTAAGATTTTCGTATGCATTGTGGGTCTTATCGAAAATAGAATGCAAAAATAGAGTGAAAAGTAATTTTGTTTATGGTTACCGGAATTCCGGTTGTGGCTACTCGATTTTTTTTTTTATAAACGCTTGCAAATGGCTTGAAACATAAATAAAGTGTTTTAAAAAACGACTTTCATTCATTTAAAATGCGAGCACTATGACATAAGGAGATTTAAAAAAAAAATTTTTTTACAACTTTTTTTTAGCTTTTATGTAATTTGCAATTATTTAAAGGAAAAAAATCCGGTTGCCACAAATACTGATCCAATAGTGGGAATCGTTTTTTTTTTCAGTGTATACCTACTACCTATTTATATATTAAAGTTTCTAACGATTTAAAAAAAAAAATTTCGATTTTTAGTCAATTTGTATTTATTTCAGTATTGCGCTTTCTATAGTTAGAACTGATAAAACTTGATTTTTTGTGTTTAAATTACAAAAACGTTCAAAATAATAGTCAAATTTCTTATTTTTGATAATTTTTTTAATTTTCGGTCATTTTTTGAATTATTAATTGTTTTGTAATTTAGATAAAAACAGGGATAAAAATCCAAATGACTATTAAATAAAATGAATGGGTTTTAAAGTTCAATTTAATAGAAATGAGAAGGTAAAAAAATAAAATATTACAAGAAAATTTAGAATCACACTGCAATTTAAAACATTTGAATATTTTATATTTATTTAATATTCCGGGTTACCATTATTTGTTAAATATACAGTGGCGGATACAGGGGGGGGGGTCACGGGGGTCAATTGACCCCCCCTCAGCGGTCAATTTTACCTTTTTTTAGCTAATTTTACGTTACATAATTAGCGCGAAGTACCATTTTGACCCCCCCAAAAAATTTTAAGGAGCTTTTTTAGAAAATTTTTTTAAATTTGATTCAAATGACCCCCCCAAAAAATTTTCTAGATCCGCCTCTGAATATATATTTTATTAGTCTCAATTTGGCAATGGAAAATAGTTAAAGTCTCTTTAAAAACTCACTCCAGAATTTTCATGATAGGTTTGGGGCTTGCTACAGTAAACATTTCGTGTGAATATGACATATTCACTTTCTGTAAAGTTTTTTCTGGTCAGCGGCCATAAAGCACGTATTTTCCGGCCGCTGCGAGTCCGGAAATGACGTGTTTTCTCGCCACTGATGCAGAAAAATCGTATACGACCCTGGGTCATAAATAAAGAATGCCCCAAATCGCAGGAAGATAATTTACATGCGATTTGGGCCATTCTTTATTTTTCTGGCCATGAGTCGTAATATACTATTTTGGCCGCGGGTTCTGGAAAAAGTAATAAGTTGACCAAAGTTGACCAATTTTTCGCATAAGAAACTGAAAGTATGACACCCAGAAACAGTCTAGATTTTTAGATTAGGCCAAAACATTCTCAGTTTGCTTATGACATTTTTCGGTATCCGGGTTTTGGATGAGTATGTCAGGCTATTAAAATATTTAAAAAAGCGCGGGTAAACGGCGGAACTTTAATGGTCCGAAAATTTTAATTATACTTGATACCAAAAAATGCCATAAGGAAACTGAGTAATGAAACTGTTTTGGCCTAATCTAAAAATCTAGGCTGTTTCGGGGTGCCATACTTTCAGCTTTTTTTTGCGAAAAATTGAGCAGCTTTGTTGACCTATAACTTTTGCAGAACCCGTGGGTAAAAAAACTAGGATACGAAAGTGAGTATATTTTAGTATTGGCTATCTCTAAAACAAAATTTAACTGTAATACTCACAAGCACTGTTTACCATAGCAAGCCCCGAAGCTATGACCTACTTTAATAAGGTATCCGTCAATAATTAAATTGAATTAGTATTAAATAGAATCAAACATTAAAAGTAATTTTTGTTTATTTAACAGCTATGCGTTGAAAAAGAAGGTTTATATATAAATAAAGTATATTACCAAGATCATAAGCAGTTTCTCACGTGTTTAATTACTCCAATAAATTTAAATGAATATGAATATTTAGGATTGCCTATTAAGAAAAATAGCAAATATATTGAAGAACTTAATATCTAGTAAGTTGTTACTTTTTTAATTTTGCATATGAATAATATCAAACATTTTGTTTTTTGCCCCTTTCATAAAATGAATCTTTGATGCTAGAGATATTAAAAGGCAGTTAATAAAACAACCTATAGTAGCATTAATTATACTTTCCGAGAGGGGAGAAGGGCGTTTAACCAAAAATGTACAAGTATACTTATAAACATAGTCTATCTATGCTTATAAAATATCCATATAAGGGATTCCACGTCAATTGGGCCCTATGGGGTCACGGGGATCACCTCTAAATTTTATTTTCGATATGCAACTAAAAAAGTCTTTCAATCAAATTTGTTTGATTTGTCCTTTCTAGGTCGATTTTAGATCCATTTCCGTGATCTTTTTTAAATTAGCTCAGAACTCTATTTGAAAGTTTTTTATTTTAGCTGCCGAAAGTCTATTTTATGGTGAAAAATATTTTTCTTTTGGTACTAATAGAAAATTTTCTGTGAAATACGATTCCGAGCTCAAAAGTTGATTTGAACTGCGCATGCGCGTAAAATCATAATTTACATTTTTTACTAAAAAAAAAAAAAAATAATAGACCTAGAAATCTAAACGTTTTTGAAAGAACTTATTTTCAGTTGTATTTCCAGAAAAAAATATTTGGACCAATTTCCGCAATCCTTCCATCCAACTTGGCCCCTGGATTTGCTAAAATTTGGTTACAATGAAGATCTTTCTTGTTTTATGAGCAATTGTAACTATTTTAAGTCGTTATTTTATTAACTGTTTGTTTATTTACAACCCGAATTTCGGGGAGCAGAGTTTCAAAATAATTGCCAATTTGCCTTAAATAATCATTTGTTTTTATTTTTACTTTTTTTATAACCTTAAATTCAAAATATGTGAAGCTAATTTCGTGTAAGAAAATTCTCAAATTTCGGATTATGTGCCCCCCCTCTCAAAAAATCACAGTGAAGCAATCTAAGAATTTAGAGCTTTGACGAACTATTCAAGTGATCAGAAAACCAAAAATATTTTCAGTTTAAATTTTGTATAAAAATGAATGTTAATATGTAACAAAAATAATTTAAAAAATCAAAAAAGTCGTTGTTTTATAAATAAATAATCTGGACATAAAAAAATAATAGAAATTAAATCCATTCACACATTTAAATGATACTATTTACTTTTAATTTGAACTATCATTTTGTTTATAAATTTAATTTGAGTTGTCATCATTTGTGATTCGTGTTTCATTTATTTTTAACGCAAAATATAACCAAATATTAGCCAATTGTAAAATATGAGCAATTGGAATTTGATCTCAGTTGGTGTGGAATCTCTTATATAAAAATTTTGAAGTAAAAAATAGAGGTACATGTAACTAAAAACGTATGTAAATTTTTCTCAGAAAGGGTGTTTGCTTTCTTTGCCTTCTGCTGTATCCGCTATTGAGATTTACCTTTTTAGCAAATAAATTTTATTTTAGTGTGGTATTTTATTTAAATTAAATTAAATATTTAACTTAACTTAAGTTTTAAATTAACCTAATATCATGGGTATTGCAATATGTATTGCAAAATTTTTATATGTCACAGAACCAGAAAAAATTTCAGTATTACAGAATAATAAGATTAGTTTTTTGTTTGTATCTGCTTAACGCAGCCGAGAAATGGAGCATTTCAGGAAAAAAAAACTAACTAAATTTTAGTTATATCTTTGAAAACTTTCGGACAAAAGTTGAGGTTAAGCTGATAATGTAGCAAATTAGCCGTTTCACACTTTGAGGACCAAAGGGTCTCAAAAAAGACTTTAATTTAGTTAATGATTTTTTTCCTGAAATGTTTTAAGGGGAAATTTTCTTTCATTTTAGATAAAAAATACTCTTTTCTGGAATTTTATTGTGACCAAAATATTATTTATTTAAAAATAAAAGGTTTTTTTATTACAATTATAAACTCTACTTAAGAATTAAAACAAAAACTTTTAAGGCTTTTTTGTTTCACAGTGGGCGAGTTAAAAAGGTCCAATTTTTGATGGTACCGGGTTTTCTGGACTTCCTATAAATGTAAAATTTTAAATGTTTGAAAAAATCTCTTTATTAATGCTTTGGCTATGGCACAAACCTAAAAAATTATAATATTTTTTTTTTTTTTGAGTTTTATTAATGAGAATAAAAAAATGTTCAAAAAAAGTAAATTTTTTTGGGGTCAATTATACCCTTATATATGCAAGAGGTTGATAAAAATTAAAATTTTATTTGGTTCGTGTCATAGCCAAAGCATTAATAGAAAGATTTACTCAAACATTTTTAAGTTTCAAATTAAGTCCAGAAAATCCGGAAAAGCCATAAAAAATTGGACCTTTTAAATACACCCTCTGTCACCGCCACTGTAAAACAATAAAATAGGCTAACAAGTTTTTTTTTTTTAATTATTGGAGATTTTGTAATAAAATAAAACATTTTTTTAAATACAAATAATACTTTAATGACAAGTTTTTAAAAAAGAGTATTTTTTTCCAAAATGAAAAAGAATTTCCCCTTAAGAGTAATATTGAAATGTCTATTATAGTAAGGTTTTATATTACTACATAATAATTATAATACTATAATTTATTTTTATTTAAAAATCATATTTTATTTTACAGTATATTAAAATTCATGGAATATGGAATATTATCAAGATTTAAAGAAATAAATTTCAGAAACTATTCTTCAGAAAAACTGAGTATTTTAAAGTTAGAAGCTTTTGACGATTATTCAATATTACTAATTATTCCATTTGGAATTGGTTTATCATTTTTGGTTTTAATTGGTGAAGTTATTTATCATTTTTTTATATCAATTTAAAGCAGATCATCCAAAAAAAACATTAAAGATGAATTTTCTCTATAAAAAATTTACAATAAATCACATGTTAAACAACTGCTTTTTTACCTGACTTATACTGCTGATGTACCCCAAGTAAAAAAAATGGGCGGGCATCAAAAATACTTGAGTAGATATATGAATACATTTTAACATATCTCACAAGTAAGATTTGGCTAAATACAAATACTAAAGCACTCATTAATGCATGAAATTATTTCTTGTACTGTACTTTTTATCTAATAGTTATACATTCCTACTTTTCTCTGGTGAATTAACTGTAAACTAAGAAATATGCAAAAAAATAAACCTTGTTCCAAATTAAATTAAAAAAATATTAAATATTACCAATAATGTAAAACATAGAGTATGCGCCAACCCTCAACGAACTGAAAACTTACGTGGAGTTGTATAGAGTTGTAATAGAGTTGCACAAAGTTGCAAAGATTTAAAATTCTTACCGAAAAAATTGCAAAACTCTTTGCAACTCTACACTGTAAAAAGTAACTTTCTTAGATTAACAAAAAAAATAGAATATTTTCGAAAAATTAGAAAATTTTCAAAAATAATCGTATATTTACTAAATTTAGTATATTAACAACAAATTCGATAATTCTCGATTTTTTCTTGTGAATTTACGAAAAAATTTATAAATTAGCAAATATTTTTTGTAAGTTTTCATAAAAAAAATTGTAAATAATCAATTTTTCTCATGAATTTACAAAAAAAAATCGGAAATACTCAAATTTTTAGTTAATATACTAAATTTAGTAAATTTACGATTTTTTTTCGAAAAATTGCTAATTTTTTAAAAATATTCTATTTTTTTTGTGAATCTAAGAAAGTTCCTTTTTACAGTGTATATGCAACTTCATTGTAACAATACGTACGGGTTTCAGATGATTGAGATTTGGAGTATGCAGTTTTACGAATAAAATTTATTCTAAAATCTTTGGACATACATAAACTATTCGTGTTACAGAGTTTTAATTTTACTGGTTTATAAAAGTTGCGTTTAATGAATATAAGCCAAAATACGAGTTTTCTAGACAATTTATAATAAAAAAGTAAATATTCGTCATGATATGTAGAGCTATATTTACACTCTGAATATATCAAACAGTAGTACTGATTAAGAAAATTCATCTCGAAATTCATTGAGATGTTCGTTTAAAATTTTTTTAAATATCTTTGTTTGTGAAAATTCGAATTAATTTTCAGAAAATCAAGGTCATTTTACTTTTGGTTAATTAGAGTTAGGTATCATTTGCTTGTGGCTAGCCGAATATTTTTTCTTGCTCATGCAATTGCAAATAAATTTTTTTTTTTAAATCTTTTAAGCAAGAAATGATTTCCGCTAGCCATAAGCGGATGGAGGATCATTATAATAGTGTAGTTTGATTTTCCAAAATAACTGCAACTTCTTTTTAGAGAATGTACTTAATTATAAAAAATTTGAAGAAAAATTTTGTTAAAAAATTTGTTATTTGTTTTTTTAAAAATATTATTTATTTTTTAATTTTGTATTACACATTATTTCTACCGCCCAAGGTATAATGCATAAAAAATTCATAAAAATTAATACAATCTGACATGCAAAGTAACTATCAGCTATGTCCCTGATAAAACCTAAAATAAAAAAAAAATAATAAAGTAATTATAATTTGTTTGAATATTAAAATATTGTAAAAATTAAGAAGAAAAAATTACCAGCAAAAGGTCCAAAAAATATAATTACCACTCCATTAATGAAACCAAAAATGCCATATGCAGCTGCATACTTGTCATTATTAATATTGTGGACTACAGCAAGTGGTTGTGCAACAAGATACCAAGCCCGGATTGCCCCTATTACACCTAAGATTATTAATGACTCTGTCAAATGATTGATGTATAAAAATGCTAAAAAAAATATATTGCACATTAAATAAAAACATTTGATTATTATTTAATTAACCCTTATCCACCGTATGTGTTCTATAAGATACAAAGATATTCAAATCCACGTACACTGAAAAAAAATTCAGTTGCCGATATCGAAATTCCGGTTGTGGCAGTCGGAATTTTTTGTTTTTTTTTTTGAAATGGTTGCAAATGACTTATAAAACCTAAAGAAAAGTATAATTGCATTCATGCCACGATACTCAAATTTTTAATGAGTGAAAATCATTTTTTTTAACATTGAACATGTTTTTAGGGAGAGGGTACCCTGGATTCTTTACGTTTCAAGCCCATTTCCAATCGCTTAAATGAAAAAATAAATTCCGGCTGCCACATTGGAAGAGGACCGGAATTTTTTTAAAGTCTAATATTGGCTAAAAATATTTGAGGTTATAGAACCATTGAAGGTTTTTTAATTTTGTGCTAATTAATTAAATGAAATATGCCCTGTATTTTGATTAATGTAGTTAAGGTTAAGGTGGCTTACTTAACCGGGAACCTGGGTATTGTTTGGGGGGGAAAAGGGGGGAAAATTTAATTAAATCTTCTAAAAATAGCAATAACAAGCTGGGACGCTATTACCCAACACTATGAGGAAATATTAGCCATTGTTTTAAAAAACAAATAATGATAAAAAACGGTCATGTTCAACAAAATTTTTTTTGTGGGTCAAAAAGGAAAACATTTCAATTTTTCGACGAAAAAAATAGTTCGCAACCGCTACTTATTCATCTCGGCGTTAAAGGGTTATTATAATTACATAATATAAAATATTCAACAAACCTATTTTAGCTAAGGTTAAAAATAATGTTGCAACGAAGTACATAATTTTTGGATGCATCTGAATAAAAATTGTTAAAATAATTATTATGACGTACGATGCAAGTTGAGTACATGCTGATACTGATATTGCAAGAGCTACTTCTGTATTATCAAAATCTTTATCAGTCATTATAAGTGGCAATAAGTGTACAAAAGTAAAATCACTAGAGCCAGCGAAACTTAATCCAATGCAAGTGTTTAGAAATGATTTGTTTCTTAGTAGTGAAAAGTCTAATAAATTAGTTATTAAAGGGTGATTTCTGCAAAATAAAAATAAATTTAAAGGTTTAAACTACAAAAAATATGTTCATAGAAAATTCAGAAAAACATAATATGTATATTTTTATTGTTAAAAGTTAATTTTAATTATGACTAAATGTATAATCATAATTAACAGTATTACCTAATTAATCCTTTTTTATGAAAATACAAACAAACAAAAAATGTAATGTGAAAAAACGAACCTGAAATTACATGCTTTTGAAGATTTTTCAATGTTTTTTTCTGATGTAACAGAATCAAGATTATTGGCATCATTTAGTTTTTTTGTCGCAGAATTCTCAGGTAACTGTACATTTGTCCTAAAAAATTCATTACTAAAATTATCCTGTAAATTTGCTGAACTCAAAGACAAAGATTCTCTTAATAAAATACTTTTTCTTGTAATTTCTTCATAATTTAAATCAGAAATTGTAGGCTCTGATTTACTTCGTTGACGCTGGATCATTTTATCTTCAATTTCATGTATGTAGTAATACTCTTTATTTAATGTCTTTAAATGCTAATAAGAAATAATTTACAATTTATTTATATATTAATAATTTAGGTGTTGCGTAAAAAATACCCTCGAATAGAATATAATTTTGTAGATGTGTTATATCTAGCTACTCTTAAAAAAAATTTATGATCCTGGAACTAAACCTTCCTGTATGTAAGTTTTTCGATGTCCTAAAAACTAATCTGAAGGCAGAATTTACCCCACACTCTCAGATTTTGCCCCAGCTACCCCAGCCACCCTATAAACTGACCTAGACGTAAAATAGTTTACTTTATCCAAAATTTAAAAATAAAAATATGTTAACTACGCTTTTTTTGGTGCTAAAATCAAATCTGAAGTCAGAATTTACCCATAAACCTCAGATTTTGTCCCAGATACCCCACTCTCTAAATCGTAAAGTGTAAATTCACCTAAAAATTTACACCTTAACACCTTATAAGTAGTAAATTTTAAATATACACTCTATAAGGAGTAAATTTTTACGTTTACACCCTTCGCGTATAGTGTAGTTTTAAATTTACTACTGAGAGCAGACACACTCTAAACCGACCAAAAAGGCAAGTATTTTACTTTGTCCAAAAGTTAAAAACAAAAGTACTTTAGTTACATATTTTGATGTTCTAAAATCGAATTTTAAGTAAGAATTTATCCATACCCCTTAGCCTTTGCCCCAGCTACCCCCAAACACACTCTAAACTGCCCCAGTGGGTTAATATTTTATTTTGCGCAAAAGTTAAACATAAAAGCACCTTACTTACGTATTTTAATATTCTAAAAACGAATTTGCAGTCAAAATTTACTCATCGCCCTTATTTTTTGCCCCAGTTATCCCAGACACCCTCTAAACTACCCAAGAGGGCGAATATTTTACTTTGTGCAAACTTTAAAAAAATAAGTATCTTAGATACGTTTTTTTGATGTTCTAAAAACGAATTTAAAGTCAGAATCAATCCATCACCCTTAGTTTTTGTCCCTGCTACTCTAGTCATCCTCTAAAATGCCCTAGAGGTAGGTTAATAAATCGCTTTAAAGTATTACAGCGATTGCCGGATGATGTTAAGAACTTATTTTCGAAACAGTAAGAACCTACTGCTTTTTTAGAGAAAATGAATAGTCAAGAGAAAAACGTTAAAGTTTCAAGGAAGTAAAAAAAAAATAAAATATATTATTACACATTGTGAAAAGTAACTTTCATATATTAACAAAAAAATTAGAGCACTTTCGAAAAATTAGTAAATTTTTGAAAAATTTGAAAATATTTGAAAAAAATCAGAAATTAACTAAATTTAGTATATTAACAAAAAATTCGAGTGTTCTCGATTTTGTGAATTCGCAAGAAAAATTGATAATTTACAATTTTTTTTCAAAAATTTACAAAAAATACTTGTAAATTTACGAAAAATAGTTGTGAATTTATAACTTTTTTTGTAAATTCACAAAAAAAAATCGAAAATTCTCGAATTTTTCGATAATATACTAAATTTAGTAAATTTACGATTTTTATCGACAATTTACAAATTTTTTTGAAAATTTACTAATATTTCGAAAAAATTCAATGTTTTTTTGTTAATCTAAGGAAGTTACTTTTTACTGTGCAGATATTTGCTAATCTGGAGAAAAATTTAAAGATTTTGAGTTGAAATATGAGTTTAAAAGTACATTTTGTAGATTCGCATCTTGATTGTTTTCCAGAAAATTTAGGTGATTACAGTGTAGAACAGGGTGAGAAGTTCCACCAAAATATTGCAGAAACGGAAAAGCGATATCAAGGAAGATGGGATATTCATATGATAGCAGACTACTGTTGGTCGATGAGAGAGACAGATGATATCCACAGAAGAAAGCGTATGAGAAGATATTTTGAGTTTTGGAACTTGGGATACCAAAAGAAATATCCTTGATTTCAGGAAACGAAACGAAACATATGTATGTAATCAAATATGCTCGTATGTGCTTACTGTTTCCAACAAAAGTTCTTAGCATTATCCTGCAATCGCTGTAATACTTTAAAGCGATATATTAACCTACCTCTGAGGCGTTTTAGAAAGTGGCTGGGGTATCTGGGGCAGAAACTAAGAGCGATGCTCAAATTCTGACTTCAGATTTGTTTTTAGAACATCGAAAAACTTACCTGTAGTTGGGTTTAGTGTCAGGATCAGATTTTTTTTTTGTGTAGCTGTATAATTATTATTTTTTCGGAAAAAGGTTATAATCGTGAAAAGAGTGAGATTCAATCATTTTTCCGTGAATAAAATTTTGGCATTTTCATTAAATTGGGAAAATAGAAAAACTTATATGGTTTGAATGTTAAATTTTAAATTATAATTAAATACGAACTAGCTTTTTTTTAGCAGTTGATTCTGGATTGATACATTTTTCTTGTAACTTATTGAAGCTTGTCAATTCAATAACATTATCTGCTGCATGATCTAAGATTGCTTTATTCTTGAGCTCTAAAAAGTTTTGTTTTGATTTAGGTTTCATATCAGTAAATGGATGCATTAAGGCCATAGCTGGTATACAGTGAAAGCCGAAGGCACCAATCAATACAGCGGCACCTAAATATATATTTTAAAACTTTTAGGCATGGTATAAATTAATCTTTATACTATACTTTTATAGGCAGTTTTGACACCATCACATAATCATCTTCTATGATAATCATAAATTATGTCTGCGGGGTAATTATGTCTTTAAAATATAATTACTTCATCTACACTGACAAATGTCTTGCATAAATGCATGTATGCATGTATGCTAAACATGTAGATAATAAAATGATTATCATAAAAGTAGATTATGAGCTGGTGTAGAAACGGCTTTACATTTTTTCAAGGATATCTGTAATTAGTTATAAAATAATGTTTATATTAAAAGATAATTTTCACACTAGTGGATATCTACTAAAGTATTTTATGTTAAATAAAAATATTTTACTATTATTTAATTAATTTTTCGTTTCCGTAATATTTTCAGGTTTTCCTTTTGCAAATTTTTCAAATAACCCGAGTAAAATTATTTAAAAATATAATTAGGCGATATTACAAAAGTTTACATAAACCATGAGACAAAGTCCAGAATAAATTCCCGTCGGTAAAAAAAAATTTTATCCAAGCGTGCAAGAATCTGTATGCATATGATATAAATATGCCTAAAACCTTTTGAAAATATAAATCTGTGATGAATATCAAAAACGTCACATGTTCTATGTATAAGCATAGAATATTTGACGTTCTTCCTATACACCACAGAAATAGTCAAGAGTATCTTTTATTATTACCTTTGTAGCCATAATTTTCCATCAATTTCTCAATAATAATAGGATACATTATTGCGCTTATACAAGTGATTGTTTGAGTTATACTCATGACCTGAAATCAAAAAATTCTTAATGAAATTGGTCTCAGGAGTAGGTGATAGTTATAATAATTCTTAGTGAGATCGAAAGCTTTCAAAATGGTACTGAAATTTAAGCAAACTTTTGATACTAATTTCTATTTCTACTAGTAATAGGAATTAAGTTTAAAACTATTTTTGATAAAAATAGGTGTAGTAAAATTTCCCACTAAAGACGGATCGTCTTGGCAGGATCTGCCATCAGTTTTTTGGGAAAACCTCGATGAAATCCGGAATATCGAGAAAACTAATGGAAAATTTCAAATGCAATTCGATAGGTTCAGAAAATTCACTTTTTGTTAGACTGTTTACCAACAAAAAGTTCAAGAACAAAAAGATAAAAATTTTGGAAATATTCGCTTTAATTTTCCGTTAGTTTTCCCGATTTTTCAGCTTCCCTCAAGGTTTTAAAAAAAAACTGATAGCAGAATCGTCTGTACCGGAAAATTTCACTAACTTCCTTTTAAGGTGGTTCCATCGTCATAATAATAATAATCACCGATCCCGTCCAGAATTCAAGTTTTAATTTACATAATTTTTTTATTTAAAAAAATTTTTTTTACAAAATTAAGTTGGGTTAATTAGCAGAAATCTTTAGATTTTGCATTATTATAAGGGTACAGTAAAATTTAATATGTTGAATTACTTAATACACACCGTGCTTGAACGTAAAGGAAAGTTGACCTAAAATGACGAAAAAATCGGCTTGGGCAGAATTTTAATATATATTTTTTTACGTCGATTCCTTCCTACTAGAAAATCCGAGCTGCTCGTCTGCCCGACTTTCATGGGGCCTATAATTGCATATTTTAAGTTTTTTTAAATTAATGACTTAAATTGCCGCCAAAATTTTATTTCTTCATAAAAATAACTTATATTGGTCTCAATAATTTGTTAAAAGCCTCACGCTTCCAAAAATTCCTTACTCGTCTCTTTTCATTGTTCTGTTTTCAAAATATGATAATTTAAAGTCAGAGTCCCAATTTAAGAATTTTTAAAAAAAGTCATTTTTATCATTATCTTTGAAATATTATATCTCGGAAACTATTCAATTAAAAGAGACAAGTAAAAATTGTTTAAAAAATTTAAGCTTATAGAAAATTTTTGAGACCTAGAAAACAAATTTTTATGAATAATTATAATTTTAGCAATACAGGCTTCCCTCCTTATACGCGGGGGTTACGTTCCAAAAAAGTGCCGCGTATAAGGAAACCGCGTATAAAAAGACATTACTCTTATGGAAAAGGAGGGGTTAGGTTCAAAAATTTTTTATGTTGGGAAAAAATTTTATGGACAAACATTTTTTAGTCACCAATTTTTATTTAGAAAAAAAATCTGTTATACGGGATTGTTTTATTTTTTTTTTGGTAATCTTTATATAAATCGAAATAAATTTGAAGTGCCAAAAACTACGCACAACATTTTCAGGATTAAAATCTGCACATCCTCTGTGTTGATTTACAAGACGTAGCATACTTTTTAAAACTCTTCTAAGATAGTAAGCTTTAAAGGTTGCGATGACAGCCTGGTCCATAGGCTGAATTAACGAAGTTGTATTTGGTGGCAGAAAAAGAACTTCAATATTTGGATGAGCTAATAAATTAGAGTCTCCATGGCTTTTACAATTATCGAGCAGTAAAAGGATTTTGCAGGCTAAATTTTTTTTCTCCAGGTATTCTTTCACTTCAGGAAAAAACGATTTATTCAACCACTCTTTAAAATTAATTTGAGTCACCCAGGCAGTCTTATTAGATTTCCAAAATACTGGTAGATGTTCTTTTTTTTACCTTTTAATTTATGTAACTTTGTAAATTTATGTAAATTTGGTTATATTTTTGTAAATAAAAACAAAAACAATCGAAAAAAAATTCAAATTTAAAAATTGAAACCGCGTATATGGAGGGAAATAAGCGCGTATAAGGCGGGAGTGCCACAATTGGAAAACCGCGTGTAAGGAAAACCGCGTATAATAAAACCGCGTATAAGGAGGGACTCCTGTAATTTAAAAATTGGTCATTTTAGGCTAAAAATGGGCCTTTAGTTTATTTACTATAACGATGAAAGAATTAGTGTTATAAAATTGCGGTTTACGGGGCTTGAAAAGTTACACTTACACCAAAAAAATAAAACTAACCAGAAGTTTTTTTTGCCGTTGAACCAATTAAAGCCCCTGTGTAATAATGTTCTACTTGCAATTACTTCAAATATTAGAATAGGTTTTCCGTAAATAAAATATTAATTTATTGTAATATATAATTTCATTTAGAAAAATTTATTATTATTAATACAATAAAAATTTTATTTGCGTTTTTGATTATATATAAAATAAATTTGTCTTTATAAAAAATAGTAATAATTTAAAGTATTTTAGTACCCTTTGAAAAATATTATGTAAAATAATTGAAGCGTCTAATACTTTTTCTATATTAAATATATTTTAAAAAAAATAAAAAAGCTTTTAAAAAACATATGTATACGAATAAACCATTATAAACTACGAAAAAATCTTACAAGTTTAGTGAATGATAAAATTAATAAAAGATAAAATAAAATGTATACTATTATTTGTAAAGACGAAATTATTTTATATATAATCAAAGGCAAATAAAATTTTTACTATATTAATAATAATAAATTTTTCTAAATGAAATTATATATTATAATAAATTAATATTTTATTTATGGAAAACCTATTCTCATATTTGAAGTCATTGCAAGTAGAACATTATTACACAGGGGCTTTAATTGGTTCAACGGCAAAAAAAACTTCTGGTTAGTTTTATTTTTTTGGTGTAAGTGTAACTTTTCAAGCCCCGTAAACCGCAATTTTATAACACTAATTCTTTCATCGTTATAGTAAATAAACTAAAGGCCCATTTTTAGCCTAAAATGACCAATTTTTAAATTATTGCTAAAATTATAATTATTCATAAAAATTTGTTTTCTAGGTCTCAAAAATTTTCTATAAGCTTAAATTTTTTAAACAATTTTTACTTGTCTCTTTTAATTGAATAGTTTCCGAGATATAATATTTCAAAGATAATGATAAAAATGACTTTTTTTAAAAATTCTTAAATTGGGACTCTGACTTTAAATTATCATATTTTGAAAACAGAACAATGAAAAGAGACGAGTAAGGAATTTTTGGAAGCGTGAGGCTTTTAAAAAATTTTTGAGACCAATAGAAGTTATTTTTATGAAGAAATAAAATTTTAGCGGCAATTTAAGTCATTAATTTTAAAAAATTTAATATACGCAATTATAGGTCCCATGAAAGTCGGGCAGACGAGCAGCTCAGATTTTCTAGTAGAAAGGAATCGACGTAAAAAAATATATATTAAAACTCTGCCCAAGCCGTTTTTGTCGTCATTTTAGGTCAACTTTCCGGTACGTTCAAGCACGGTGTGTTAAATCAAATCTGAGCTACTTTAACCGAAAATAGTTTTTAGCTTTTTTCAGAGAATAGAAAAATTAATATCAAAATCTTGGCCCCAATTATAGAATTGTTAAAAATCGAAAAACAGCTGCTATTTTAAAACCTTTGAATCTAGAACCTAAAAAGTGGTATAGCATCATATTTTTACATACTGAACCAGTCCAATCAGTGTTTTCGAAATCCTAAACTTTCACCTAGCCCTTCGGTCAATATCACTAAGAATTATTCTAATATTTTTAGATAGTTATCAATTAAATACAAAATATTTTTTATAAGTAAATACCATTGATCGCTTCTTAATGAAATATGCGTTAAAATTTGTGTGTGATATTGTTAAGATTAATCCTAATCCAATTCCACTAAGAAAAAAATATATGGCCATTTCGATGATGTTTTTAGCAAATGGATAAAACATAAATGGTACTGTACACAATAAGGCTCCAACTACTCCAACAGATTTCATAGAATATTGCTTTATCAGAGAGTTTGCCAATATAGCTAATAAAAAAAAATCAACAAAAAAATTTTTTTAAATGTATTATCTAAGACTACTTTTAGTACAAAAACTTTGCTCTCTCAAGGCCTATAAACAAGGCCTATAAACTGGTAAGATAATTTATAAAAATTTGGAGAAAAAAAATACTTACATGAAATTGAAAAACTTAAAAAAAATACTGATTCTAATATTGTGGCTACGGTACCAGCATGACCTGCGGTTTCGAAAAAACTTCTAAAAAGCATTGTGAATGATGAGGCAGGTCCTTTCGTTGTGACCTATTATTAATGCAATTTAAAAATATATCAAATAATATTTGTCGATTAATAAAAAAAATGTTAATAGAGGGTCAAATTTTAGTCGACATTTAATTGGAGAATTCGCTAGTGTAATATCGTTTGAAATAGAGTAAATAAGCGTGCCTTTAATTTTAATTTTTACTAAAATTTAAGATCCTATTAGGGTGACTTTTTTTGAAACTCGAAATTTATATTTGTAATTTTTTAATTTGTTTATTTACGTAAACCACTGTTAAGCCAATAGCAACCATCCATCCCCATCCTCCATCATGAGTTCCATATATTCTTTTTACACTTTCTTCTTTTTTATCATTTCCAATATTTTCAATATTCTTTTCTAAAGTCATATTATAAAAAACGTATTTATTTACTTAATTTATTTATTTAATTAAAATTTATTTATAAAACCGCTTGAAAAAATATAATCACTAAATTTTAAAAAATTATTACTGCACTAAAAAATATTAGACAAAATATTTTTTAAAATTTTATTTTTAACATCTAGAAAAATTTATATCTTCTTTTTTAATCATTTTGAATTTCGTGAAAAAATTTAATAGGTGTTATTTTTAAAAATAATAATAAAATATTATTTAAGTTTTAGCCTTCTGGGTAAAAATTTAATAAATAACAAAAATAATTATAACTTATTTTGTGATGTATTGTTTCCTATCAGATAACATCAGCACGATACTAAAATAGCGATTTAAAAAATATGTTACATGACAATCATTGGTATTTTTTTGAAGTACAGTTTTGCAAATTTTTTTTTTAAGTTATAAAAAACATATGTAATACACAATTATATCTGTAATATAGTTTCTTTTTCATTAACAGAGGACTATCTATGCACTGCAAACATAAAAAATGTGGAACTTTTTGTTAGCTGTGTACTAACAAATTTTCATTCTACCGGAATTTTCTCATCCTGAAGTTATAAGTGCTCTGTGTAGTGGAAGGTTACAGATGTTAGAGTATAACTTCAGATTTTAATAAAAATTAATACTTACGACTAACAAGAACGGAAAATATGTGTTTTTCTCGAAACATACTTTTTAAAATTTTCCTACACGATTATAAGTAAAATAATCATCTGATTCGCAAATTTAAGAAAAATAAAAACTTTGACAAGCTGTAGATTCCAAAAAGTGTTCATAAATGAACCTTTTTTTGGCTTTCTTTTGCATACAGGCAAATGCCTATTTTCATAATTTTCTATATTTTTCTACTTTTTTTTGCAATTTTTGTTAAGATTATTTTTTTGGATGTAAATGATTAAAAAAAAAATTTTTTATTAGTAATTTAATGATAGGGTTAACATTTGTGAAGTAAATTAAGGATTGCGTGGATGGGTTTCTAAATATTTTCCAAACTTTTAGCTTTCCAGATCTGATCCTCTTTTTTTTACAGACCAGTTCAGTGGATTAAATTTTTTTGACTATTTTTAATTTTCTGACATGTTTTTTGTTTCTCCTGGAGAAACCATTGTGATAGGTAAAGTTTGATTTTTGATTTTTGGGCATATAAGCACGTTTTAAGACCCCAGGAAACTAAAAAACTGGTTTTTAAAATACCCTGCCAACTAGCTGGCACTATGGTTCCTCAAACAATGAGCTTAATACTTCAATATGCCACAAATATTACTGATTACAAGCATGCAATCATACATACATTTCTTTTTTTTATTGATAAAAAATTTTGGAACAAATTTTCAAAAAATTAATGATCAGATTCAAGATATCGAGTAAAAACTATATTTTCAAATATAAGTACTCTCATGGAACTGAATGAAGTATTACATCCAGAAACAAAAAAAAATATTGTAGTTTTTTTAATTTTTTTCTTTTTTTAATTTTGAGAAAAAAAATTTTTTAAGATTCGGTAACAGATCCAAAAAATTACTATAAACGAACATTCTAAAACTAGTACTCTCATAGAAATAAATTAGGTACTACGTCCAAAAAGAAAAAAAAAATTGGTGTTTTTTGTATTTTTTTGTGGTGAAAATTTTGGGAAAAAAATGTTTAAAAAAATAATTATCAGATTCGAGATATCGAGTAAAAATTGTATTTTCAAATATAAGTACTTTCATGGAAATAAATTAGGTATTACATTCAAATTAAAAAAAAAAAAGTAGTTTGAGATTTTTTGATGAAAAATTTTTTGAAAAAAAATTAGGTCTTAATTCCATAATAAAAGTAAAAATAATATTTTATTGACCAGAATTTGAGCTGAACTTACATAATGGTTGTGAAATTTCACCGGTTACACACACACACACACACACACACATACATACTTTTTTTAAAAACCGGTTTTTTAGCTTCCTGAGGTCCCAAAATGCCAAAAAATCAAAAATCAAAATTTGAACTATCACAAAGGTTGCTCATTGAGGAACCAAAAAGTCATTGTGTGTAAATAAAATGTTTAACTTATAGATACTTTAATTTTTAATTTTTGTACAAAGTAAAATATTCGTAATCTCGGCCGGCAGGTGGCTGAGTAAGCTTGGGCAAAAACAAAGGATGGTGGGTAAATTCTGACTTCCGATTCAATTTTAGCACCACAAAATCGTAATTTACATACTTTGGTTTTCAATTTTTGAACAAAGCAAAATATTTGCCTTTTGGGTCAGTTTAGAGGGTGGCTAGGGTAACTGGAGCAAAATCTGAGGGTCTAGGATAAATTCTGACTTCAGATTCGTTTTTAGGACATTGAAAAATTTAACTGCAGGTAAATTTAGTTTAAGGATCTGAACTTTTTGTTGTGTAGCTGTCTAATTATTATGGTATAAATTCCAGTAAAATAAAATAGCAGTTGAAAATGTTTTCCTTTCATAAAGAGACAACAGAAAAAATAATTAAACTTATAGTTAAGTAAAATAAATTTTGAAGAAAAAAAAATATTTTTTATATTATTTATTTTATATTAGTACTTGTGCATACAAATTCTATGGCCCATGGAATAATACATAAAATGTTCATTAAAATTAATACAATTTCACATGCGAGAAAACTGCCAGTCATATCCTTTATGAAACCTTTAAAAAAAATGTAACGTATTTTCTTATAAAAAAATATTGTTAAAAATAAAGACCAAACACAATTACCTGCAAAAGGTCCAAAGAATATAGTTGTAATTCCATTAATTACACCAAAAATTCCGTAAGCTGCCGCATATTTATCAATAATTATATTATCAACAACAATAAGTGGTGTTGTTACAACAAGCCAAGATCGTATTACACCTATTATACCTAAGACTATTAACAATTCTGTCAAATTATGATTGAAGTACAAACAGGCTAAATAGATTAATTTTAAATTAGAAAATAAATATTTAGATTTAATAAATTGGTTATTATCTACAAACCTGTTTTAGCTAAAGTCATAAATAATGTAGCCACAAAAAATATAAATTTTGGTTTCACCTGAACTAACATTGTTAAAATAATTATTATAATATAAGATGCAAGTTGGGTACACGCTGATACTGATATAACAAGTGCTATGTCTGCGTTTAAGTAACCTTTATCAGTCATTATAAGTGGAAATACGGTTATAAATGTTAGGTCACTAGAAAAAACAAAACTTAATCCAATGCAACTGTTCATAAATGACTTATTTTTTATTAGTGAGAAGTCAAGAAAAGAATCGCTCCTATAAAAAAATAAAAAAATTCTATAAAAATTTTAAGTGTCATTCACCAGTTCAATCAATAAATAAATTAAACAAAATAAATACAAACTTTGAAGAATTATTTATTGAAGATTTCCTATTAATTTTACAGTTTATTGGACCATCAGTACAAAATTTAGTAGTTCTAGGATTCTTATTTGATGGAACAACATTATTTAAAAACTCACTACTAACTGTAGTGTTCAGATTTGTTAAACTCAAAGCTAAAAAATTTGCTGAAATCATATTTTTTGTTGCTACTCCACTATCATATAAATTAGTTGCAGGTACTGATTTACTCCGGTTTCGAATGATGCCATTTTCGATTTTATTTACGTAGCAACACCTTTTTTCTGATTCCTTGAAAAATAAAAAAAATATTTATTTATTTATATAATATGATTAAAATAACTAAAAACAAACAAATTTTAATAATAAAGATGTATTCCTGACTAAAGAAACTGTAAGTAAAAAAGCGCGAGTATACCGCTATTCAAAATCTCGAAAAAAATAGAATCTTGGAACCATACTTTGCAAGGATTCCATAATTAGATTACCTAAAGTCCATAAACCTAAAATATTCTGAGTTCTTGTTCTGAATTCCACTTCAAATTATTCTAAGCTCGATTCTAAGTCCCTAAATCAAAAATATTCTAAGTCCATTTCACACACACCCCCCCCCCTAAAACCTAAAAACTTCAATATTTTACCTCCCCCACCCTCAAAAGTGAAAGTGGAAGCCTGTGCGCTGTAAAGTGGCGATAACTCGGCGCTACATTTACAAAGTGAGAGGAGTGGTAAATAACAATTTACAGAGGGGCGCGCAGCCATATTTTTTTTTTCAAAGTGGAGCGAGCAATTTCTTACAATTTACAAAATTGAGACCATGCGTATTACCACTTTAAAAGCGCAAATCATCCTTAAAGTAAGCTTTGGGAAATTGGAGTTTTTTGATGTTTACACATTATTAATTTTGTTTTTTTAGCCGCACGTGCGAAAAAATTTTTTGGTGATTGGAGTCGGAAAAAAAGTGCTAAAAAATTTCAAACTTTATATGACATTAATGTTTTATTAATTGTGACTAAGAAAAACGTTTTTATGAATGAAAATTTTCATTTTTTAGTATCAAAAAACAGAAAAAGAGCTTTTTACATATTCGGGAGTTTTTGAGGTTATATTTTCTGCTTTTTGATGCTTCATTTTAGAAAATTAGAAAATATGCTGAGGTGAAAAAAAGAAAATTATCATTCATATAAAAACGTTTTTCTCGACCTTGAAAATCCCCAGGTAATGTACAAAATTCTTTTTTTCTGTTTTTTTGATCCGCCACACAGTGTGTCAAAATGGACAAAAATCGCTCTTGGACTGAGTTTTTGAGCTATCAACTTGAAACTTGTTTTGAACGGCTTTAAAATAAGCCGGATTTCGTGCATCACTGCGGATTTTCAAAATTTTTTATTTTTAATTAGCCTATTTACACTACCTCAACCTATTCGTTTATCGAAATTTTCACTTCCTATATTTTTTGCACTCTAAAACAAACGGGAAATTTTTTTGTGTTCATCCTGCATTATATACATAAAAATTTTAAAAAATTTTTAAGTCAAAAAATATTAAATCATAATTTTTGCATATTTTTGGATATCGCATAAAATACATTTTTAGTGAATAGATTAATTAAAAATAAAAAAATATGAAAAATCCGCAGTATGACACGAAAGCAGGCTTATTTTAAAGTCGTTCAAAACAGGTTTCAAGTTGATAGCTCAAAAACTTAACCCATGAGCGATTTTGTCCATTTTGCCACACTGTGCGCAATCTCGAGAAATTGCAAAATATGCTGGGGTTAAAAAATGAAAATTTTCATTCATAAAAACGTTTTTCTCAGTCACAATTAATAAAACATTAACGTCATATAAAGTTTGAAATTTTTTAGCACTTTTTTTCCGACTCCAATAACCAAAAAATTTTTTCGCACGTGCGGCTAAAAAAACAAAATTAATAAAGTGTAAACATCAAAAAACTCCAATTTCCCAAAGCTTACTTTAAGGATGATTTGCGCTTTTAAAGTGGTAATACCCATGGTCTCAATTTTGTAAATTGTAAGAAATTGCTCGCTCCACTTTGAAAAAAAAAATATGGCTGCGCGCCCCTCTGTAAATTGTTATTTACCACTCCTCTCACTTTGTAAATGTAGCGCCGAGTTATCGCCACTTTACAGCGCACAGGCTTCCACTTTCACTTTTGACACTTTTGACTGCCAAGACAGACTTTCAAATACCCCTTCCAATGGACGTGTTCCATGTTAAAAAAAAAATTATAAGCGAAGGTTAACCGTGAAATACGGAAATGTCTCGTTTATACCAATAACCTTTAAATTTAATTTTGTCATATTATGACTTTGAAAATACCACGTCCAGCACCCAAAGACTGTGTATTAAATATATTCAAAGGGAGGGGTTCCAAAGACGGAGTACCTATACAAAAATCTGTTCAGTGTAGTCGTAGAATTCTCCTGCTTAGTTCGTGTTTTTAAATTAGTTTTCTAATTTGATTTTAATTTCAACATAACAAATTTTTATAACCTGATATTCATTTGGAAGCAAGTCTAATTTGTAATTAAGTACTCAAAAAGGTAAATTGTAAAATAAAAATTTTTTTTCAAATAAAGAAAAAATATGAGTTGCTTCATGTGAATAAAAATTAAAATATTCAAACCACTGTTGCCAAGATTGTGTTCTTATACAAATATTATTTGTTATAATTATTATAAACATTGAAGTTTAATATTTCTTTGTGAGGAGATCCATACAAAGTATGTATAGTATAGAGTTCTAAACTAGTTCTAAAACCCCTCACATACGCACATTTCTCTCGTCCGTGAGATATATCATTTTTGTATACTAACAATGTTAAATCTGACAACTTGTCGGCCATTTTTTTGACGTAACGCCGGCCATATTGGCAGACAGATGAGAAATATAGGTGCGCGAATGTATAGTAGAATTTTCGAAGCCTATACCTGAAAAATTCTACAACGGTTATTTTTTGTTTTAGCAGAAACTATTTTTCATATTATTATTCAACATAAACTTCGAGTTAGTTAAATTACTGTGTCCTAACATTTATTTTAACCTACGTTTTACGACAGTAAAAAAAAAATTTTTTAAATAAAAATAAATCTGTAATTAATGAGATATGAGTTTTCTACATAAATATTTATCACGATATCAAAGTTTTGTTTCTCAAAACCGTAAATAATGCTGTTTGATTCCCTTGCATTCGTCATCACCAAAACAAGATTTTTGAAAAAAATTTGAATATATTCGCTCAGTGCAGGAGGGGAAGTTTATGCTTAATCACGTGGTACCCCTCCTTATAATGTAAAGTATATAATGTAAAGCATATGGAAATTAATTAAAAATTGTAATTAAATAATATTTTTGCAAGTAATTTATATGAACTGATTCGAAATAATTTGTTTTACTATATATTTAATAAAAATATTTAATATAAACAGTTTTTATAAGTTTCTTTGGTTATGTGTGATTTTGTTTGCATTGACCACCCTTATACTACAATTTGATTTTTTATTAATTTTATAAAATTAAAAAATGTCTTGTTACGATTTTTAAGTGTATAAATACTCTACTATTATTTAAATGCTTTTAGACACTGTGTTTACTTTTTTCGGTGTAATGCTAAAAATTCGCTTCATATTTTACGTCTCATATTTTAAAAATTTTACTTTGTCAGGTAATGGCAACTCGAGTGGCAACTATAATCTCGACTATAATACAAAATATAACTATAAATGTGCTTTTTTACCGTAATTTAAGGTGGCTCACGGAGTTTATGAAAAACGAATAATATGAAGTAAAATTTACTGGAGAAGAAGATAATTAAAAAACAAATCCATTGATCCCAAAAAATACTCAGGTTCCCGATCAATTAAGAAAGAAATATATAACTGAAAATTTTTAAGGTTAACACCGCGTTCTTATGGGAGTTGATATTGTTTTACTTCGTATAATTCAATAACGAATCTTTTTAGATAAAATTGTACACACGCGTTATTTAACAAAAATAGAAACTTTTCCAAGAAAAAAATACAATAGTTGCCGAGCAAATTATAAACACATAATTTTAGTCGCGGGCCCCATTCAATAAAATGTTTTGTATTTTAAAAATTTTGTTTACACCGCACTCATTATATAAGAAAATGCATTATTATTAATAATAACTTCTAAATATTCACATATCTATAAAATAAATAATAAAATATAATCAATTAATTATGTCCCCCTCTGATGTCACCCTAAAATACACGGTGATTCCGAGCTGGACGTATTGTTTGCTTTATTGACGGCCAATACTTAAATAAAAAACACAAAAATTTTATTTAATTTAAAAATTCGTTAAAAATTAAAACGAAAAAAATATTACGTATATAAAATAAGGAAATTGCCCTGAAAATTGCTGTAAAACTTCTAACATTAATTTTATTTTTTTAGGAAGTTGCTATAACATCGAGAAAAAAAAATTATTCATTACCATTTATTAGATTACGTACTCAAAGAAGAGTAAACAAGACAGAAAATTTGCACAAATGTATAACGAAAGAATACACAAAAGAACACACCCAGAAGAAATGCCTATCATACACTAATATCAAGAATGTGGAAAAAGTTTCGCGCTATTCAATTCTCTTATGGTATTGAAGGCATCTCGTATGAAGTCTATAGAAAGACATTTTTTTCATAAAGTATTCTGAGTAATCATAAAAAAATACATGCAGAAGAAAAATCTTCAAGAAAATCTTATAAATGTAAGGAATGTGATAAAGCTTTTAGAAAGATTTTTAGTGATTTTTTTAGTTTCAATAAACATGCATAATTACATACAGAAGAAAGAAGTTTTTAGTGCAAGAAATGTGGAAAAAATTTTCATGAATTAGATGATCTCACTGGTCATAAAACAAAACCTACGGAGGAAAAACTATACAAATACAAACCATCGAACAAGGTATTTTAGTCAAACAAAGTCTTATAATACACGAAATGAATAATCATACTGGTGAAAAACCTTACAAATGTAAGGAATGTGATGAAAGTTTTATCCTTTTTACAACTCTTAAAAAACACAATCGATCACATGCTGGTGGAAAACCTTTCAAATGCAAAAATTGTAGAAAAGCTTTTAGTTTATTAGGAAATTTAAAAAGACATGAAAGAACACATACTGGTGGCAAACTTTTTAAGTGTCAAGAATGTGGAAAAGCTATCAGTACCTTAAGTAATTTAGAAAGACATAAAAATACACATACTGGTGAAAAATCTTTTAAGTGTCAAGAATGTGGAAAAGCTTTTGGCCAATTAACTAATTTAAAAAGTCATCAAAAAACACATACTGGTGAAAAACCTTTCAAGTGCAAAAATTGTGGAAAACCTTTTGGCCGATTAGATAGTTTAAAAAGTCATCAAAGAATACATACTGGGGAGAAACCTTTAAAATGTCGAGAATGTGAAAGAGCTTTTAGTGACTTAAGTAATTTAAAAACTCATGAAAGAACACATACTGGGGAGAAACCTTTCAAGTGCCAAAATTGTGGAAAGTCTTTTAGCCAATTAGATAATCTAAAAAGACATCAAAAAATACATACTGGTGAAAAACCTTACGAATGCAAAAATTGTGGAAAAGTTTTCAACCGATTAGACCATTTAAAAATTCATGAAAAAACACATACTGAGGAGAAACCTTTCAAGTGCAAAAATTGTGGAAAAGATTTTATCCAATTACATATTTTAAAAATTCATCAAAGAACACATACTGGTGAAAAACCTTTTAAATGCAAAATTTGTGGAAAAGCCTTTAGCCGTTCAAGTGTTTTAAAAAATCATCAAAGAACACATACTGGTGAAAAACCTTTCAAATGCAAAAAATGTGGAAAAGCTTTTAGTTTCTTAAGTAATTTTAAAAGTCATGAAAGAACACATACTGGTGAAAAACCTTTCAAGTGCCAAGATTGTGAAAAATCTTTTAGCCAATCAAGTAATTTAAAAACTCATGAAAGAACACATACTGGTAAGAAACCTTTTAAGTGTCAAGTATGTGGCAAAGATTTCATTGAGTTAAGTAATTTAAAAAGGCATAAAAAAATTCATTTAAAAGAGAAGCGTTATGCATGTGATGAGTGTGAAAAAATATTTATAACCAAGAAAAGTCTAATTCAACATTTTGATTTTCATGAAATAGACAAAAAGTATAAGGAAATATTGGAAAATAAAAAATGTTTTGTTTTATTAAAGAGGATTGAAGGAAATTTATGATGAAAAGTAAGAGGCTACTTTAGCGCATAAAGTTAATGACTTTTTTTTAAATTCTTCTTGTTACTTTTTTTTGATTCTCAATTTATGTACACACGCATTAAAAAAATCCAGAATATCAATGGTTTTTTCTTGATTATTATATTAATTAATTAGAATCAATTAAAAATTGTAAAGCACAAATAAATAGATTTTTATTTAAAAAAACGATTTTCAATTTTGTTATTAAACCAACCTAATTTTTTTTGTTTAAAATTTAATAATTTAGATTTAATTATTATAACAAACGTAATGATTCAAGATCTTTTTCTTTTTTCTTCAATAATTTTTTATTTTGACATAAAATTTTTGTAGCTAAATATTTTAGTTACTTCATCGGCATTCATCATCTGGTTTTTTTAAGCAAGAAATGTATATATTATAATTTTACCATATCAAAAATGAAATGGCAAGTGTCTCCATACAATGAGAAAACTAACATATAAATATTACTTTGCATTCGAGTAAAAATTACTGTATTTTACTAGTAAATGGGGACCATGGTTAACTTTGTTGTAATATTTTATTATTTAAAAACAGTAAAAATTGCTTGTACTTATATAAAATTACTAGGGGTCTCCGCCCCCTGCGCGCTTCGCTTGCCAACCCCCGTAGAGTGATTGAAAAAGTGGGTTAGTCATGAGAACAACAAATGTAAAATTTTAAATACAATTTTAATAATTACTTTCAATTAAAAATATTGATTATATTGTTTTTCTTTTATTTTTAAAAATAAAAAAAAATAAAATCACTTAGACTCACAAGGGCTGCTTTTGCCCAGTAGTATCTTATTGGCCCAAAAGTATCAAATTAGCCCAAAAGTGTCAATAACTAAGAAAATGGAAAATTTTATTATACCCCATAATGTTCACTTACACCCACAAGGTCCGGTTTTGCCCAATAATACCATATTGTAGTCAGAATGGCCCAAAAGTGTCAGATTGGCCCAAAAGTATCAGAGTGGCCCAAAAGTATCAGAGTGGCCCAAAAGTGTCAGAGTGGCCCAAAAGTGTCAGATTGGCCCAAAGGTGTCATTCGACAGCGGCGGCAGCGGTTATAACTTTATAATATATAGAGATAACTATAATATAAATTAATAATTACTGTATTAATTTAGAATTTTTACTATACGAGGAATGTAATTTTTAATTCAGTATTTTTTTAATACAAATTAAAAACACATTAAAAAATAATTTTTTTTTTTTTTTTATTTATTATTTTTTTTTTATTTATTATTTTTATTTTTATGTTTTTTAATTAATTTTTTTTTTAGGTTGGTTTGGGGTTCGAACCGTGGTACTTTGCATTTCCAGCCTAAAACTTCGTCCACTGTGCTATTGTCGCATACGCGTGAAAGAATCGAAGTTTGAAAACTATATGTTTTGGATATTACTCACTTACGCACCCTTTAATCTAAACCTTTTTATTTTATTTATTTGTTCCATTTTTATTAATACGTGTTTATTTTGTATGATTAGTTTTTCTTTAAAATAACGAAGTACAGATAAATGGGCCTGAACGTATGTTAAAACTTATTAAAAAAAGGGGGGGAGTGACAAGAAAAGAGAAATAGCTATTTATTAAACAAGGGATAAAATATTGGTTTTGGCTTTGCATGCAGATGTATGCACGAGCGAGCGTAGAGAGCGAGTACAGATAGCATGCAAAAGTCGAACCCAATATTTTTTCTCGTGTTCTAAAATATAGTTTTACATATGATGGGCAAAAAAGCCATCTTCCTAGGGTGGAAAATAGGCTTTTTTTGTCCTAGATATGTAAAGTTACTTTATCTATGTATTAAAAATTCCTATACGCATATTGGGATTTTTATAAACAAAATTTTTACTATACGATATAGTAAAAACAAAAAGAGCCTCGGTAGCTCTGTGGTTAGGGCTTTGGACTTCGGACCTGAAGGTTCGCGGTTCGATTCCCGGCTATATCAACATCCAGTTTTTTTCTTTGCGAAATATTCTTGATGTTCTTCTACCGTGGGTTCTAGGATTGAGGCATCCACCTAATGCCCACTAAACCCCATAGTATACGATTTCAGGATGAGAAGTATAATTAACCTTTCATTTCACTTTAGAAAGGATAATCATGCGTTGCTTCTACTTTGTAAAGTATAAAAAAATTTTTCTTAAACTATTAAAAGTAGAATGAACGCTTGTTACACTTTAGATAGTATAAATTAGTCACCCGTCTACTTTTCAAAGTATAAAAAAAGACGGCGTATACTTTTAAAAGTGTAAGCGAGACTTAACTTCTACTTTTGAAAGTATAAAAAAGGTAGCGTTTACTTTTAAAAGTAAAATTAAAGCTTAATTCAACTTTTAAAAATTAAAATAACCTCGCGTCTACTTTTAAAAGTATAAGCGAGACTTAACTTCTACTTTTGAAAGTATAAAAAAGGCAGCGTTTACTTTTAAAAGTAAAATTAAAGCTTAATTCAACTTTTAAAAAATAAATTAAACCGACATCTACTTTCAAAAGTGTAAGTTATGCTTATTTCTACTTTTGAAAGTAGACAAGCGCTCTCTTTTTGCACCAAAAGTATATAAACAAGATTTATATATTTTTTAAATAAAATTCATTCTTTGTCTATTAAATATTTAAAAAATTTTTTTTTAACATATTCAGTATAAAAAAAGATCAACAACGCGTAGAAAATATTTGCTTAACTCTAACCACAGTTTACTCCCTGAAATTTCTGTCATCTCCTGGAATACCTTCGAGATGATAATGAACCGTCCGAGGGAAAGTTGATATCCTGGAGGCGTAATTTTTATTTTTTCATTCAAAACAGTTTTCCGATTTTCCAATATAGTGGACAAAAAAACATGAAAATAGAAACTTTCTACATTAACTGGGGGTTTTTGTTGATGAGGTTGATATAATCGTTTTTATAAATGAAAATTATAATTTTTTCGCCCTAGCATATTTTCCAATTTTCCAAGATGTCAGGACTAAAAAACATGAAAAGTATAAATATGTATAATAAGGGGGGGGGGGTTTTCGAGGTCAAGAAAAACGTTTTTAGGAATAAAATTTTTTTTTTTTTATAATTATGTGTTTATAATAAGTTATTTAATGCTTAAATTTTTCTAAGAACATACATTTAAACTAAAAACTATTTTCAAAAATGAAAATAAATGTTTAAATATTTAAAAAAATATTTTAAAGCTCATAAGCTTTTAGAGCATCATAAATTTAAACTCAATTTAAATTAAACTTTATATTACCTGTAATTTTTACTAATATGATAAGTTCAATTTATATGAATTACTATTCTAAAAATTTGAAAAGGCCACATATATTTTGTATAAATTTATTGGTATATACCTTCTTTTTTTTGTATCAACAGTTGGAAAAATTTTAATTTTTGATAAAGTATTTTTTTTTATTTATGATTAATCCACTTTCAATAAGCATGGAAAATAAAAAAAATAAAGAGTTGGCATCTTTAAATACATTTAAAAAAAAAATAAATAAAGAGAAGTTTTTAGTTTAAAAAAATAATAATGTGCGGTGGGGTATTTCTGGGCGTATTTTAAGATTTTTTAAATAATTTTTTAAGTTCTGTCAATTAAACAATAAAAATTCATAGATTTATTCACCACGTTAAAGATACCAAAAATGAAAACTTTATAAAACAGTTCTTTTTTGCTTTCATTCCTTTTTGATTGTTTGTTTTGCAGATGTGATAATTTAAAGAAAGAGTATCAATTAAAGGTTTTTTTTTTTTTTAATCATATTTTATCACTATCTTTGTGTATTCATATCTCGGAAACATGTAAAGCAAAATGGAAGAGTAAAAAAATTTTTGGAAACTTCATAGTTATACAAAATTTTTGAGTTCTATAAAACTTATTTTCATAAAAAATTACAATTTTAGCACAAATTTGAAAATTTGACATTTTGGGCCTAAGTTGGACATTGGCTTTATTGACTATAGCTTTATTAACTATAACGATGAGAAAATCAGTAATAAAAAACTTGTGATTTACGGGGTTTGAAAGGTAGTACTTATACAAAAAAATGAGACCCAACTTAAGTATTTTGGTTAAAATGCAATATGATAGCGTTATTTGGAAAATTTCCTAAAAATCCTATCTTATTTATAACATTGTCGTAGAATTGAGACCTGCGTTTATAGGCCTAGAAGGCGCGTTGGAATAAACAAATGGAATCTTGAGTTTAACTCATTAAAGCCGACGCGGAGAGTTTTGGAAATGGTAAAAAATAACAATTTCCCTTGCAGGTACATGGCTAAAAAATTTTTCATTAAAACCCATCATTAATTTTGACCTATAGCTCTTGTATGTGCCCAAAAAACTGGGCTAAAACGGGTAAAACGGGCAATACCAATCAAAGTTATTGCTTTCTTATCATTTCCAAAACTCTCCGGGTCGGCGTTATTGAGTTAAGATATATTAAAGGCATCCATAACTACAGATTAAGTCCCGACCCAAATGTTCCGAATATATACGATTTTCGCTATTTAACCTAAAAATTTTTTTCGAAAAAGGAGTGTTTTGTGTGTTTTAAAGAACTGCAGTCAAATCGCGGTTTAGGGTGTATTTTCACTGGCCAACATGAGATTTGCTCTACTATATAATTTTTGGGTCGCTGATCACGAAAATCGGGGTCTTTTCCGGGAGATATTTTCGGAACACCCTTAAATTTACAAAAACTACCCTCAAAAAGGGCTTTTTTTGACATATTAACAAACTGAGTTTCTATATTTAGCCAAGAATTGGTATAAGAGAGTTTTTTGGGTCGCTGATCAAAAATTTGAGGTAATTTTTTATGAATAATTAATATTTCACCCTTAAATTAGCAAAAATTACCTTAAAAGGGAGTGTTTTTACTATTTTAAGACTTTAAGCGACCAAAATAGGTCTATACGGGTTTTTTTGGGTCGCTAATCAAAAAATTGGGAGAATTTTTCATAAATAATTAATATTTTACCCTTACTTTAGCACTTGAAAGGGGTGTTTTTGCTATTTTTGTACTTTGAACGATCAAATTAAGTCCATGCGGGTCAGTGATCAAGAATTTGGGGGAATTTTTTATAAATAATTAATATTTCACCCTTAAATTAATCCCTTTTAGGGGTTGTTTTTGCTATTTCCGCACTTTGAGCGACCAAATTAAGTCCTTTTAGGGGTTGTTTTTGCTAATTTAAGGTTGAAATATTATTTATTAATAAAAAATTGCCTCAAATTCTTGATCAACGACCCAAAAAACCCTCTTAGACCAATTCTTTACTAAATTTAGAAATTCAGTTTGCTAATATATCGAAAAACCCCTTTTTGGGGGTAGTTATGCAAATTTAAGGGTTTCCCGAAAATATCTCCCAGAAGAGACCCTGATTTTCATGATCAACGACCCAAAAAATATATATAGTAGAGCAAATCACATGTTGGCCAGTGAAATTAACCCCCCCCCCCCCCCGCGATTTGACTGGAGTAAAGGTAATTAAGGCATTTTCGGACTCTGGGGTCCTCATTATCGAGTTATAAAACATATCATGAAGTATACAAAACGTATATTTAAAAAAAAATTTTCATCGTTCATATCTATTGGTGTTAGCCAGCCACTTGAGGGGTTTCCTGGGTTTATTTGACCCCTAAAACGTTCTTAAATGAGCTACCCTTAAATTTGCAAAAACTACCCCCAAAAGGGTGTATTTTTGATGTCATCACCTTCTGAGTCAATAGATTTATCCAAGAATTGGTTTCCAAGGGTTTTTGGGTCGCTAATTAAGAATCTTGATGATTTTTTAAGGTAGCATTAATATTTAACCCCTAAATTATCGAAAAATACCCCCATAAGGGGTGTTTTTGCTGTTTCTGCACTTTTTGCGTCAAGAATAGGTCCACAAGCGAAGCCCTTTGGGCCTAGTCTGAACTTTTTGGACCTAACCTTAACGCAGAATGTTTGAATATAGCAAAAACGCCCTTTAGAGGGTAGTTTTAGCTAATATAAGGGTGAAATATTAATTTTTCATTAAGAAATCCATGAAATTCGTTTTTAGCGACCCTAAAAACCCTTGGAAACCGATTCTTGGATAAATCTATTGACTCAGAAGGTGATGACATCAAAAATACACCCTTTTGGGGGTAGTTCTTGCAAATTTAAGGGTGAAGCGCAATTTTCTTTACCAAATGAACCCAATTTTCGTGTTCAGCGACCCAAACAACCTATACTAGAGCAAATCTCGTATTCGCAACCGTAAATGTAAGCAAACCCGTATTTTGACTGGATTACCGTTTTTCGTAATTTTCCTTATTTTAGGGGTAGTTTTTACCCCCTAAAATTGGTCCTTATTCGCCTAATTTTAGTCTAATATCTAATAACCACAATATTTATTTAATTACTCTTGAAAAATTACAATCATTTAGTTATCTTAGCTTTAGTCCCAAAGTATTGCAAAAAAACCCGTAAAAAGGGGTAGTTTTTTCCCATTTAAGGGTGTTCCCAGATTTTTTTTCTAAATTTGGACCCCGGATTCGGATTCAGCGACCCAAAAAACCTATAGTAAGCCTTTTCTCAAGCCGGTTATTGGTGCCAGATTCCCTTTCAAGTAATATTTCTGATTTTGACCATTTTAAACCTTCCAGGGCCCGACTCCCTCCTTAAAACACCAGATACAAAAAAATTTCAAATGTAAACCTCGTACGTTTTGGCTTTATCTAAAATATTAGACTATTCCGAGGTGTCTTAACTTCACTTTTTTTTTGCCCAAAATTGGCCAACTTTAGCAACTCATAACTTTTTTGGATACCGCTGGGGAAAAAAAATTTAAATGGAAGGTTAGTACGTTTTGGTGTTTTCTACGTCTGAACAAAAATTCAAGTGTCTTATCTACACGCACACTTTACCATAGCTATCTCTTAATCTATTATATATGTGGTTGCAAGTTACATTCAAAAAAATGTTTAATGGAACTACCTTGCACTTTTGTTTCTCCTACGTCGAATGCAATTTATTATTATTTTAGCAAAAAAGAACTGTTTTATAAAGTTTTCATTTGATATCTTTAACGTGGTGAATAAATCTATGAATTTTTATTGTTTAATTGTCAGAACTTAAAAAATTATTTAAAAAATCTTAAAATACGCCCAGAAATACCCCACCGCACATTATTATTTTTTTAAACTAAAAACGTCTCTTTATTTATTTTTTTTTTAAATGTATTTAAAGATGTCAACTCTTTATTTTTTTTATTTTCCATGCTTATTGAAAGTGGATTAATCATAAATAAAAAAAAATACTTTATCAAAAATTAAAATTTTTCCAACGTTGATACAAAAAAAAGGGCAAGGGATCTGTTCAACACAAAATTATTCGATAATTTAATAATTCTACACAAAAAAGTTTTGCGGAATCGTTCTACACCGAAAATCCTTGTGCCGAAAAAATCAACACAAATTTTTTCTAATCAAAATATTCAACACACTGTGTTAAGTGATATTTAATTATGCTAGTATATGAAAGAAATAAGTTCTTTAATATTTAAAATGGCGTGTTGAATACTTTGACTAAAAAAAATGTGTGTTGAAATTTTCAGCACATCGATTTTTGGTGTAGAAAGATTTCGCAAAACTTTTTTGTGTAGAATCATTGATGTGTCGAATAATTTTGTGTTGATCAGATCCCTTGCCAAAAAAAGAAGGTATATACCAATAAAGGCTATGTCCGGATCTATATAGTGAATCGGCCCACGAAAGATATTTAAAAACTAATTGTATTAGGTCAAAGTACACCTAAAAAAAATAGGGGTGCTAGTCAAAACTCAGAACTGCTGCTTAGCAGAATCGGCACCTTTTAGATAAATTTTTTTAAAGAATAATCAATATAAAGAAAAAACTGCATATTGTAATATTAATTTTAAAAATAATTAGGTGTATTTTATAATGAAAACTTCTTTCTGTATTTCGAAATTTCTGCCTGTTGCCGATTCTGCTAAACAGCAGTTCTGAGTTTTGACTGGCGCCCAAAAATAGGATCCTGAAGTTTTCAGACCTCCAGATGCCTTCAGCTCTGATTGGCAGCCTATTAATGACAAAAAAAAAAGTAAATTTTTAGCGACTTTTTAGTCGTCTTTCTGATGCTCCCGTGGTAAAACGATTCTGTCAAAATGATCTTGCGACCTCTCATTCAAAAGTTTAGACGATATACTTTGAGATAAAATTACTTTTGGAAGTGATTTTAGTACATCCTTTTGATTGGTAGACCATAAACCGTCCAAAATAAATTTTTTTTCTTCTTAAATTTCAACTTTGGCAGCGATTAAAAAAAAATTAAGAGATATGCCCATTCTATTTTTTTTTTTAACTAATGAAAAATAAAACAAATTTTTATTTGCGATCATCCGCGCTCAAAAATATTTGGGGCATCATGGTCAAATACTTAAAAAACTGAAATAACTTTTGTTTTTAATTTTGCGATTTTTCGAAAAAGGAACCCGCACAAATGAATAGGAAATGGCTGTTCGATCAAATTAGGTGAATTTTTTTGTATGTTTTAGATTTTATTATCCTGAAAAAAAGTCTCCATTGACGCAAAGCTTCCAAGTCTCAACTTTGGCTGCTACGGAGCTTGAAAGCTCACACAAAAAAACACACAGGCACACAAAAAAAAAATCATGTACCAGAGGTTAGATCCCCTGGTATGGGGGGTTTTGGTGGTGCTAAAACCAAATATGGCCATAGAAATGCAATAAAACTAGCCAATTTGCCCCCAGTGCCCCCATTCATACCCCCCCCCCCCCAAACGGGTAAAAATATTTTTATTACAAAAATTAAAAATTAATATGAATTCTTATATTTTTTGGGACGGTGAAGCCAAAAATGAATATAAAAAATGTTTTCCACCAAATTTTGGCCCTGTCAACCACCCCAGTGGCCCCATGCACCCCCCCCCCAAAAAAAAAACGAAATACAAAAAGTTTTATTACAAAAACTAAAACTCAATGTGTATTGTAATGTTTTTTGAGGCGCTGAAACCAAAGATGAATATAAAAAATGTGCTTAATCAATGCTTGGTCCTCTAGGCCAACCCAGTGCCTCCATTCACCCCCCCTCCCCAGGCGAATTAAAAATATTTTTATTAGGAACATTAAAACTCAATGTGTATTCTTATGTTTTTTGCGATGCTGTAACCAAAGATGAATATAAAAAATGTTTATAACCAATGCTTGGCCCTATAGACCAACCCCCCCACAGTGGGCTAGAAAAAGTCAAAAGGGAACAAAATTCGGCTTCAGCGTAATTTTGACTGAAAATAAAATTTTTAAAATGGAATTTATAGGTTTTCGTACATACTAAACGATAGGATACCGCTTTTTTTGAAAAAAAAATGTTGGAAAATTTTTTTAGGCGTGGGAAGTCGTGGGAAATTTTTTTAAATTTTAGCACTAAAAAATGGGACAGTCAAAATGTCAAATTTATAAAAAAAAAAGCTTTTTGATGATATATATACATAAAAATATGCTGAAAAAATCATAATTAACCTGAAAATTTTATCTCAGCTGTATGTGTCTACTATTGTAGGTGTGTTAGTGGAATATTCGAAAAAACTTAAAAATTAAAAAAAAATCAGAGTTTTATTAATTTTTCGGGTTTTTTACTTCCTAAAATGCACAAATAAAGTATATATGGGGTTTTTGCATCTACCTTGGTCTTATCCTACATCTGTTTATTTTTGTGTCTGTATGTGAGCGTGTATAAAATTGAATTTTCGCATTTTTAGTAAATTTTTTAAAATTTAATCATAAAGATATTAAATAATGAAATGGTTAACTTGTTTATAGATGACAAAACTTGAATGTAAGTGTGTATTGATATAAAATGTGTGCAGTTGTGTCTATGGTAGTATGGTTGTATGTGTACGTGTGTATGAGAGTGTGTGAGTTAAATCATATTTTCGTATTTTCAGTTGGTTTTTTTTAAATTAATCATAATGATATTCAATTATAAAGTGGTTATTTTGTTTATTTATGAAAAAATTTGAATGTATATGTGTATGGATATAAAATGTCTGCAGGAAAATCGAAAAATACGAAAGATAGCATGTACACATACACTCATACAGACAATTGCATATATATATTCTATATCCATACACATATACATTCAAATTTTTTCATAAATAAACAATCTAACCACTTTATAATTCAATATCATTATGATTAATTTAAAAAAAACCAACTGAAAATACGAAAATACGATTTAACTCACACACACTCATACACACGTACACATTGAACCATACTCCCATAGACACAACTGCACACATTTTATATCAATACACACATACATTCAAGTTTTGTCATCTATAAACAAGTTAACCATTTCATTATTTAATATCTTTATGATTAAATTTTAAAAAATCTACTAAAAATGCGAAAATTCAATTTTAAACACGCTCACATACAGTCACAAAAATACACAGATGTAGGATAAGACCCAAGGTAGATGCAAAAAACCCATATATACTTTATTTGTGCTTTTTAGGAAGTAAAAAACCCGAAAAATTAATAAAACTCTGATTTTTTTTTTAATTTTTAAGTTTTTTCGAATATTCCACTAACACACCTACAATAGTAAACACATACAGCTGAGATAAAATTTTTAGGTTAATTATGGTTTTTGCAGCATATTTTTATGTATATATATAATCAAAAAACTTTTTTTTTATAAATTTGACATTTTGATTGTCCCATTTTTAGTGCAAAATTTTAAAATTTTTTTCCTGATTTCCCACGCCTAAAAAAATTTTCCAACATTTTTTTTTCAAAAAAAGCGGTATCCTATCGTTTAGTATGTACGAAAACCTATAAATTCCATTTTATAAATTTTATTTTCAGTCAAAATTACGCTGGAGCCGAATTTTGTTCCCTTTTGACTTTTTCTAGCCCACTGTGCCCCCCCCCTCCGAACGGGTTAAAAATATTTTTATTAGGAAAATTCAAACTCAATGTGTATTCTTATATTTTTTGAGACTCTGTAACCAAAGATGAATATAAAAAATGTTTTTAACTTGGTTAAAAACACTTGCTTGTCCCTCTACACTACCCCAGTGCCCCTATTCACCCCGCCCACCAAATGAGTTGAGAATATTTTAATAACAAAAATTAAAACTCAAGGTGTAGTCTTATTTTTTTTGGGCACTGAAACGTTTGAGGGGGGCTGAATGGGGGCACTGGGGTCCTGTAAAGGGCCAAGCATTAGTTAAAAACATTTTTTATATTCATCTTTGGTTTCAGCGCCTCAAAAAATATAACAATACATATTGAGTTTTAGCTTTTGTAATAAAAACTTTTATATCTCGTTTGGGGGGGGGGGGGGTCGCATGAGGCCACTGGGGCGGTTTACAGGGCCAAACATTGGTAGAAACATATATATTTTTGGTTTCACCGTCCCAAAAAATATAAGAATTCATATTAAGTTTTAATTTTTGTAATAAAAATATTTTTACCCGTTTGGAGGGGGGAGGGTAAAAATGTGGGCACTGGGGTCGTCTATAAGGCCAAATGTTGTGAAAAACATTTTTTGTATACATTTTTGGTATAAGCATCTCAAAAAACATGAGTAAATAGTTCAATTTTCATTTTTCGAAAAAAAAAAATTTTTCACTTCTTTGGGAGACTTATGGGAACTGGGGAACTGGGAGACTTATTGTTCGCTGGGAACAAATTGGCTAGTTTTATTGCATTTCTATGGCCATATTCGGTTTTAGCACCACCAAAACCCCCCATACCAGGGGATCTAACCTCTGGTACATGATTTTTTTTTGTGTGCCTGTGTGTTTTTTTGTGTGAGCTTTCAAGCTCCGTAGCAGCCAAAGTTGAGACTTGGAAGCTTTGCGTCAATGGAGACTTTTTTTCAGGATAATAAAATCTAAAACATACAAAAAAATTCACCTAATTTAATCGAACGGCCATTTCCTATTCATTTGTGCGGGTTCCTTTTTCGAAAAATCGCAAAATTAAAAACAAAAGTTATTTCAGTTTTTTAAGTATTTGACCATGTTGCCCCAAATATTTTTGAGCGCGGATGATCGCAAATAAAAATTTGTTTTATTTTTCATTAGTTAAAAAAAAAATAGAATGGGCATATCTCTTAATTTTTTTTTAATCGCTGCCAAAGTTGAAATTTAAGAAGAAAAAAAATTTATTTTGGACGGTTTATGGTCTACCAATCAAAAGGATGTACTAAAATCACTTCCAAAAGTAATTTTATCTCAAAGTATATCGTCTAAACTTTTGAATGAGAGGTCGCAAGATCATTTTGACAGAATCGTTTTACCACGGGAGCATCAGAAAGACGATTAAAATGTCGCTAAAAATTTACTTTTTTTTTGTCATTAATAGGCTGCCAATCAGAGCTGAAGGCATCTGGAGGTCTGAAAACTTCAGGATCCTATTTTTTTTAGGTGTACTTTGACCTAATACAATTAGTTTTTAAATATCTTTCGTGGGCCGATTCACTATATAGATCCGGGCATAGCCTTTATACAAAATATATGTGGCCTTTTCAAATTTTTAGAATAGTAATTCATATAAATTGAACTTATCATATTAGTAAAAATTACAGGTAATATAAAGTTTAATTTAAATTGAGTTTAAATTTATGATGCTCTAAAAGCTTATGAGCTTTAAAATATTTTTTTAAATATTTAAACATTTATTTTCATTTTTGAAAATAGTTTTTAGTTTAAATGTATGTTCTTAGAAAAATTTAAGCATTAAATAACTTATTATAAACACATAATTATAAAAAAAAAAAATTTTATTCCTAAAAACGTTTTTCTTGACCTCGAAAACCCCCCCCCCCCCTTATTATACATATTTATACTTTTCATGTTTTTTAGTCCTGACATCTTGGAAAATTGGAAAATATGCTAGGGCGAAAAAATTATAATTTTCATTTATAAAAACGATTATATCAACCTCATCAACAAAAACCCCCAGTTAATGTAGAAAGTTTCTATTTTCATGTTTTTTTGTCCACTATATTGGAAAATCGGAAAACTGTTTTGAATGAAAAAATAAAAATTACGCCTCCAGGATATCAACTTTCCCTCGGACGGTTCATTATCATCTCGAAGGTATTCCAGGAGATGACAGAAATTTCAGGGAGTAAACTGTGGTTAGAGTTAAGCAAATATTTTCTACGCGTTGTTGATCTTTTTTTATACTGAATATGTTAAAAAAAAATTTTTTAAATATTTAATAGACAAAGAATGAATTTTATTTAAAAAATATATAAATCTTGTTTATATACTTTTGGTGCAAAAAGAGAGCGCTTGTCTACTTTCAAAAGTAGAAATAAGCATAACTTACACTTTTGAAAGTAGATGTCGGTTTAATTTATTTTTTAAAAGTTGAATTAAGCTTTAATTTTACTTTTAAAAGTAAACGCTGCCTTTTTTATACTTTCAAAAGTAGAAGTTAAGTCTCGCTTATACTTTTAAAAGTAGACGCGAGGTTATTTTAATTTTTAAAAGTTGAATTAAGCTTTAATTTTACTTTTAAAAGTAAACGCTACCTTTTTTATACTTTCAAAAGTAGAAGTTAAGTCTCGCTTACACTTTTAAAAGTATACGCCGTCTTTTTTTATACTTTGAAAAGTAGACGGGTGACTAATTTATACTATCTAAAGTGTAACAAGCGTTCATTCTACTTTTAATAGTTTAAGAAAAATTTTTTTATACTTTACAAAGTAGAAGCAACGCATGATTATCCTTTCTAAAGTGAAATGAAAGGTTAATTATACTTCTCATCCTGAAATCGTATACTATGGGGTTTAGTGGGTGCTTATAAAAAAAAAAAAAAAAAAAAAAATAATTAACATTATGTGGATAACGCGGTCCGAAGTGCTTCCAGGGCACTATAAGCCGGCGTGGGGTTCGGGAGAAGTCGCGTACCTCCTGGACCATAGGTTCAACGCTCATACCAGCTACACTGACACTCAAACAATTATACAATAACACTTCACTAACAATTGTCAAAAGGCGCTTTCACATCCTCAACCCATTAAAATAGATAAAGAGAAAATTAAAATAGTGCAGGGTGTGATAGCATGGGCAGTTGTTAGTGACCTCTGTCACAACATCCGTATGGAAGTTTAAGATGGAGGTTAAACAAATACCAATACCAATAGTAAAAACAAAGGCGCGCGCGCAGTAATATTTCTTATTGGAATTTTGATTTTCTCGTACACGAGGGGGGGGGGGTCAAATGAGACTAGAATAAACGGGGGTCAGGGACATAGAATATTTTTGTATTAGAAACTCGGAATAATTCGAAATAGGGACTTAAGGTACTTTAGAATGTTAGAATAGTTGTACTAGATAAGTATTTAGTAAACATATAAACATGCAGGTTGATTAATCTACATATACAAACTCGATTTATAAATTTTATTTTTTGCTTAATTTTCATGAATAGAATAAAGATGTTCAGTATGGAATTATAGATACGACTATATGCTACATTTAATTATTAGGTCACATAAACTCTAAACGTGATAACTTAACATTAAATTGAACAAAAAGTACATTTGACAATTATCTTGTGTTATCTTAATTTGCTGGTTCTTGCATTGATGTTCAGTTTTATAATTCTGTGCATCAACGCAAGCAGCCATTTACTTAAAATTTAACTCTTATAAAGTTTTTGTTCAAGAGGCCTACTTTTTTTTGGAATTTATGATAAGTCCTGCATAAGTTTTAGACGAACCATTTTCTGCTCTGTAACTGACTCTAAACTGGTAGATTTTTCTTGTAGATTTTTGAAGCTTTTCAGTTCAATCACGCTTATTTCGATAGGATTATGTTTTTCTTTTATTTTTATTTTCAAAGAATTCTTTTTTGAATTCTTATCTATTTCAGGTAATGGAATCATTAAAGCCATTGCTGGTATGCAGTGAAAACTGATTGCACCAATCAACGCAGCTGCACCTGAAATGATTAGGTTTTTATGTTAATAACTTATATTTTCTTATAGGGAAAACCAACAACAGTTTTACCCAATGCCGATGAGTGAAATCTATTGATTTACCCATTCGGATGGACAAGTTTACCTATTCGAGTTTAGTGAGTTGATATTACCTTTGTAACCATAAATGTTCATCAACTTTTCAGTGAGAATAGGATACATTATAGTACCAAAACAAGTAACTGCTTGCGATATACTCATGACCTATTAATAATGGTTCTTTTGTAAAATATCTGATTTCAATAATATTTAGTATGTTTTTTCAATTAAAGATTAGTATTATTTATGTTTATAATTGAATACCATTGATCTTTTCTTTTCGAAGTATACAATAAAATTACAATTAGATACTGTGAGCATTATTCCTAATCCAATTCCTTCAAGAAAAAATAAAATTGCCATTTGAACAGCATTTTTAACTAAAGCGCACAGTACAGTTGGTATTGAAAATAGTAAAGCTCCAAACACACCAACAGATTTCATTGAATATTGTTTTATTAAGGGATCTGTCAGTAAACCTAATTAAAAAAATATATAATTATGTACCGATTTTTTTTTAAAATAAGGCCTACAAAATTTTTAAGATATAAAAATATTTGTAGATACAGCTAGAATTTTTTAGGGTCGTTATTATACTTTTTTATAAAATCAATTGAATCATCTCCCTTAAAAGGTATAACAGCCTTCAGCTCTAGTTAGTTTGGGCTTGCAAATTTCTCATTTGAGTTAATAAACTTTACAATGAATCAACAAAAAAAGCTATTTTGTTAAAGCCTTTAAAATTTCATTAAGATTTGCAGTTTTTATAAGCTCATAATTCTAAAACAGAGATTATTTTAGTGGGCAGTTGCGTTTTTTGTGATTTATATATTTTATTTGGGTAGTTGTAATCATGTTAATTAATTTTTATGTACAATTCTTAATTTTCGGTTAAATGAATGTAATAGATAAAAAAAGAAAATATAATAAGATTATTTTGTAGGTAATCAGGATTTTTCAGGAGACAACTGTCGCGACACGTACGTATAATTACAATAGCTGCAGTATTATTTTTTAATCTTCCAAAAAATTTTTTTTTTCAATGAAACCTTTTATTTCAAATTATTAATTTTATTACCCTTTTATTAATTGTATACTTTAAGATTAAAATTTTAATGAATTTCTTTTTAAAAGATTTATACTTTTGTGTAAATAAAAATTATTTTATATCTATTTGTTCAACAAGGGAAAAAAATAGGATTTGGCTTTCAATGCAGACAGCATTGAGAGTAAAATTTCATACATTTTTTCCCGTGTTCAAGATATAGTTTTTCATTAAAAGCGAAAAAAAGATCGCCTGAAAGTAAGAAAGTAGATCTTTTTTGCAGCGTATAATGAAAAAATCTTTTAAACATATATATGTAAAAAACCCTTAGAATAATCTCTGTTCTAAAGTTTCATTGATTCTTTATCTTTGTTTTTTAATTGAACTCTGGTTTCCGTGGTTTTTATTTTGTTTTAAATATATATTTCAAAATTTTCATGTTTATAAGTTAGGAATTTCATTCCAATTGGGCCCAAGTTAAACTGAGGGATCGCAGAACCAAAAATCGAACCAAACTATTTTTTTTCGAAATTTTAACTTAAAATAAGCACTCTCAGCCAATTTCAGCTTTCTATGTTAAATCTTTGAGTTCGTTGACTCAAAATATTTTTATTTTTGCTGTCAAATACTTATTTTCCGATGAAAAATATTTTCTTTGTACTTACAGAAAATTTCTTGCAGAATTTGATTCCAGGGTTCAAAATTTATTCGGACTGCGCATACGCAAGAAATTATGTTTTTCACCACTAGAAGCTAAAAGGCATAAATAAAAAGAAATGCGCATTCTCCATTTTATATCAAAATTTGAACCTGAGGATCGAATTTTGCGGGAAATTTCTGATAAGCATCTATAGGTGAAAAATATTTTTAACCGCAAAATAAGTACTTGGGAGAAAAAATAAGAACATTTTGAATTAATTTATCAAAATAAGGCAAAAACACAAAAATGGCAGCCAAAAATCAAGGGTTTTACTTACAAAGCTAGAATTGGCTGAAAGTACTTATTTTCAGCTGCACTATCGGAAAAAAATAGTTTTGGCTGATTTATGCAACCCTTCAGTCCAACTTGGGCCCAGTTGGGGTGGAACCTCTCAAGTATATAACAAAAAATAGAGAAAAAAAGTTTTTTTTTAATATAAGTGTTAAATTTTTTATGTCTGATTGAATTTGACTTAAAGTACTTACATGCAATTGAAAAACTTATAAAAAATATCGAATTCAACATTGTAGTGACAGAACCAACCTGACCTATAGTTTCAAAAAAATCTCCAAAAAGCATAGTAAATGACGAAGTTGGTCCTATTGTTGTGAGCTATTAATAACAAGTTACATCAAAGTAATTTTAAAAAAAATGCTTTAATTAAATCTTAAATATATATTTACAGAAACGACTGTCAATCCTATTGCAACCATCCAACCCCATCCCCCATCAGGAGTTTTATAATCACTTTCCTTTGAAATATCTTCTTTTTTCTCATTTTCGATATTTGCGATATCTTTTTCTAATGTCATGTATGTTAAAAAATATTATTTTACTATGAATTCAAATAAATTTTATCAAAATATCTTTCGAAAATCTTCATGAATTATGAAACTTTCACAAAATTAAAAAAAATTTCTTGATAAATAAATTTTTTTATTCCACTTAAAAACATAAGAATGTAAAGAAAATTTATATTAAAAAAAAATTATTCATTTTTATTAATTTAAGAATTTTATTAATAAAAATTTATGGAATTAAAATTTAAATCAAATTTAAAAAAAATTATTTTCACTTTTACTTTGTAAAGGCTTTACGACAATGCAACTGTATTGATTTATTTTGAAAAAAAATGTTTGCAATATTTTTAAATAAAAAAAATTTAATAATAATATTTTTTGTTGTTAATTTTAACCTTGTTAGACAGAGGCAGACAGAGGTACACAAAAAAAAATAAATATAATTATAATTTATAGTTACATGATGCGCTTCCTATTAGATCATATCTTTGTAATGCATACGAGGTATGAAAAAATATGTAACAGCATTTGGTAAGTTATTTATACACATTTTTAAACAAAAATTTTTAGAATGCAGATCTACTGATTTTTTAGATATCCTATAGTTAAGCATAAAAATAGTTTAGATAAGCATAAAAATAGTTTAAATTTTAGTTTAACAAATAAAATATTAGCTACTTTGACTTATGATCACGTGACACGTGTTACATTATACTTATACGTTTGTATTATACTGATATATAAGTATACTCTTATCGCATCTTATCAAGGTGGGTTTAAAAGAGTTTTGATCTAATAGTATTTTAGTTTAAAAAAACGTACCAATTGTGTAAATAACGGAAAAACTTCTCCCCAAAAATTTTCCATCTAACTATTTTTAATAGTATTATTTTTCTTGTTTTTGAGTTTTCGTTAGTCGCCTTTTGAGGGGGCTCACATGAGCAATTAGTAGCATTTCGGCAATAAAAGGCCATTTTCGTCCTTTAACTTTTCATTTATTCCTGCATAAGGGTTGAGTGTTCAATTTTGAAAAGAACCGCCCAAACATATATTACTAAATAATATCAATTAAAATTTATACTCCAGTCAAATTACGGTTTTGGTGGTATAATCACCTACCACTACCAGATTTGATCTACTATAGGTTTTTTGGGTCGATGATCACGAATTTCGGGGTCATTTCTATGAGGAATGGGCTGAACACTCTTAAATTTGCAAAAACTACCCCTACAAAGGGGTATTTTTAATGTATTCGAATTTTGGGCGGTCAGATTTGGTCCATAAGGGTTTTTTGGGTCGCTGATCAAGAAAAATTAATTTAGCACTTTTATGTTAGCAAATACAAAATTTTTTGGTATATATATTTATTATTTTGAAAATTTGAAATTTATTTAATGATTAAACATTTGCTAACCTTAAGTTCCGAATCTTAACACTGACAATGCAAAAATAGCAAAAACGCTCCTTTTAGGAGTAGTTTCTGTTAACTTAAGGGTGAGAAATTAATTTTTAACAAAAAATTCCCCGAAATTCTTGTTTAGCGACCCAAAATATCCATTAAACCCGTTTCTGAAGGCTGAAAGAGCAAAAGTAGCAAAAACAAGTTTTTATGGGTAGTTTTGCAAATTTAAGGGTGAAAAATAATTTTTTAATAAAAATTTCCCCAAAATTCGTGATCAGTGACCCAAAAAACCTATATGAACCAAATCTTAACAATGACGATGCAAAAATAGCAAAAACACCCCTTTTAGGGGTAGTTTCTGTTAATTTAAGGGTGAGGAATGAATTCTTAATAAAAAAATTCCCCAAAATTCTTGTTCAGCGACCCAAAAAACCCATTAAAACCGTTTCTGAACGCTAAAAGTGCCAAAATAGCAAAAACACCCCCTTTTTAGGGGTATTTTTTGCTAATTAAGGGTGAAATATTAACTTTTTATAGAAAAGTCCTCAAAATTCTTGATAAGCGACCCCAAAAACCCTTATGGACCAAATCTGACCGCCGAAAATTTGTGATCAGCGACCCAAAAAACATATAGTAGACCAAATCTGGTAGTGGTAGGTGATTATACCGACCCCCCCCCCAACCCGTATTTTGACTGGAGTATTAAGCAAAAGCAAGATAACTAATTTTGTTCAATTTTAAGTTCAAAATTTAAAAATTTTTGCATTTCATAATAAAAGTATTTGATAGGTAGATTTATTTTGAGACTACATTGTCCAATAACATAGAAAACTCATAGTCTTTAATTCTGCAAAATTAATGGTCGAAGTTTTATCGCTGTAACCTTATAATTCTATCTGAGAATTTTTTAGTAATAATTTATTTTAAAGGCTGATTCCGGATAAGTATAGTGATTTGGCCCCTGGAACCAAACCTAACATAAATAGTAGCATCCAAAAAGTTATCAAAAAACTCACTGATTATCGTTGGAATTAGACCTTTAGGCCTCGAAAGGTCTCCAAAAACCTAAAAAAATCGTTTTTTAGATTTCATTTAATTTCTTCGACCTTGAGCTAAAGACCTTTCTCTAGGCCTCGAAAGGTCCCCGAAAACCTAAAAAAGTGAATTGAATTTTTCGAGCATCAATAAAATATCCCATCCTTAAAATTTTTTTTTATCCCTGGTAGGTTGACGAAACAAATTTTTTAACTTTTTAGAAAATTTCCTGTAGGGAAAACCACTTTCTAATACCCGAAAATTCAAAATCTTCTACCGCCGATTATCCGCGATTTTTTAATTGCAATGAAATTTTTTCTTTAAACAGTTAATTGTTGTGACAAAAATACAAAAGCATAGTTATTAAACTGATTTTCATCATTAGCCATCTTTCTGCAGTCCCAATCGTGCTATTCTGTCATTGGCGTTTATCTGCGCTTTATGCATTTAAAAAGCAAAAATATTAGGCCTAGAGGTCTACTTCCAAAGGTAATCAGTGAGTTTTTTGATAACTTTTCAGATTCTACTGATTAGGATAGGTTTAGGTCCGGGGGCCAAATCGTTATACTAATCCGGTAGCCTCTTCTGTGAAATTCTTAGTTATTTACTTACAGTTGAATCTCTAACAAAGACCAACAAAGTAGCAGAGGGAGGTTTTTTTGAACCTGATATTCATAGCAAATAGAATAAATAAAATATTTCAAAAAATTTCCTTCATATTTTACGTGGAGCCTGGGAGATCAATTTTAAGTAGTAATTTAGGGTCCGTAATTTAAAATATGCAGTATTTTTAAAATGCTAAGACCTATAAATTTTAAATTATTTTAAATAAAGACTTAAAATATGTAATTAAAATCATAAACATAGTTAGATTGGGAGAATACCAACTCGGCACTTGAGGATTAAAAACACTACCAACTCGGCAATCTGGGCCCAAATCAAACTTACCATCTCGGCACCAAGCTCTTAAGTCGATTAAGGGAGGTTTGTGGTAAATATGTACAGTTTTTCAAGTGAGGATTGTGAAGAAACGGTTAGAGATTTTTGAGTAAACGTTTTTTTATTATATTATTTAAGTATTAAAATAAACAAAAAAAAATCTTATTTTTATTTTTGTGACGTCACTTCCGCGTCATACGTGCATAAAGAAGGCTGTATACGAAATTGGCGGGCAGGATAACTCCAGTTCGGCTTAATTGATTTAAAAAAAAAAAAATTTGGTAAGAGTTTAAACCTAATGTGAGGGGCTGACTTCGAGTTTTTTCGAAAAAATTAATTGCAAAATAAATGGCGGCTGCACAAAGTTAAAATACAGAAAAATGCCTAAATTTTTAGGACTAAAGTAGCTATAAAAACTTTTTGAGGACATTTTAAAAAAAAAACTCGAAGTCAGCCCCTAAAAAATATATTTTTTTAACTACTTAGCAAATATGAAGTAAATCTGTGAAATATTTATTGCGCAATCTTGCCCGCCATTTGTAAATAACCTGTTTCGAGAAAAACGCGTTTAAAGTTTCAAAATCAGTTTTTCAATACTTTTAATAAAATTTTTTTGTGTGTTTTGTTTTTTTCGTTTAGAAGAACTCATAGCAAAAAAATCTAGACCATAAATATTAAAATCGGTCCTGTATTTTTGCAGAGAAGTTAATTAAAAGTTTTAAAAAGGTGGTTTTTAAAAAAAAGGAATTTTTTTAGAAGGTTAATTTTTTTTTTTAAATTAATTTTTTTCAGTCATTAGTGATTCCAGGCTAATAAAATAACCTATCTGTCTCCTTATCTTTGACTTAAAGATGATTATTTTCCTCTTCCTGATCCCATTCCCCATTTTCGGCCATTTTGGTACTGCGAAGTTTGGCTTTGTAAGCAACCGCGAAAATTCGAAAAATTTGCTGCATAATTTACATCCAAAAGTAGCTCTAACACAATTTCTAACTATTCAAAAATAGTTAGATGTATAATAAGAAAAAAATGGATCCATTTTCTTAGAATAATAAAGCTATTTGTTTAATTTCTTAAAAATGTAAGTTTGACAGCGCGCGCGAAACAGGCCAAAAAGTATACTTAGAGAGGGGATTTAAATTCTTTTTTTTTTTTACATAATCTTGATACATATATGAAGTGATTTATACAAAAAAAAAATTCCGATTTCAGAAAAAATATTTACCACAAACCTCCCTTAAGATAGAATAAATTATAAATACAAAAAATGTATACAGTAAAATTTTTTTTTTAAATTTTTATCGAATAAAATTTTGTAACTAGTAATAATATTTTGACTTTGTCTATACACCTATATAATAAGAAGGGGAACAAATCTTTAAAAATCTATCAAAATTAGGAAAACTGCGCACTTTACGAAATTTACGAATTTAAATATGAATTATTAAAATTTTTAATTTTGATAGTGGGGAATTATAATAATTTTATAACTTGTTTATGTTTATTGCGAGTTAGTTGCTATATAAAATTCAGTTATTAAATATTATTTAAATTTTGTTGACAAAAATATTATATAAAATAATAATATGTATTTGATGTTAAGTAAAATTTAGTTCGCATTTTATACAAAAACAAGCTAGTCTACAATTAAATTTATTAAGGTACGAAGCAGACGAAATATCACGGTTAAAATTTGTACAGAATGTTTCATATCATTATCGAAAATAAATTTTTGTTAAGTTTTGACGTATATATGTGTTTATATGTAAATAAGAAGCATATTTTATAATTCAAATTTTGTTTAAGTAAATGTAATATTTAACAAATATATATATTTTTAATGAAAATCTAGGTTCAACTGTATATTTTTTTTTTTTCGAATGCTAATCATTAAATCTTTGCCCAGACAATACATTAATCCGGTGCCGAGTTGGTAGAAAGTAAAAAGGGCCCAGTTGGTATTTTAATCCTATTTAATCCGATTTGTAAAACAAAAGAAGTGCCGAGTTGGTAGTCGTCCGTTAGATTATTATAATAGTATGACGATCCTAATCTAAACAAAAGCTATTGTTAGTTTAATCTGGGTATTCAAAAATAAAATGGGCGGTGAAAAGATAAAAAAATACTAAAATAATGTGAAAAATATTTTTTCTCAATATAATGGTCGCTATGAGAGGTGATAAAGGTTAAATTCAAAACAAGGCTTAAGGAGGCTCTTCAGTGTACTCGCTAGTCATTGGAGAAGCTATTAAAAATTTTTGTTGATATTGTAAATTTATGTGAAATATGAATATGAAAAATCATTTTTTAATTTTATTAATTATTTAATATTAAAAAAATAACAAATATTCTCTTTATTTACTAATTACCGATAACAAAAAGTTTACGTAGTATATAAACAACTGAAGGCGCGCTCAGTGTAAAATTTAATTTATTATTTGGAGTACAGATATTAGAATTTATATTTACCGTATTTTAAAGCATTGTATGACTTTTATTATTTATCAAATAAATATAAGATTTATCCTTTACAAGTAATTATAAGCTTTTTTATTTTTAAAATAAAATTAAATAAATAATATCAATAAATACATAATATTTACAAATAAACGCGTGCCCCTGTATAGTATACTATCCATGTACTATCATGGCTGCTTTCTCTTTAAAACCTTGTTTACTAATTTTTGGAGTTTAATTGCTCAAAATAACACACGGCTACCTAATATGAGATAGTAAGCAATAGATTCCTTGGACTTTAAACTTTATAACTAATCTACACAGAGATTGGAAAAATTTGATTTGACAGAATAAATAGCAACTTCCGGAGTTGTTTTCATAAGGAGTCGTGTTAAAATGTTGGAACTTTTTTTACAAATATTTCAAAATTTTGCACGGCTATCGCTAAAATGTCCTATACCATTCGATTCGGGAGATTTTATCCTTTAAAATGATATATCTCATTATTTAAAACTTCCGACTGAAGAACGTCCTTAAAAATCACTGGTCGCGGTCTTTATTTGAGTGGTCTTTATAGAGAGGTTCACTATATTATAAAATAATAGGGTTTTCAAACTGGTTTTTGAAATTGCGGTCGTTATTGGAGGTGGTCTTTAATGAGAGGGGTCGTTATTAGAGGTTCCACTGTATATCAAAGATTTATTTCTTGTAATTTGAAAAATCTTCTTTCTCTTTTTTCTAAAATCCCTAAAATCGCGTTTTTTTAAACATAGTGGGCAGTTTAAAATTACTAAGCCAAAAATTAGGTATAATGCTGAAAGCAATTACGCCTGGCCCCTTGACCTAAAATCCTAAAATTTTCAAAAACTTCAAAAAACTTTCGTATTCATCAATAATAATATTTTACAACACGTTAACAATATATTTAATTTTTTAATGAAATTTTAGTATTTAGTTTAGCCTCGGTAATACATGAATTCTATAGACCATGGTATAATACATAGTGTATTCATAATAATTAATACAATTTGGCATACAAAAAAACTATCAGTCCAATCCTTTATGAATCCTGTAAGAAAAATATTATTAATTAATTCAACATACATTGTTGTTTTTATTTTATCCTTCCCGCCAATTTCCAAAAAAAAAACTTTTTTCTTGTTAGTTGCCAGGAAGCACGTATTTCCCAGCCACGGTGCGAATTGAAAATACGTGTTTTCTTGCCACTGACGAAGAAAAATTATGTTCTGCCCTCAGACGTAAAAAATTGCCCCAAATCGCATTTTGCCATCCTCGGCTTCGCCTCGAATTGCAATTTCCGTCCGATCTATGCCATTTTTCATTTCTGCGGCCTAAGATAAAAATGCTCGAAAGCACGTATTTCCGGCAGAGACGTTTTTTCTCGCCACAAGAGCAGAAAAATTTTATATGTTCCATAAATAAAGAATGCCCCAAGTCACAGTTTACCGTCCTTGACTTCACCTCGGGAGGCAATTTACGTACGACTATTCTTTAATTTTCTGGACTCGAGCCGTAAATATACTATTTTCAGCTTGTCTCCGAAAAATGTTTACACATTTTTCAAAATCGGCCTATTTACTAGTTTTTAAGTTTAAATTATCTCAAAATCAAAACAAACCACTTACGATAGTCCAATTTCAAAAATTCGTCTTAAATAAAAAAAAATTTTTAAGTAATTAAAAATGACTTAAAAAATTATCGGTAAATCAAAACTTCACAGCCTCATTCACTCTTTTATAAATATTTAATAGAAATCACTGAATTTAGACTTGAATTTACAAATCAATTAGAAATAATAAGAAGACTAAAATTACCAGCAAATGGTCCAAAAAATACAGTTATTATTCCACTGACTAGTCCGAAAACACCATAAGCAGCCGCATATTTATCAACTATTACATTTTCTACAACAACGAGTGGCTGTGGCACAATGATCCAAGATCGAATTAATCCAAATATACCAAGCATGATTAATGTACCTGACAATGTATGCTCAAAATATAAAAAAGCTGAAATAAATTAATTTTAACTTTTATACAAAGTATTTTATTTCATACAAAATATAATATTAATCATACCTATTTTAGCTAATGTCATAAATATAGAAGCAACAAAAAACATAATTTTTGGTTTTATTTGAACGAAAATGGTTAAAATTATTATTATAATATAAGAAGTAAGTTCAGAGCATGCTGATACTGTTAAAGCAAGTGCTGCTTCTGTTTTAGAATAACCATGTTCAGTCATTACAAGTGGCAAAATAGTTATGAATGTAAAATCACTAGTACAAACAAAACTTATTCCTATGCACATATTTAAAAATGATTTATTCTGTATTAATGAAAAATCCAATAGATTAACTATCATAGGATTGTTTCTGTAATTCAAATAAATTGCATTAGAAAAAAAATTCTTAAGTTAATAGTTCCTAGAATCAAAAAAGGGATGAATTTACAAAATTTTAATTAATGGAGACTTTCAAAAAAAATATTTAAATTTAAAATATAAAAATATTTTTCTAGTCTGTGTCGAGAAAGCACATATTTCCCGGACGCTACGCGTCCGAAAAAATCGTGTTTTCTCGCCACAGACACAGAAAACTGTTATACGAGACTTGTCCATAAATAAGGAATGACCCAAATCGCAGTTTATCATTCGCCTCGGAAGGTAATTTACGTGCGATTTGGGCCATTCTTTACTTTTCTGGACTCGAGCCGTAAATATACTATAAATTTAAAAAATATTTAAAACAATATTTATGTTTGTAGTAGTTATAAGGGATAAATGGCTTACATATTAGATAGAGGGTTTTTAATAGTAAAGAAAAGTCATCATTGAGAGAACAAGGAGGTTTATCAAGCGGTAGATTAGAGAATAACATCCTCATTGTAGCCGTAGGATTTATGGTGAGAAATTAAAAAAAAACTGTATATTCTATATTAGATCTGAGTTTTCTTATTTATTAGGTCTTTTTAAAACAATTTAGTGAGGAATTGTCCACAAGGGCAGTTGCTAGGGGGAATGGGCCGTACACCCCTTCTCTGTTTTATTTCTTATCTTTGTTCTTTGAAAGTATTTAGATAATTAAAAAATACTTACTTAAATTTAAAAACTCTTGAGGTTTTCTCTGTATTTTTTTCTATGAAATCAGGATTACTGCTACTCATTTCATCGACAAAAAATTTTCCTTTTGAAAAATCTTCACGTAATTGAACTGCGTTACTCAAAGATTCGCTACCAAGGTTAATACGAAGGTTAGTTAAACTTGAAGATGGAAAATCCTTTAGTAATATATTTTTTCTTATTTTTGGATTATCACGTAAATTACGTACAATTACTGATCTACTTCTTTCACGAGTCATATCTTTTTCAAGAATTTTCGAGGTATTAGCTTCCAAGTTTGATGCCTTTAAATGCATCATCAAACCAAAAAAAAAGAAGAAAAACATTGACTTTCTTTGAAATTTACTTATTAATTATTATGATATTTACCAGCAGTGGCTCTGAAGTTATGAATTCTTCTTGTAAGCTTCGAAGACTGCTCCATTTGCCCTCTTTTTTCAAAAATTTAATTTTGCTTGATAGATTTTGTTTCATTTTTAGATTAACTTCAAGAGAATTTTGAACATCTATTTTCTTCAGAGAATTTAATTTTTTTATTTTAATATTCATTTTTGATGGAGGTTGCATTACAGTCATGGCTGATATACAATTAAAACTTATAGCTCCTAATATTACAGCAGCACCTAAATATAATCGAAACTTGGGCAATTTATTTCATAAATAAATGAAAATATTGTAAGCTCAAAAATCAAGTATTTTTATTTAATAATAAATATTTTATTTTATGCTTAAAAAATTTTAAATAAAATAAAAAGTCACCTCTGAAACCATATTCTTCCATTAATTTTTCAGTCAGAACAGGAAATATTATTCCACCTAAGCCAGTGATTGCTTGTGATATACCCATAACCTACTTAAAATATGCTTATTGTATATATTTTTTTAAATTTTAATATTTTTAAAATAAGGAATTATATACCAAAGATCTCTTCTTATCGAAATATGCATTAACATTAGTATTAGCTATTGTAAATATTAATCCTAATCCAATGCCTTCAAGAAAAAATAACATAGCTAATTCAATAACATTCTCAACAAAAGCATTTAAAAAGTTTGGTAGTGTGTATAAAATAGCTCCTATAATTCCAACAGATCTCATAGGAAATTGTACAATAAGTGGATTTGTTATCAAACCTAACATTTAAAAATTTATTTTATTTAAAATTTATTTACATTAATTTTAAATATTTCATATATGCATGATTACTACTCATAAAATTGTTATTCAACGCAAGTAGCATTAATTTTAATGTAGAGTGTATGACATATGCATTCGAAACAGTGTAGCAGACAAAAATTAAATAATACAATATTCAGGGTTAGTCAATAAACTATGCACTTAAATATCTCGAAAACAAAGCAAAATATAGAAAAATGTTTTATAAAAAAGTTGGCCATCTGATGAGGGAAATCAAATTTGGGCATTAGTGCCCGATTGAGCCCAACAAAACCCAATTTAGGAATTTTAAATAAAAAGTGTGCTTTTTATTTCAATTTCAGATTCTTCAGCAAATTTTAGATCCAAATACGATTTTAGCTAAAAAAAATCACAAGGCCCAATTTTTTAGACGCAATGTATCTTTTATACGGCTCTAAATTTAAAAACAGTGGCGGATACAGGGGGGGGGTCAAAGGGGTCAATTGACCCCCCCTCAGCGGTCAATTTTACCTTTTTTTAGTTAATTTTACGTTAAATAATTAACGCGAAGTACCATTTTGACCCCCCCAAAAAAATTTTAAGAACCTTTTTTAGAAAATTTTTTGTGATTTGATTCAAATGACCCCCCCAAAAAATTTTCTAGATCCGCCTCTGAAAAATAAGATGTTTTTGGTAGTTGCTACCATTTTTATTGTAAGATTGTTGTGGGGGAAGACTTTCGGTGTTTATTTGAGATTTTGGGTTCTACAGACCATAATGGGTTTTTTAGGGTCCAATCATGCTTTTAAGGGTCGTTTTACCTAAACTTTTTTTTGATAACCGAATTTTTTTTTTTTCTATTAATTACTTTATATATGTCTCGAGAGTATGTAAAAAAAATTTATTTTTAAATTCTCCCCTCTAAGTATATTTTTTTGCCTGTTTTGCCGGCGCCGTTAAACGTGTTTTTGATAAAATTTAACGGTATGGCTCTAATATTTTTTTACATATCTTCTAACTACTGTTAAATAGTTAGAAATCATGTCGGAACTGGTCACTGATAGAAATTATGAGAAATTTTGCTAATATTCGCGATGGTTTATGACTCCAAATTTAGCCGTGCCAAAATGGTAAAAAATAGCAAATCGGCCCAGCAGCAGGGATAAAATCAGCTACAAATTCAGTATGAAAACCAGAAGGATAGTTTTATGGCTCAAAAATCACTGATAACTTATAAGTCTACTTAAATATACAAAAAAAAAATGTTTTGTTAAATTTTTAAGAAAAAAAAATATTTACTCTTATTTAGAAAACTATGTTTTTACACCTTCTAATTAAGATTTCTCTAAAACTATTTGGCCGATTTTTATTTTTTTGGTCTAATTTTATTTGTTGTAAGTTTCTTTACGCAATAAAAAAAAATAATAATAATTTAATGATTAAAAGTACCGAAAAAATTATTCCAAAACTTCAAAGTCGTTTTACTCGAAACAACGTCTGTAAAACCCTGTACTCGATTGCGCGATAACTTCTGCACCGATTTTCTTTAAATTTACTAAGCAACTTAATAAATGCACTAATTTCGGGATGTCGTCGAGTTTTTTTTTTTATGTTCTGAAAAAATTTTTACAGCTGCTTTTGCCCGAAAATTATAGGCTTTTTTTTTCATTTTAACTTTGCGTAGCCGCCATTTTGTTCGTAATTAATTTTTTTGAAAAAACTCGACGACATCCCGAAATTACGGGTTTCCAGTCTTACCAATTTTTTTTTCGTACGTTTTAGATTATCCTAAGTCAAGATATCAAGTACACAGTTTTGAATTTTTTTTTTTTCAGAGACGCAAGTTCACCTCTCTCACGCAAAAATGACGTCACAAAAAACAAAAAAAAAATTTTTTTTTTTAATTTTTAATATATTTTTAAACTATAAAAAAAATTTGATTCAAATATCTCTATCCGTTATTTTACAATCCTACCTTAAAAATCAGCTAAAATATCGACATATTTATAGGTAAAAAAGCCTTTTATGAAGCTCAATACGAACAAAAATTTTTTTAAAGTATTCAATAAGATTTACTACCATTTTTATTATATGTTGGTTGTGGGAGAAGACTTTTGATGATTATATTATTCGAGATTTTGGGCCGATTAAGGTCCGTAATATCCAAAACCCAAATAATCGCTAACAGCTTTTTACCACAACAAACTTAGAATAAAAAAACTTATAACGAGTTTGTGTAAACACAACCTAAATGCAAGGAACATGTTTACTTCCAGCTGAGGACTAGACATAATACAAATGTTACTCAATATTACAATTCAATTTTCTAATTTTATAATTTGTAATTATCACCTTTACAGATGTTCAGATTCTAAACCCAAATTATTTTAATCCCCTAAATGGAAATTATTCTGGATACCTAAATCAAAATTATTCCAAGTCCCTAAACCTGAATTATTTTAAGTCCCTAAATCGATATTATTCTAAATCCTTAAACCTATATTATTCAAAGTCCCTAAGCCCAGATTTTTCAAAGTCCCTAAATTGAAATTATTCTAAGTCTAATTTGACCCCCTCCCTTAAATAGAACAAATTTGACCCCCCCCCCTTAATTTTCAAGTTCTGAAGTACCCCCTCCCTATAAACATGTTCCATCTTAATAGGGTAGTAACTATAGAAAACATCTTTTTTATTTATTTTGAGCTTTAAAAAAATCCAAATTGGGTTTATTAAGGTCTGTAGGACCCAAAATCTTAGGTGATCACTAACAGTTTTCCACGACTACAAACTTGGAATGAAAATGGTAGTACCTACCAAAAACATCTTTCTTGTTCATTTTGAACTTTAAAATAAGCCAAATTGGACCCGTCAAAGTCTGTAAAACCCAAAATCTCAGATAATCACTAACAATCTTAAACCACAAAAAACATATAATAAAAATTTTAGTACCTGCCAAAAATATCTTTTTGTTCATTTTGAGTTTTAAAAAAAGCCTGATTGGGCCCATTAAGGTCTGCAGGATCCAAAATCTCAAATAATTGGTAAAAGTCTTCCCTCACAACAAACATAAAATAAAAATGGTAGTAACTACCAAAAAAATCTTTATTTTCATTTAGAGGCGTATAATTTTTGGAGTCTAAAAAACTAAAATTCTTAACTAAAATTGTATTTGGACCTAAATGTTGCTGCAGAATCTGAATTTCAAATAAAAAAATATATTTTCTATTTAAAATTCCTAAGCCGGGTCCTGTCCAATGGGGTCCTAAGACCCAAATCTAATGCTCCCCATCAATGTACAACACTAATTTAAAAATGCAGACAAAATGACCCTAAAGTAGGCTGGATTACTTTATCGACGAGAAAATAATACTTACATGCAATTGAAAAACTTATACTAAAAATTGAATTTAACATTGTAGTTACTGAACCGACCTGGCCCATTGCTTCAAAAAAATCTCCAAAAAGTATTGTAAATGATGAAGCAGGTCCTATTGTCGTAAACTATTATTATGAATAAAAAAATTCTATTTTAATTTAAATAAACAGAAATCAAAACATTTAAAACTTTCATAAACTGATTATTTACACAAATTACTGTCAATCCAATCGCAACCATCCAACCCCATCCACCATCAGGAATTTCAAATTCATTTTTAATTTTTTTACTCTCTTTATTAACTGTCATCTTAACTTAAATGTAGTTATTAATTAAAAAATCAAATTTGAAAATTAATTAAAAAATCCAGAACTATTTTCAACATTTTGCTACTTATTTTAAGAAATATTTAATAAATATTTGTGTCTGAATAATAATTAAACTTATAGAACTACGTGCGTTAAGAATCTTGAAATTTTAATTATAATTAAAATTATCTTTTGTTATTAGAATAATTTAAAAACTGTTGTATTATATACTAAATCAATATTTTTATCATATTTGCAATTCACTTGTCTTTTTTATTTATTATTTGATGCAAACATTGTAACATTTATATTTTTCTAAGTCATTTATAGATAAAATTATGATGGTAAAATACCGATGATATAATTTAAGTAAATATATTTATTATATACCTACTTCTTGACGTATATTATATCAAAGTAATTTTTTAGTTGAATTATAAAATTTAAATATTATTTGAGTAATTAGTGAAACTTTACTAATGGAAAGGTAAAAGTCGGGGATTTGAAAAAAACTAATTGGGTTGGGTTTGGTATACGTTCATATGATACCATACCAAATTTTAAGGTTTTAGGTTCAAAGGGTACAAAATGGCGGCTATTTTTCGGTCTTATATGGTTTCAAAAAAAAATCATTTTTAAAAATGACAATTTTCGATTTCATTTTGTCTACGCTCTGAATAAAGCTGAAAAATGGTTTTCTTGACTATGTCTTATGTAAAATTTCCCGCTGAATCCGAATCTTCCACCAGTTTTTCAAAAAAACCTCAAGAAAAAACGGAAAATTGGAAAAACTACGAAAACTCATTTTTTTTCAAACGCAGATTTTTCATATATTCGTAACTTTTTTTTTTTCCTAACCGGTCTTAAAATATTTGTTTTTGTATGTACTTATTACTTAAAAAAAAAATTTTCAGAGTATTTGCCTTTAAGTACTTAAAAATCCATTTCAATATTTCCCATTTTCACGAAATTTTTCATTTTCAATTTTCCGGATTTCCTTGTCACCTAATGAAAATTTTGACCAAATTTTCGGATTCCTCGAAAAATTTTACTAAAGACCCCCTTTTTTGAAAAGTTTTGGATGTTTCCATAACGCTATAGAAAATAAAAGAAATAGCAAAATACTGAATAACTACAAAATACGACAATGTTATAAAATAGGGTTTTTTCGTGATCTTTCATTCAAAGCTGCAACCTCGACAGTTAACCAAAATACTTCCAATTGGTCTCATTTTTTTCGTATAAGTGTCACCTTTCAATTCTCGTACACCGCAATTTTTTTTAATTCATTCTCTCACGGCGATAGTCAATAAACCGAACGCCTATTCTTACCCCAAAATGACCAATTTTTAAACTGCTGCCAAAATTCTAATTTTTGATAGAAATGGGTTATGCAGGCCTTGAAAATTTTCTACAAGCACTAAGTTTCCAAAAAATTTTTATTCGTTTTTTTTATAGTTATTTGTTTCGCAGATATGTTAATTTAAAGTCAGAGTCCCATTTTTAGGGTTTTTGAAAGAAAGTCAATTTTAATCTTTATCTTTAATAAGGGGATATCTTAGAAACTATTTAATGAAAAAAGACGAGTAAACTTTTTTTGGAAACTTAGTGCTTGTAGAAAATTTTTAAGGCCTAAATAACCCATTTCTATCAAAAATTAGAATTTTGGCAGCAGTTTAAAAATTGGTCATTTTGGGGTAAGAATAGGCGTTCGGTTTATTGACTATCGTCGTGAGAGAATGAGTTAACAAAAATTGCGGTGTACGAGAATTGAAAGGTGACACTTATACGAAAAAAATGAGACCAATTGGAAGTATTTTGGTTAACTGTCGAGGTTGCAGCTTTGAATGAAAGATCACGAAAAAACCCTATTTTATTACATTGTCGTATTTTGTAGTTATTCAGTATTTTGCTATTTCTTTTATTTTCTATAGCGTTATGGAAACATCCAAAACTTTTCAAAAAAGGGAGTCTTTAGTAAAATTTCTCGAGGAATCCGAAAATTTGGTCAAAATTTTCATTAGGTGACAAGGAAATCCGGAGAATTGAAAATGGAAAATTTCGTGAAAATGGGAAATATTGAAATGGATTTTTAAGTACTTAAAAGGCAAATACTCGCTAAAATTTTTTTTTTAGTAAAAAGTACATACAAAAACAAAAATTTTAAGACTGGTTAGGAAAGAAAAAAGCTACGACTGTATGAAAAATCTGCGTTTGAAAAAAAATGAGTTTTCTTAGTTTTTCCAATTTTCCGGTTTTCCTTGAGGTTTTTTTGAAAAACTGGTGGCAGATTCGGATTCAGCGGGAAATTTTACATAAGGCATAGTCAAGAAAACCATTTTTCAGCTTTATTTAGAGCGTAGACAAAATGAAATCGAAAATTGTCATTTTTAAAAATGATTTTTTTTTTAAACCATATAAGACCGAAAAATAGCCGCCATTTTGTACCCTTTGAACCTAAAACCTTAAAATTGGGTATGGTATCATATGAACGTATACCAAACCCAACCCAATTATTTTTTTTCAAATCCCCGATTTTTACCTTTCCATTAGTAAAGTTTCACTAAGAATTACTCATTTAAAAGATCCTCTAAGAAATCCAGTTTTATAATCTTGTTTCTTGCTACTTTAATGGAGAAATTGGTTAAATAAATAAAATCTTCGTTATAAACAAATCGTCTGAAATAAACTTAATATTTATATTCTACGATACTTTTTTTGTATGTTATAATATTTTTATCAAAACTGTACTAAAAAAATACAAAAATTTTTCATTATAAAATATCGTCCCATAAGAATCAAGGATATTAGATGCCCGAAAAAGCAAAATTATTTTTAATTATTTAACAATGAAGGAGTAACCCTAGGATCTAAATTTTAAATATATATTTTTAAATAATATTTTTAAGATTTCTTGTTGTATGGATTCTCGTTATGGATTCTGGTGTATTGTTTCAGTAAATTTATCCAGAATTGTTCGCTTTATATTTTAAAATTTGATTATACATGCGATTATTAGAAGTACAAAACCTATAACATTTACATTATCCTTTACATCTTAAATAAGGATTAATGGCTATACCAAGAAATGTCTAGCAGACAGGATTAGCACATAATTTATGTGCCAGTATAAGAACATCTTTTAATAAAAAACCCTTTCTATACCAGCTTATAATAATCTTTTATTATAATAATGTCTGATAGACATTAAATTTTCTTGGTGTCGGTCATGCGTCGCTGGGGGTAATTTTAAATTACAGACAAGGTAGGTACTCGTGAAAGTAATATAATAATAACTAGATAACAATTCTATTTCGACCTCTTTACTGGAAATAGAATTGAAATTTCCATCTGAGCATTTTCGGCTTATATCAAGTCGGTACTTAATTTTTATATATTCTCTATGGGCATGGATTGAAATATTAGTATTAAATATAAAACAAAATTATAAATTATACAGTATGGCAATGGAGTACCTATTAAAAATATTTGAGTATAGGTCTTCGGTCTTAAATTTTGCAAAAAAAATTCTATTGCTTTTAATTAAATATTAGGTAATAATATATAAAAAAATTTAATAGAAAGGTCAATTAGAGCGGGTTAAATATAGGTCTGGTTTAATTAGGATCTAATGACATAAAATTTTCAACCGTTCATCGTGAATTCGTGATTCTTTTTCATTAAAAGTTAGTTCCACGCCCTTAAATTCAGAAATTCACTCCGAAAGGGGTTGTTTTTGATAAACTCTAACTTTGAACCTTGAATATTAAAAAAATCAATGGGGCATTCCTATTAGGGGTAGTTTTCAGCCTATGGAAATAATCGGAATTAATGCTAATATTGTAATGGCAAAGAAATATAAAACATTCTTAAAATTTCTAAAATAGCTTCAACTGAAGCATACAATAACTACTTCTACTGGAGGTGTCTCTACTATATTCAGACTTCAAAATTTAAATTGTAAGAGAAGTTTTTTTTTTATAACTGATTTTTAAATACATATACGTCAATTTTTGCAGAGGTGATTTTAAGAAATTTCTAGAACTGCAAAAATGCATTTGTTGACCCAAAAAAAGGGTAATCAGTTGTTAGAAATTTTTAGAAGCGCAGAAATGCATTGGTTCGCTAAAAAAAGGTCATAAGTCGAGCAATTGTAAATAAAGATGATATAAAAAGCAATTTTTTAAACACAAATAATTTTAGTTATTGATCAGATACATGTACTAAGTTTATTTTATTTTATTTTCTTTGCAACTAAATAGAGGGGATAGCGGATAATTAACTATTCTTATTGCTTCTAGAAGAGAAAACATTTTAATTGCAGGTCATAAATTATTGAAAGATTATTTTTTTGTTTAAGATAGTTTATAGTATTTTTGAAGTATTTTTTGAAAAGAATTAAAAGTAAATCAAAAGAAATTTAGGTAAAACCAAAATTCTTTTGTCTGGTTGTTAAAAAAGATGTTAGGATTTAAACCTTTTAGTTGTGTTAATAATAAGCCAGCCCTATTGTAAACAGAAAAATAAAATGAGTCATAAAATTTAGATTTTTATATTATAAATAGTATTCTCTTTAAATCATAGATACAGGCTTAAAATAGATTAAAATAAGCCTTATTATTTTGTGACGCGACTTTTTTGTTTAGTAAAATATATGTAAAAATTTAATAATCCGCCTTTGTCTGAATTAAAAAATTTCCAACGTCTTTATTTTCACGTGTGAGAAATTTTGTGTAAAATAATCAAGAATAAAGCATATTTACAACTGCATATTGACTTAGCAACTGCACAAATTGTATAGAATTGCACATTAAAATTGGGTGCAGGTTTTGCTATTTTAAAGGTTAAATATTATGATATTTTTAATTAATTACATTAAAAAAATGTTTTTATTAATTTATTTTTTGATCCTTATTTTTATAACTTTATTTTTTATATAATAATTAGAAGATTAGCTTCAGGAATAAACTCCTACCATTAGGTCTGTGTTTTTAAACATTTGAATATATTTTAACATTAAAATTATGTCTGTTTGGGCTCACTCTAAAAAAATTCCCTGAAATTGATCAGCAAACCAAAAAACCCATATGGACCAAATTTAAACACTGAAAATATGAAAATAGCAAAAACACCCTTTTTTAGAGTAGTTTTTGCAAATTCGAAGGTGAAATACTAATTATTAATAAAAAAGTCCCGGAATTTTTTGATCCGCGATCTTTTAAATTTAAGATTGTTCTCTTAGTAGCTAAAATATGTCGGGCCAACAAAGTTCCGCCGTTTTCCCGCGCTTTTTTTAATAAGTCGGAAATAAAAAAATTTACAAGGGATCAATTTTACAGTCAGAATCTCTTAATTTTATTAATATTACGAAGGAAAAATATATATTTTTCGCTACCATGAGATTCTGACTGTAAAATTGATCCCTTTTAAATTATTTTATTTCAAACTAATTAAAAAAGCGCGGATAAACGGCAAAAATTTAATGACATACTCGTCCAGAACCCAGATACCGAAAAATCTCATAAATAAACTGAGTATGTTTTGGCCTAATCTAAAAATCTAGGCTATTCCGGGCTGTCATACTTTCACTTTTTTTTCCGAAAAATTGGCTAACTTTGTGGACCTGTAACTTTTTCCAGTATCCTTAGCCAAAAAAGCTTTCCGCAGAAAGTGAGTATGTTTTGGTCTTGGCTATCTCTGAAAAGAAATTCAGCTGTCATACTCACACGCACTGTTTACCATAGCCATCCCCGTAACTACTATTTGCTATTTTGATAATTTGTAATTATCACCGATTCTAAGTCCAAACTATTTTGATTCCCTAAGCCCGTATTATTTTAAGTACTTAAATCGAAAATATTTAAAGTTCTTTAACCCGAATTTTTACAAGTCCCTAAAACCTGAATTTTTCTATAAGTCCCTGTACCCGTTTTTAATGACAGTTAATAACTACTTATAGGCAGCTAGTAATTTATATAATTTTTTATTTGAAGAAACTTTTTTAAATTTTAGGTTCAAATTCCCGATAATCTCAAATTAATTTATATTTACTTTTCCTCGCTTTTTAAAGACATCTTTTTTACTATAGTCAATTATACAAACGTTAATATGCTCGAATCAGCTAATACAAGTGATAAAAAATATTAAATGCTGTTTAATTTAATTTTATTTAATAAAGTTAATTTATATTTATTTTCTCTTCGGATATTAATAAAAAATTTCCTCTGGATATTTATTAAAATTTTTATATACCTATTTAATCGTCATGATGGAGCCATTCACTTCCTGCGAAAGGCGGTGTTTTATAAATCACTTGTAATGTTTAGTCACTTGCCCGAAAAATCATACAAAGTGATTGGATGCCCGATAAAATATTATTATTATTTTTATCCCTTCTACCAAAACGCAGGGAAGGAATTGCTGCATGTTAATTCACTGCTCATTTATTTGTATGGAGGGGATGAGTTACAACGGCGCGTTGTACACATTATATAAAGCGCTACGCAACGCTATCTACTCAGTACATTTTTGCTTTGTTTAAAGGAAAGACGTAGTCTATATTTAGGGCACTTTCTTCTTAAATTTGGCTGTAGTGATACTAAAAAAATTATATTCTAACTCTACTTCACTTTTTATAATACTGTGCTTTTTGTGTGTTTTAATTAGACAAGGAGTGAAAAAAGAACCTTAATCGTGGAACGTGAAATGCGTGTAATTTGAAAATTAGTAATTTTATTGTGTAAAAATACGTGATTTTAACAACGCAGTCACTACTGGAGGATTTGATTTAATTTTCAATTTAAAAGAAAGGTAAAAATATTTTATGTATCTGTAACTATACTAAACTTAGGAATAATTTTTACTTAAACTAACAGAATTTTAGTTATTTCTGCTAGATTAAAGAGTAATTTTTCTAATCGGGAACTATAAAATTTTTTTGTGAGAGAAAGTTCTATTTTTTATTAGCTACAGACATGTGTATTTTTTATCCAAATCTTTAGATATTTCATTAAATTAAAATTTACTCCATTTAGAACCCAAGTATAACCTCAAAATTTTTCGTTTTTCAGATACTTATTTCTTTTTTATTTTATCGGAAACTTATGTTTTGTTTGTGCTTAATAAAATTCTTATTTAATTTTTTTTTAATACTGGTGTAACTAAGCTAATATTATTGGATTCTTTAAAAGGGATAGGGCACCCTTAAACTAACAGAATTTTACGCACTTATTGCGTAAAATACTATTATTTATTTACTTGAAAAAAACGTTTCAAAATAAATTTATCAATTTTAAAACTTGTTGAAGTAGTCTTATGAATTATTTTATTGTAATTATATTACAATTCATCGGGTAAATAAATTAAATACAATATAGATAGAGGCTAAAAGTTATTAAAATCAAAATTTTGTCAATTTAAGGTTGATCCGTTAGGAGTTTAGTTTATTTGCCAGTATGATTATTTTAAATAATTCTAATATGATTTTCAAAGATACAGCCCGAACGGAAAAGACGGGTGGCTGGTCACACCTTTTACCGTATTTTCTACTCAGGAGATAAGAATTATTTTTTTGTAGAAAATTATTTTTTATTTTTTTAATATAAGATTTAATTATTTTTTTGTATTGTTGTTTAAGCCCCGCTTTATTTTTTCAAAGGCTTTTTGTAATACGCCAGTAAATAATTTTCTTTTATTAAAAACATGTCTGCTAGACATTTTTTTGTATAGGGTATCTTAAGACATAATTACGCCAGCTATACCAAAAAGCAGACTTGTCTGACAGACATGACTATCATAAAAGAAGATTATGTGCCGCTACTAAATTATTCAAAAAAAAAAAAAAAAAATGAATATATTATTTTAATGAATTAAATATAATTTTTCCAAAATTCAAATTTAAATAATTATTAATACAAAAATTGAAAAAATTTCTTCAAAAAGTTTATTTTTTTTCTGATTATAAATAAGGGGTTCCCTATTGGTTATAAGTGGGGCTGAGCGAATAATATGGTAAAGAAAGATGGTGAAATATATATGGTGAAAGTCGGAAATTTAAAAAAAACTGTTTTGTCCGGATTCAGCTTGTAAACATATTGTAATATACCACTTTTTAAGGTTCTAGATTCAAAAACTTTCAAAATTGCAGCTTTTTTTTAATTTAAAATATTTTCGAAATTCTGAGCCAACTTTTTGATTTTAATTTTTATATGATTTAAATAATTTTTTTAGTGGTACGTAAAATTTTCCGCTGAAAAAGATCCTGACATCAGTTTTATGGAAAAATTTCCATTAAATTCGGAAAAACGTGAACAACTGAAATTATAATAAGAATTTTTTTAAAATTGGTATTTTTTGGTTCCGTTGTTATTGAGAAACCATTGTATTAGGTCAAATTTTGATATTTGATTTTCGGTTCCTCATAAAGGAACCATTGTTTTAGTTAAAATTTTGATTTTTTGACATGTTTTGAGACCTCAGGAAGCTAGAAAACCGGTTTTTAAAAAAAGTATGTATGTGTTTTTGTATGTATGTATGTATGTATGTTGGACTGTAACTGATGATATTTCACAATCAGTAAGACATTAAGACTATACTAAACTTATGAATAATTTTTACTTAAGGTACATTAGCGGTCACAAGATTTTGACGGTATACAGCCGGTCATTTTTCGTTGAAGGTTAAATAAAAAAAAAATTGCGACAACGTCGCAGAATGTTTTTAGGGCGCGTTTCTTATTTACATGATTATTATTATTATAATATTATGCGTGTATTTTAAACAGCGACGTTGTCGCCTTAAAATTTTTATCGGTTTTTTATTTTTTCTAATTAAAATATCTTTTATACGAAAAACACAATTTATTTAAAAATCGAATACTAGTTTCTTCAATAATTAATTTACGCGGTGCTATTTTTTTTTTTAAATCCATCGTTTAGTTTTGATATTGACATAACATAAAAATCTCAAATCCCTGATTTTTGACTCAGCTCCTATGCTCGCAATGTATAAGGACTCAACTTTGGAGCTTTGTATTTCCTAAATGAAAAACACAATTTTCTTAAAAATTTTTTTTAGTGTGTTTTATTATAATACGAAGCCCCTATAAAAATTATATCGATTTCTATCGTGATCAAAATACACGCTAATCAACCTTAAATTAACAGAATTTTACCCACTTGTTGCGTAACATAATATTATTTATTTGCTTGAAAAAAAAAAAACGTTTTAAAATGAATTTAGCAAATTTTAAAACTTGTTACAGTAGTGTTATGTATTATTTTATTGTAATTATATTACAATTTATCGGGTGAATAAATTAAGGTGGTTTATCTGTTGATTCTACATTTTCGCAGTAATTACGATTATCGAAATAATTTTTTTTTTTTTTAAGTTTATTTTAGAAGCTATTAATTGAAAAGAATCCATTGATAATTCAAGCATATTACAAAAAAATGTCTCATAGTATTATATAATTTTAAAAACGTAACTAAAATGATGAGCTTTTTGGTTACGTTACAAATTTTTGAGCGTTTTTTATTAAATTTACGAAAATAAAGTCGATAAAGTATGTAAAACTGATTGGGAATGCAATCTTTAAGCAATTATTTATCAGATTTATTAAGTTTCATTATTCTGTGTCATTAGTACTCTTTTTTTTATAAAGCTGAAACTATATCACTTTTATTCTATTCATAAAAAATTAATTAATTCGCCTACATAGGTAAAAATAAGTCGATTTTAGCTCAAAAATTTTTAAATTTTATAACTACTATTCGCGTTTTATTACATTCTGTCATTATTTTTGTTAACGGATAAACCTCTTTAAATACCATATGGAGGCTAAATGTTATTAAAATTAAACTTTTTTCTTTTTTGGGCCACAAAATTCAATAATTACAGCTATAGCATACTTCAAAATTTTAATAAAATAAGCATTTCAATTTTACTGTTTCAGATATACTGTACTAATTTATTATTATTTTTGTTTGTTTCAGGCATTCTCTTTTTTAATTTGTTTTAAAAAGATCACAAAATAGAACATAGAATGAATCCTCAATGTAAGTTATAAATATCTATTACTAATTATCATATTAAATCTTATGTTATTAAATTTTTAATATTATTTTTATAGATATCTTTGTTGATAAGAAATTGAAAACTGGCCAAACAATTTCATTTGCTAATGAAGCCAATTTCAACTTAGATACAGCCAGGGTTGCACAAGAACTCGCACAAGAAGTTTCTTCAACGAATATCAATGATATATTAAACGACGACTGTTTAATTCACATTTTTGAATATTTATCTTTAACTGATAAATTAAAAAATGAATCTGTTTGTAAAAGATGGAATATAACCAGCAAACTTTCTTGGAGCAATATGAAAACTTTAAGTATAGATGATGCATTGGAAAGAAAGCTGCCTTCTATAAAAAATTCAGATAAATGTCTTAAAACCATTTTAAAAAGAGGCGGTCATTATTTAAAAAGTATAAATATTGATAATAAATTAATTTTAAATTACACCGAACTATTGCGAAACATAACACAATTTTGCACAAATTTAATAGATATAAGTCTAAAAGATTGTTTTAACCATAAATATTATGCAGATAAGAGCCTTGAAGTATTTTTTACAAAAAATAAAAAAGTAAATAGTATTAGCATTAAAAAATTAACTTTGCAGGGAAAATTTTTAGCGAATATTAACGCTGAGGCTTTAGAAAAATTATGCATAGATAATTGTGTTTTTAAATCCGAAAATTTGTTTTTTGATTTTCTTGCTAGACTAAAGAATTTAAAAGCTTTAAGCATAATAAATATGGAAGGTTTGAAAATTTCTAAAATCGCTGATATTCTAAATAAAACTAATTGCAATTCTATAGAAGAATTTGAATTAGAAGAATATGATAATTTATTAATCGAGTTTATTTCTAAACAAAAAAACTTGAAAGTTTTTAAGTTAGCTGATGTAAGAGTTGATAATAATATTTTAGCAAATTTACCAGTAGGTAAGCTAGAAAATTTAGTTTTAAGATTAGGAGATTGTAATTTATCAGATTACATAAGATCTGCAATTAATTTAAGTTGCTTGGAAATTCAGGCACCTGAATTAACTGATAACTTTTTACTAAATTTGTCAAACTGTAAAAACTTAAAAATATTAAAAATGGAAATTTGCAGTTGCAAACCGTATGTTTTTACAGAAGAAACAGCAAATTATTTTGCAAATTTTAAGAATTTAGAAGTTTTTAAAATTAATAAAGATAATTTAAATGTAGATAATATTTTGTCTGTCCTAAAGTACGATAATTTAAAAGAATTAGACATAAAATCATGCGCTTTTACAAACAATTCTTTGAAATATATAATTCTAATGTCGAATATAGAAATATTAGATATTTCAAAAACTGAAATCGACAATCTACAATTGCAAGCAATAGTAAGAAATTTGTTAAATTTAAAGAAATTATATATGTGCCATAATTATAATCTACGATTAAGCAATGCTAATTTTAAAGCATTTAATGGTCGCAAAGTTTTTCCGGTTGAAGAGTATGATTTTGAATTTCAATGTCATTCTAGACCATACTTCAACTTTAATGAGGAATTTTTGGATGAGGATCGTATAAATGATCTGAGAATTAATTTCATTGGTAATTGCTAATGTTGACTTACACATCTTTATGCTGCATACAACCATGTATAATTAGACTTATAAATTTATTTTAGGTTTATTTATCATTTATGTACATATTTTAATTACCTAAAAAAAATTTTTTTTCTATTTAAAAAAATATAAATATTTTTTTTTTTTTAAATAATAATTTTTACATTTTTTATTCTATATAATTAAGTAAAGTTTGCACTTGTAAATATACTTTAAGTTTAGTCAATAAATTTTAGCATGTTAAGAATTATATAAAATATTGTAATTAAAATATGTGGAATAAAATTTTTATTTCATGTCAAATAATAAAAATTTTGTTATTTATTTATACACTTACACATAAACTCATCAAAGCATATCAAACTTAACAAGCTTATGTAAAATTTTTTTTCAGAAGAATCTAATCTAATACTGGACTTAGAAACACAGAGCTGAATAAATTTTTTTTTAGCAAATTTTTTAGTCAATCTTCCAAATAACTCTGACATCTTGCCGTTTTGATTAAAATACTTCTGATTGATCTATTTTTTTTTTAAATATAAATTTCACCTATAAAATATCGTATACCATAATAGTCAATAAACTGAATGCTCACTTTTAAATTTCTAATAAAATGGCTTTGCAAAATGAGATTAAAACGTTAACACTAACGAGTTTCCAAAAACTTTTTACGTGTCTCTTTTATTTGAATAGTTTTCGGGTTACGACTTTATAAAGATAGTTATAAAAAAATTAAATTTTTTTTAAAATCTTTAACTTTAGATTCTCTTATTTGAGATTTTTTAAAATTTTAACTTGAGAATCATTATAATTTTTGGAAAATCAAAGCTTGTAGGAAATGTTTGTAATTAGTAAAACCTGCTTATCTTAATAACTAAAATTTTAGGAGAAAATTAAATATTAATCATTTTGGTCTCAAAATGACCGTTTAGTTTATTGACTATTTCAGTAAGAGAATTAGTGATAAAAAATGAGATCAATTAGAAGTGTTTTGGTTAAATTGCAAGATATTTAAAAAAAATTAATTTAGACATTGGATTTTGATGTTCATAACTAATATTTGTATTATTTATTAAAATAAAATAATTAAAATACAAGCTTCCGATGGGTATACATATCCAATTTAAGTACCTGCTAACTTTATAAAAAAAAAAAAAAAATGAATAACATTGGACTAATTCAATAGAAAATATTATTCTTGTAAAAATATAAAATAGGTAGGTGAGTTTATTTACTTAATTTTTAGGATAAATTTTTTATTTACCAAATAAGATTCCAAAAAAAAATTTTTTTTTTACATATTTGACCTGAATAACTTTATAATAAACAATTTAAATCAACTTTTTTTTTCAATTTAACCGTGTTTCTGCAATTATTATTTCAAAATAATTATTTAAATACTAAAAAGTTTCTTGTTTCCTCAATTAATATGAATATGCAATGAATTTTCCAATTAAAATTAAAATAAGAATTATTAAAATAATAGAATAATCATTAAATATGTGAAAAATTGAGCCAGTTATTTTTTCATTTGCATCATTTGTAAAATATTTATTCGTTAATCTTGTTAATAACCCATACTCCATAAATTTTAAAATGCTGTGTTGAAAATAGAAAAAAAAAACATTTAATTTTTTTAATGCTTAAAATTAAAAATACTAGTAATTAATTTAAAAGTTAACTTCTAATTAATTTCTTCCTTATATTTGCTGCCTTTCTTCATAAGTAATCCATAATTTTCAACAAGGTTCTTAACGCGCGTATTTTTATAGTTTAATTTCAGTTTAATTATTATTCAGACATAAATATTTCTCAAAATAAGTAACAAAATATTGAAAATAGTTCTGGATTTTTAAATTAATTTTTAAGTTTTGATTTTTTAATAAATAACTACATTTAATTTAAGATGACAGTTAATGAAGAATGTAATAAAATTAAAAATGAATTTGAAATACCTGATGGGGTTGGATGGTTGCGATTGGATTATAACAGTTATTTGTGTAAATAATCAGTTTATGAAAGTTTTAAATGTTTTGATTTCTGTTTATTTAAATTTTTTTTATTCATAAAAATAGTTTACGACAATAGGACCTGCTATATCATTTACAATACTTTTTAGAGATTTTTTTGAAGCAATGGGCCAGGTCGGTTCTGTAACTACGATATTAAATTCAATTTTCAGTTTTTCAATTGCATGTAAGTATTTTCTCGTCGATAAAGTAAACTAGCCTATTTTAGGATCATGCCTGTTACGTTTACTTGTTACATTTTTAATTAGTGTTATACATTCATATAAATAAATATTTTGAATATTCTTTATACAAAAGTACGTAATTTTTGGCCAATTTTCATCCTCTAAAGACAGAATTTTTTTATTATTTTTTACTTATATTTTTACTTTTATATGTCGGAAATCAAAAATAAAACGATTTCATTTCAAAATATTTTCTAAAAACTCAACAAAAACGATCCATAGGTATACAGGGTTAGTAATTTTAAACGATGCACTCAAATATCTTGAAAACAAAACAAAATAACGAAAAATTTTTCATATAAAAGTTTTTAGATTTGGATGGGCCATCTGATAAGGAGCATTAGATTTCGGCCTTAGGACCTCATTGGACAGGATCCGGCTTAGGAATTTTAAATAGAAATAGTACATTTTTAACCAAGGGAGCAAAAAAAAGAATGGCCCAGATCGCACGTTAATTAGCATCCGAGGCTTCGCCTCGGATGGTAAACTGCGATCTACTGGGGTATTTTTTTTTTGTTCCCATGGACAAAACGAAATTTTTCTTTCTCAGTGGGGTGAAAACGCGTTTTTTTCGATTTCGTTGCAGGGCGAAAAAAGTGTTTTCGGCCCGCTAGGAAGAAAATATATTTATTTATTTGTAATTCAGATTCTGCAGCAAGTTTTTGGCCCAGATACGATTTTAGTTAGAAAAAAAAATACAAGGCTCATTTTTTATACCCTAAAAAAGGTTTTATACGACTCTAAATGAAAACAAAGATTTTTTGGTAGTTACTACCATTTTTATTGGATGTTTGTTGTGAGGGAAGACTTTTGGAAATTATTTGAGATTTTGGTTTTTACAGACCTTAATGGATCCCATTTTGGCTTTTTTTAAAACTCAAAATGAACAAGAAAGATATTTTGGTAGGTACAACCATTTTTATTTTAAGTTTGTTGTAGCGCAAAACTGTTAGTGATCACCTAATATTTTAAGTACTACAGATCTTAATGGGCCAAATTTGGCTTTTTTTAGATCTCAAAATAAATAAAAAAAATGTTTTTGATAGTTTCTACCCTTTTTATTCTAAATTTGTTGTGGTGGAAAGCTGTTCGTGATTATTTGGGTTTTGGATCCTACGGACCTTAATGAGCCCAAAATCTCAAATAATCATCAAAAGTCTTCCCCCACAACAAACAACTAATAAAAATGGTGGTAACTACCAGAAACATTTCATTTTTAAATTTATAGCCGTATAAAAGATATATTGCGTCTAAAAATTGGGCCTTGTGATTTTTTTTAGCTAAAATCGTATTTGGATCTAAAATTTGCTGCAGAATCTGAATTTGAAATAAAAATGTATACTTTCTATTTAAAATTCCTAAATTGGGTTTTGCTGGGCCCGATGGGGTGCTAAGGCCCAAATCTAATTCTCCTCATCAGATAAGATGTTAAACTAAGAATATCAAGGAAAAGATCATTTTCAGTTTTTCTTATGTCATTATACTTTGTTAGGTAAAATAGAGCATTAAGAACATTTTGTTATGGCTAATGAGGAACAATAGTACCAATTACTTGGCAGCGTTTTTTAAATTTCAGTTTAAATTAATTAAATTTTGTATGAAAATATCAATATATAAATATCAATTGATATTTAAAATAAAGTCTCATATAAAGTCATATTTCATAAATATATCTGTTACTTCTGAAAGTAGATTCAGTCAAGTTGTTACGTTATATATTCGGTCAGTAGAAAAAGTAGAGTTGCACGATATTTCGATATTTTATCGATATCGTATCGATATCGTATCGAAAAACGATACTCCAATTTGAAAAACAATACGATATCGATACGATATTGAAGTCTTATTTTCGATACGATATCGATATCAAAGGGCTCGATATTTCGATAATATCGATATCGGTTTTTATCAATGAAATGGATAGTGATTTCTTAGTACGATTGTCCGTTTCTAGCAGTTAAAAAATTATTTTGCATTTTTGAAAATTCAGTTGTTAATTTTTCTGATGGTGCATTATTTATTGGCACTTTAATACCTGGATTTAATAAATTTTAATTATCTTTTCGATATTTTTAGTTTTTCATAAATTTCAAAATCCAATTTTGTTTCCTTTTTTATCTTTTGAATATGTAAAATATTTTTTGAGTGTTACTTTATTATTTTCACTATAAATTTAGCCATTATTTATTAATATTTAGATAAAATTTTTAAATATTGTTAAAAACACGTTTTCTTTTTTATTTTTTCTTAATTATAATTTATAAATTTAAGATAAACACAAAAATTTTGACAAAAAAATAAATAATTTATAATTTAAAAATTTTAGAACTCGATATTTCGATATTTTCGATATCGATACGATATTAAGGCTGGCGATATCGAAACGATATTGACTAAAGCGATATTTTTCGATATCGATACGATATTACTTAAAATATCGTATCGTATCGATATCGTGGAACTCTAAGAAAAAGAGACAATATCGACGAGTTGGTCAGACAAGTTTTTTTTTATTATCAAAATTAAACTTAAATTACATAATTTTATTTATAATTATTTTATTTGAGAATCATTATAATTTTTGGAAAATTAAAGCTTGTAGGAAATGTTTGTAATCAGTATAACGTGCTTATCTGAATGACTGACATTTTAGGAGAAAATTAAATATTGATCATTTTGGTATAAAAATGGCTTTTTAGTTTATTTACTATTACAGTAAGAGAATTAGTGATAAAAAATGTTTCAATTAGAAGTGTTTTGGTTAAATTACAAGATATTTAAAAAAAAATAATTTAGACATCAGATTTTGATGCTGATAAGTAATATTTGTATTATTTATTAAAATAATATAATTAAAATACAAGCTTCCGATGGGTATACAATTATACATATCCAATTTAAGTACCTGCTGACTATATACCAAAAATAATAATGAATAACATTGGTCTATTTAAATAGAATATATTATTCTTGTAAAAATATCAAATAAGTAGGTGAGTTTTTTTACTTAATTTTTAGGATACATTTTTTATTTACCAAATAAGATTCCAAAATAGTATATTACGAGCCCGTGTCCAGAAAAGTAAAGAATTGCCCAAATCGCACATAAAGTACCGTCCAAGGCGAAGCCGAGGTTGGTAAACTGCGATTTGGGTAATTTTTTATTTATGGACAAGGTCGTATACAATTTTTCTTCGTCAGTGGCGAGAAAACACGTCTTTTTCGGTCGCGCCACGGCCGGGAAATACGTGCTTTGTGGCCGCTGACAAGAAAAATTAAAATTGATAAAATTACGCCAATAAGAATTATTAAAATAATAGAATAATAATTAAATACAAGAAAATTTGAGCCATTTATTTTTTCATTTACATCACTTGTAAAATATTAATTCTTCAATCTTGTTAATAATCCATACTCCATAAATATTAAAATGCTGTGTTAAAAATAGAAAAAAAAAATTTAATTTTTTTAATGCTTAAAATTAAAAATATTAGTAATTAATTTAAAAGTTAACTTCTAATTAATTTCTTTCTTTTATGTATTTGCTGATTTTCTTCATAAGTAATCCATAATTTTCAAGCTCATTTAAATTTATCATTCTCCCGTAAATTTTAAATAATACTTCGAGTAAATCATACAAAATTATACAACTAAAGTAATCAACTTTTTTATTAGACAGCCTTCGGATCACTTAGAATTAAAAAAATTCAACTTTTACATTTTTTCTTTAATTAAATATAAATCTTATTTATTTGCAATTAAACAAATTAATTATTGGATATCTAAGCCCAGTGTTTTTGTGATTATTCGACAACAACTGGATGAAATTTAGCCAAACTGGAAGAGGCACAACAAGATACAATTTGAAAAATTTTGTACCAAATTTTTTTTGTTTCATCAACTTGTATTTAAAATTTGCTCTGCACAGTTTCACGAACTTACATACTAACATATTTCTTATTTTCACCGCAAAATGCCAAAAAATTTTTTATTGGAAAGTCAAACATTTTTCTGACTCCAAAAAAATGTTACAAAATTTAAAAAAAACATCAGTTTTTGCCTTTAAAAGAGTGAAATAGGTATCAGCGAATTTTTCTTCTCGATTTATTTGTATTTTGATTAGTCGCTCTGATTTTGCTGTAACGGTATAGAATACAAGAAACTTCAGTCACATGCACTCGTGCGTTATTTAATTTCTAATTGTATTAATAAAATTTTGTATATTTATAATTATAATTAAATATATTAGAAAATAAAGAAATATGAAATAAAATAATTTTTTCTTTATACTCTATCCGAAAGTTCGTTCTTCCTAGACTGTTTGGAGTATAGAAAGAAGGACTTTTGCGGACTATAGAAAGGCCTCTGATTGGCCATGACTCGACAGCTCACTCGCGCACCATGTATATATTTCAAAAGTACTTCTGCTCTATAGAAATTATTTTTAATAATATAACCCCAAAAATAAAGCAAACATATAAAATTATATTATCAAAGGGATAATTTTTTTTTAATCCTATATTAAATAATTTTTTATTTTTCTCCTAATGACTGATGTAGGTATGAATTTATAACAAAAAAATCCAATTATTCAAGAATTTTATTAATTTCAAATTTTTATTTGGAATTGCTTTTCTTTTAATAAATAATAAATTGGTTAAAATGGAAAAAATGATTTTTTATTTATCAACTAGAACCAGTTTTCAAGACAATTTTACAGTAAATAATTTACAATTTAAATAGTCAATACTCGATAACTTATTTCCAGTTATGCGAATCAGTGGTACAAGTTTTTTAAATAAGTTTTTAAAGTTATCGTTAGACATTTTTTTTTGTATGATCCAAAATATGCACTAGAAACAATGAAAACAAACTATAATGTTCTGACTACTCAGGATATTAAATTCACCCAGAAACTTTTGCTTTTTACTTGGTTCTAAGCCATTTTGTTCTCAAAATTTATGCATCCAAGTCAGAAGATATGTTATAGGCTAAAAATAAAGCTGCAGAAATACAATCTTCAAAGTCTTAGCTTTTTTTATGCTGGTTCTAAGTAATTATTAAGACTGCAAATAATACAAAACGTAAATCATTATCGATAACAAAGAATATTGTTTAAACTGGTACACCGCTAAAAAAACTGTACGTCAAGATCTAAAGTTTCTGGGTGAAATTAGAATCCATAAGAGATAAGAGACTTTTCATTAGCTTTATTTATTCTTAAAGATAAATTAAATAATGTAAAAGCTACTCAATGGCCTTAAATTGACAGGTGGGCTAGAAAACATCTAATTTTCCTTAGCAACATAATAAGAAGTTTTCGACAACTGAATTTTGAATAATACATATGTATATTTAAAAGCACATACATTAATTATTGAACTAGACAAAGTTGTTTGGGCATTTGAATAAAAAATCATATTTTCAGTATTTAATTATTTTTATTATAAATCTGTCTAGTTTCAAAATATTATGCACTTAATAAATAAAAAAATTTGAACAAATAATAAATACACAATAGGAAGAAAAGTAAAAAAAATAAAGATCTTTTTTTCATAAATTATTTGTTTGGACTTAGAACATTTACAGAATTTGTTATCTTATATTATACGTTTGTTTTTGACGTCCGCCCCCGACCTGTAAAACCTCGGCTTACGCCTCGGGTTTCCAGAGTCGGCGGACGTCAAAACACAAATGTCTATACAAAATTTAAATAAATAAAATATTAACTTTAACAATTTCAATAACTAGTAGTAATTTGTAAATATATATTATAGGTTAGATTTAGGATAACAAAATACCGCGTAAGCAGACGATTACATAAAAGCCAAGTAGCTCACGAGAGCGCGCTTCTGATACGCAGTAAAGAGAGTAAAGAAAATAAAACAGCTGTTTATTATACACCGTGAATCACAGTAGGCTGCATTGATGTTTTTTATTAAAATAATAAAAAATTTTAATTATTAAACGAACTTTCGGCTGAGCATAAAGAAAAATAGTATACGACACTGGGCGATAAAAATAAATATCCTGGTATGCGTGTTCTAACAGCCTCGGCTTCGCCTCGGCTGTCAGACCACGCAGTCCAGGAAATCTATTTTTCTCGCCAAGTGTCGTAATATACTATATTATTTTATCTAATTGGTCAATTCATTCATGCTCTTTATTTTCAGCAGCGCGCTGTAAAAAAATTTGTCAGACAATGTAAAATAATAATTTTTTAATTTATTGTAATAGGTATGTAAAAATAATTATATAAATTTCAATAAAAAACTAATGGAATATTGCATCTTTAGATGCGAGACATAATATATGAAAAGTCATTCGAGTATTTTATCATCATATTATAAAATTTCGCCGTACAGATCAAAAGAAAATTTTTTATTATTTAAAGTCAGTAAACGGCTGAGAGCTAATTTGAAAGTTCAATTTCAATTAAACATATTATGTTAAAATTTATTTACGTTTTTAAAATTTTACATATTAATCTATAGTAATCCAGTCAAGTAATAGTACACTGTAAAAAACAACTACGGTAATTTTACGACAAAATTGGTAAATTTACGAAAATTTAGTAAATTTTCGAAAAAATTCACAATTTTTGGACAAAAATCGGAAATTTATTAATATTTGTAAATTTGCGAAAAAATAGTAAATTAACGATTTATTTTTTCGTAAATTTTCGACAATTTACAACTATGTCATAATTTTACGATTTTTGTAGAAAAATTGCAAATTTTAATTTGAAAATTTGCGACAAACAGTTGTGAAATTACAAGCCATATTTTTTGTACCTAACAACGCATAGCAAACAATTTAGAGTCATTAAATAATGTTTTTTTATTTTACACCATGAGAAAAGATGAATACTTTTTTTTTTTCGTTACATTTCTGTTAGCAAATACGTATATAATTATTAATATTTTAAGAATAAAAAATGTTTTTAATTACGTAAAAAAGGGTAATCTGGACGATTGTCAGGAAAAAACTGCTCAAGAAAATGCGAAATCGTTTCGTCTTATGATGAAAATTCACTGACTTATCAAATTTTTAAGTTATTGGGCTTCAAATAACGTGAAATTGAGATTATAGGAGAATTATTTCAAAATCTTTGATTAATGATAACTCGTTTGTTAAAAAAACAAAAAGATTTAGCATTTTACCGAGTAGTTTTTTCCTGAAAATTTATTTATTCAAGATAATTTTAAATATTTCGAACCCTTTAGGCTCAAATGGGCTACTAATGTATAAGATTGGACATAACCAGTGAAACTAGTAATAAAAGAATTTATGGCTAAGGAAAACCCCAGAAAAAAACTAATGGTTTCATCGAATTCCTGAGGAAAAAATATATAGGTAACTCTTGCAAATATTAGTATTAAAAGTAGTAAAATGTTAAAATAAATAGTGAGTTCGAATTGTGCGGGAAAAATTACTAGGGAATACGTCTTTTAGTCCAGTTTATAACATAATTTAAATCTTCTAGAAAAATCCCAAGTCTATAAATTTAAAAAAAAAAACAATATTTAACATTTAAACTGCTCTAAGACGTTGAAAATTAAAAGAAAAATTATTTTCAACAGAAAAATAATACTTTAAAATATGTAAAATTAAAGTAAATAATAAAAAAATCTGTAAAAAAATTAGTAATAAACAAAATCATTAAAAACGAGACTGATTTTGTAATTTTAAAAATGATCCAAAATTGGTTAATTTAGCTTTGGAGATGTTTTCAGCTGTTTTAGGTGATTTCTAAGGCTCATAATTAATAAATTTTATTTTATTTAACTTTTTATTATTACCTTTTAATAATAATTCCACTTAAAAAAGTTTTAAAAGCTAAATAAGCAATCTTTATTTTAAACAAGTTTTTTTAATTTTTGAGCCCCCTTAAGACGCTAATAATTAAAAATTTGTATCCTTTTTTTTTTAGAAAAATGCTTTTAGTAATTTATAAGTACAACACAAGTGACAAATTATATTTAACGTTTATAATGATTTTAATTGATTAAAGAAAACTTTCAAAAATTGGTTTTTTTCAAATATCGAAAAAACGTGATTTTGAGCCTTCCAACTCAAAAAAAAACTATTGTACACGCAACATTTTTTCTATTCATCGCTTTTTCGTCACTATATATGATCTAAAGAACACAAAAAAAAGTATTAGCAAGGTGTGCGTTAAAATTTTTTTTTCTTCAAAATGTTGAACTTTTAAGGGCAATCTTTTGGTGGATTTTCTCATATACTGAAAATTATTATCAAATTTTTATTTTTTTTTCTTTAAGTAAAAATGTACCATTTAAATTATAATTGACTCATCCTGTTTTTGCTTATAATAACTTGTTCGTCCAGATTACCCTTTTTTACGTAATTAAAAACATTTTTTATACTTAAAATATTAATAATTATATACGTATTTGCTAACAGAAATGTAGCGAAAAAAAAAAAGTATTCATCTTTTCTCATGGTTTAAAATAAAAAAACATTATTTTATGACTCTAAATGGTTTGCTATGCGTTTTTAGGTACAAAAAATACGGCTTGTAATTTCACAACTGTTTGTCGCAAATTTTCTATTAAAAATTGCAATTTTTCTACAAAAATCGTAAAATTACGACATAGTTGTAATAAAAAAAGCAAAATTATTTTAAATTATATAACGATGAAAGAGTAACCCTAGAATCTTCAAATTTTAAATATATATTTTTAAATAATATTTTTAAGACTTCTTGTTGTATACCAATTTTTCTTAAAATCTGTACTCGAACAAAAAAGGTAGTCAACATCTTTAAGCCCTTTTTTAACAATAAGTAATTTTGGTTATTTTATTGGCGAGAGGAAAAATCAGTGGAGATAAAAAAAATAAACTTGCTAAAAGATTTAAATAGCCAGTAAATAATTGATTGATTAAAAATCAAATTGGTTCCTCATAGAGGAACCTTTGTGATAGGTGAAATTTTGATTTTCGATATTTTGGCATATAAGCACGTTTTGAGACCTCAGGAAGCTAAAAAACCGGTTTTTAAAAAAAGTCTGTGTGTGTGTGTGTGTGTGTGTGTGTATGTATGTATGTATGTATGTATGTATGTCGCACTGTAACCGGTGATATTTCACAGCCAACACGACATTAAGACCTAATTTTTTTTTCAAAATTTTTTTCACCAAAAAAGCTCGAGGTACTTTTTTTTTTTTTTAATTTGGATGTAATACCTCATTTATTTCCATGAAAGTACTTATATTTGAAAGTATGGTTTTTACTCGATATCTCGAATCTGATAATTCATTTATTGAAAATTTTTTCCCCAACATTTTTTTCACAAAAAAATACAAAAAATACAAATTTATTTTTTCTTTTTAGACGTAGTACCTAATTTATTTCCACGGAAGTACTAGTTTTAAGAACCTCTATAAAAGTAATTTTTTGGACCTGATACTTAATTTTTTGAAAATTTTTTTCTCAAAATTTTTGCCACCAAAAAATATAAAAAATGCCAATTTTTTTTTTTTTAGGATGTAGTACTTAATATTTTTCTACGAAAGTACGAATATTTAGAATTATCGTTTTTAAATGATTATTTCATGTGATACGTAATTTTTCGATATTTTTTTTTTTCAAAATTTTTTTAATAAAAAAATTAAAAAAATACAATAATTTTTTTTCTTTTTGGACGTAATACCTAATTTATTTCTAGGAAAGTTCTAATATCCAGAATCATCGTTTTTAAAGGATTTCTCCATTTGATAAGTAATTTTTCGAAATTTTTTTTTTCAAAATTTTTTGTATGAAAAGATTAAAAAAACACAATAATTTTTTTTCTTTTTGGACGTAGTACTTAATTTATTTCTATGAAAGTACTAATATCCAGAATTATGGTTTTAAAGTATTTCTCCATCTTATATGTAATTTTTCGAAATTTTTTTTTTCAAAATTTTTTGTATGAAAAGATTAAAAAAACACAATAATTTTTTTTCTTTTTGGACGTAGTACTTAATTTATTTCTATGAAAGTACTAATATCCAGAATTATGGTTTTAAAGTATTTCTCCATCTTATATGTAATTTTTCGAAATTTTTTTTTTCAAAATTTTTTGTATGAAAAGATTAAAAAACACAATAATTTTTTTTCTTTTTGGATGTAGTACTTAATTTATTTCTATGAAAGTACTAATATCTAGAATTATTGTTTTTAAAGAATTTTTTCCATCTGATACGTAATTTTTCAAATTTTTTTTTTGAATATTTTTCAAATAAAAAAATTAAAATAACGTCATTTTTATTAGATAAAATAGACCATTATAAATATTTTGCTATTGTTGATGAGGAACCATAGTGCCAATCACTTGGCAGCGTTTTTTTTTTTTTTTTGATGAAAAATAAATGAGTCAAATAGTAAATAGTATGTAGTGATAATAGTATATTGTCAAATTAAGATTTTTTGGAAATTTAAACTATATCAAGAATATACAAATGGTAAATTTTTAGTAAATGCTAGGTTTTTTTTGAATCTCCCGTAAACCTGTGAATAATTTTTAGGTTGACCTGGCAAGTAGTGACTATTTGACGCTCCGCCCTGTAATCTGTCGTATTTACCTAAATAAATATTTCTAAGACACGTTAAGAGTCGTTATGGATTCTGGTGTATTGTTTCAGTAAATTTATCAAAAATTGTTCACTTTATATTTTAAAATTTGATTATACATGCGGTTATTAGAAGTATAAAACAAAACAATAACAATTCCATTATCCTTTACACCTTAAATACAGGATTTATGGCTATACCAATAAATGTCTAGCAGACAGGATTAGCACATAATTTATGTGCCAGTATAAGAACATCTTTTAATAAAAAACCCTTTCTATACCAGCGTATAATAATCTTTTATTATAATAATGTCTGAGACATTAAATTTTCTTGGTGTCGGTCATGCGTCGCTGGGGTAATTTTAAATTACAGACAAGTTAGGTACTCAAAAAGGAAAATACTAAAAACTAGACAACAATTCTGTCTTGACCTCTTTACTGGAAATAGAATTAAAACTTCCATCTGAGCATTTTCGGCTTATATCAATTCGGTACTTAATTTTTATATATTCTCTATGGGCATGAATTCAAAGATTTGTATTAAATATAAGACAAAATTATAAAATATACAGTATAGCAATCGAGTACCTATTAAAAATATTTGAGTATAGATCTTCGGTCTTTAATTTTGCAAAAAAAATTCTATTGCGCTTAATTAAATATTAGGTATTAATATATAAAAAAATTTAATAGAATGTTCAATTAGAGCGGGTTAAATCCTTAAATATAGGTCTGGCTTAATTAGGATCTAATGACATAAAATTTTCAACCGTTCATCGTGAATTCGTGATTCTTTTTCATTAAAAGTTAGTTCCACGCCATTGAATTCAGAAATTCACTCCGAAAGGGGTTGTTTTTGATAAACTCTAACTTTGAGCCTTGAATATTAAAAAAATCAATGGGGCATTCCTATTAGGGGTAGTTTTCAGCCTATGGAAATAATCGGAATTAATGCTAATATTGTAATGGCAAAGAAATATAAAACATTCTTAAAATTTCTAAAATAGCTTCAACTGAAGCATACAATAACTACTTCTACTGGGGGTGTCTCTACTATATTTCAGACTTCAAAATTTAAATTGTAAGAGAAGTTTTTTTTTTATTACTGATTTTTAAATACATATAAATGTCAATTTTTTCAGAGGTGATTTTAAAAAATTTCTAGAACTGCAAAAATGCATTTGTTAACCCAAAAAAGGGTAATCAGTTGTCAGAAATTTTTAGAAGCGCAGAAATGCATTGGTTCGCTGAAAAAAGGTCATAAGTCGAGCAATTGTAAATAAAGATGATATAAAAAGCAATGTTTTAAACACAAATAATTTTAGTTATTGATCAGATACATGTACTAAGTTTATTTTATTTTATTTTCTTTGCAACTAAATAGAGGGGATAGCGGATAATTAACTATTCTTATTGCATCTAGAAGAGAAAATATTTTGATTGCAGGTCATAAATTATTGAAAGATTATTTTTTTGTTTAAGATACTTTATAGTATTTTTGAAGTATTTTTTGAAAAGAATGAAAAGTAAATCAAAAGAAATGTAGGTAAAACCAAAATTCTTTTGTCTGGATGTTAAAAAAGAGTCCTTAGAGTACTCTTCTACATTTTAGGATTAAAATTATGTCTGTTTGGACTAATTCAAAAAAAATTCCCTGAAAATGATCAGCGAACAAAAAAACCCATATGGACCAAATTTAAACACTGAAAATATGAAAATAGCAAAAACACCCTTTTTTAGAGTAGTTTTTGCAAATTCGAAGGTGAAATACTAATTTTTAATAAAAAAGTCCCCGAATTTTTTGATCGGCGATCTAAACAACCCATACACGCATACAAAAAATTAGTAAATATAACTAAAATTACGATTTTGTTTACTAAATTCAGGTTGGTTAAAAGTTAATGTAAATTATTAGTAAAATTTACTAATAAAATTTGTTTATAAAACTAAAACCTCTATTTTTTTAGTAAAATTTACTAATTTTTTGGTTATATTTACCAATATTTATTAATTTATGTTTACTAAATTCGTTAAGGTTAATTTTACTATTCTTTTTCTTGCGTGTATCTTTTAAATTTAAGATTGTTCTCTTAGTAGCTAAAATATGTCGGGCCAACAAAGTTCCGCCGTTTGCCCGCGCTTTTTTTAATAAGTCGGAAATAAAAAAATTTACAAGGGATCAATTTTACAGTCAGAATCTCTTAATTTTGTTAATATTACGAAGGAAAAATATATATTTTTCGCTACCATGAGATTCTGACTGTAAAATTGATCCCTTTTAAATTTTTTTATTTCAAACTAATTAAAAAAGCGCGGATAAACGGCAAAAATTAAATGACATACTCGTCCAGAACCCAGATACCGAAAAATCTCATAAATAAAATGAGTATGTTTTGGCCTAATCTAAAAATCTAGGCTATTCCGGGCTATCATACTTTCAATTTTTTTTCCGAAAAATTGGCTAACTTTGTGGACCTGTAACTTTTTCCAGAACCCTTAGCCAATGAAACATTCTGCAGAAAGTGAGTATGTTTTGGCCTTGGCTATCTCTGAAAAGAAATTCAGCTATCATACTCACACGCACTGTTTACCATAGCCATCCCCGTAACTATTATTTGCTATTTTGATAATTTGTAATTATCACCGATTCTAAGTCCAAACTATTTTGATTCCCTAAGCCCGTATTATTTTAAGTACTTAAATCGAAAATGTTTAAAGTTCTTTAACCCGAATTTTCACAAGTCCCTAAAACCTGAATTTTTCTATAAGTCCCTGTACCCGTTTTTAATGACAGTTAAAGTAAAAAAAAAAAAGTTTAAAACTTATTAACTACTTATAGGCAGCTAGTAATTTATATAATTTTTTATTTAAAGAAAATTTTTTTAATTTTAGGATCAAATTCCCAATATTCTCTAATTAATTTACATTTACTTTTCCTCGCTTTTTAAAGACATCTTTTTTACTATAGTCAATTATACAAACGTTAATATGCTAGAATCAGCTAATACAAGTGATAAAAAATATTAAATGCTGTTTAATTTAATTTTATTTAATAAAGTTAATTTATATTTATTTTCTAATAAAAAATTTCCTCTGGATATTTATTAAAATTTTTATATATACATATTTAATCGGTCATGATGAGTTATTCGCTCCCTGCGAAAGGCGGAGTTTTATAAATCACAAGTAATGTTTAGTCACTTTCCCGAAAAATCAAACAAAGTGATTGGATGCCCGATAAAATATTATTATTATTTTTATCCCTTCTACCAAGACGCAGGGAATGAATTGCTGCATGTGAATTCACTGCTCATTTATTTATTTGGAGGGGATGAGTTACAACGGCGCGTTGTACACATTATATAAAGCGCTACGCAACGCTACCTACTCAGTACGTTTTTGCTTTGTTTAAAGGAAAGACACAGTCTACATTTAGGGCATTTTCTTCTTAAATTTGGCTGTAGTGATAGCAAAAAGATTATATTCTTGCTCTATTTCACTTTTTATAATACTGTGCTTCTTGTGTGTTCTAATTAGACAAGGAGTGAAAAAAGAACATTAATCGGGGAACGTGAAATGCGCGTAATTTGAAAATTAGTAATTTTATTGTGTAAAAATACGTGATTTTAACAACGCAGTCACTGGTGGATTTGATTCTTAATTAAAAAAAAAGGTAAAAATATTTTATGTATCTATAACTATACTATATACTTAGGAATAGTTTTTACTTAATGGAGCCATAGCTAGATTAAAGAGTAATTTTTCTAATCGGGAACTATAAAATTTTTTTGTGAGAGAAAGTTTTATTTTTTATTAGCTACAGACAAGTGTATTTTTTATCCAAATCTTTAGATATTTCATTAAATTAAAATTTACTCCATTTAGAACCCAAGTATAACCTCGGTATAACCTCAAAATTTTTCGTTTTTTCAGATACTTATTTCTTTTTTATTTTATCGGAAACTTATGTTTTGTTTGTGCTTAATAAAATTCTTATTTAATTTTTTTTTAATACTGGTGTAACTAAGCTAATATTATTGGATTTTTTAGAAGTGATAGGGCACCCTTAAACTAACAGAATTTTACGCACTTGTTGCGTAAAATACTATTATTTATTTACTTGAAAAATACGTTTCAAAATAAATTTATTAATTTTAAAACTTGTTGAAGTAGTCTTATGAATTATTTTATTGTCATTATATTACAATTAATCGGGTGAATAAATTAAATACAATATAGAGGCTAAAAGTTATTAAAATTAAAATTTTGTCACTATAAGGTTGATCCGTTTGGAGTTGAGCTTATTTGCCAGTATCATTATTTTAAATAATTCTAATATGATTTTCAAAGATACAGCCCGAACGGAAAAGACGGGTGGCTGGTCCCACCTTTTACCATATTTTCTACTCAGGAGATAAGAATTATTTTTTTATTATCAAATTTAATTATTTTTTTGTATTGTTGTTTAAGCCCCGCTTAGTTTTTTCAAAGGCTTTTTATAATACGCCAGTAAATTAAATTCTTTGATTAAAAACAGGCTGCTAGACATTTTTTATACCAAAAAACAGACTTGTCTAACAGACATTATTATCATAAAAGAAGATTATGTGCCGCTACTAAATTATTCAAAAAAAACAAAACAAAACAAAAAAACAAATTAATATATATTATTTTAATAAATTAAATAGAATTTTACCAAAATTCAAATTTAAATAATTATGCAAACTTTCTTCAAAAAGTTTATTTTTTTCTGATTATAAATAAGAGGTTCCCTGTTGGTTATAAGTGGGGCTGAGCGAATAAATATGGTAAAAAAAGAAGAATATTATCTAATATTATAAAATTCATAAAATAAGGTGAAAGTCGGAAATTTAAAAAAAACTGATTTGTCCGGATTCAGCATGTAAAAATACGGTAATATGCCACTTTTTAAGGCTCTAGATTCAAAAAGTTTCAAAATTGCAGCTTTTTTTTAATTGTAATTTTTATACGATCTAAATAATTTTTTTAGTGGTATGTAAAATTTTCGGCTGAAAAAGATCTTGCCATCAGTTTTATGGAAAAATTTCGATTAAATTCGGAAAAACGGGAACAACTGGCGAGAAATTCGAATGAGAATTTTTTTAAATCTGGTATTTTTTGGTTCCATTGTTATAGAGAAACCATTGTTTTAGGTCAAATTTTGATTTCTGATTTTTTGACATAATTATAAGCACGTTTTGAGACCTCACGAAGCTAAAAACCCGTTTTTAAAAAAAGTATGTATGTGTATGTGTGTGTGTATGTATGTATGTTGGACTGTAATTCGACTGTAATCGATGATATTTCACAACCAGTTGGTGAAATATTGTGAAATAAAAAAATTTTTACACATTAAAATAATTTTTATTTTTTTATTTATTTTAAATAATTTGAAACAATAAAAAATTAAGTTCAGCTCCAATTTTGGTCAATAAAATATCATTTTTACTTTTTTAGTATGACATTAAGACCTAATTTTTGTTTTCAAATTTTTTTTCAAATCTCGAGGTACTTTTTTTTTTTTTATTTTGGATGTAATACCTCATTTTTTTCCATGAAAGTACTAATATCTAGAAGTATCGTTTTTATTCGATATCTTGTATCTTATAATTAATTTAAAAATAATTTTATTCTCAAAATTTTTGTCACCAAAAAGTACGAATATGTAGAATTATTGTTTCTAAAGAATTTCTCCATCTGATACATAATTCGAAATTTTTTTTTTCAAAATTTTTTGCATAAAAAAATTAAAAAAGCAACATAATTTTTTATCTTTTTGGACGTAGTACCTAATTTTTAACTATCGTTTTTACTAGGTAAAACAGACCATTAAGAACATTTTTTTATTGCTAATGAGGAACCATAGTGCCAATTACTTGGCAGCGTTTTTGGTATATAAGCACGTTTTGAGAAATCAGGAAGCTAAAAAACCGTTTTAAAAAAAAGTCTGTGTATATGTGTGTGGGTGTATTTATGTAGATATGCATGACTGACGACCTACACATATAAAAAATTAGTAAATATAACCAAAATAACGATTTTGTTTACTAAGTTTAAGTGCTTAAAACTCACTATAAATTTTAAGTAAAATTTACTAATAAAATTTGTTTATAAACTAAAACTTCAATTATTTAGTAAAATTTACTAGTTTTTTGGTATATTTTCCAATATTTATTAATTTGTGTTTATAAATTCGTTGAGGTTAATTTTACTATTCTTTTTTTTGCATGTAATTTTGTTTAAAAAATTTTTTCCACCTAAAATTCTTGAGGTACTTAATGTTTTTTTAATATGGATGTTATACCTCATTTTTTTCTATAAAAGTATCATTTTTACTGGATATTTTGAATCTTATAATTTATTTTTTGAAAACTTTAATGTCAAATTTTTTTTCGCCAAAAAATACAAAAAATACCAATTGTTAGTTTCATTTTGGACCTATTATACTTAATTTTTTTCAATGGGAGTACTAGTTTTAGAAATATTATAGTCAAATTTTGAATCTGATACAGATCTGATACGTAATTATTTGAAAATTTTTATCTCAAAAAATAATTAAACCAAAAATATAAAAAACACCATAATTTTTTTTCTTTTTGGACGTATTACATAAATTTTATTTACGAAAGTGCTATTATTACCTATTATCGTTTTTACTCAATATCTCCATTCTGATGCTTAATTTTTCGAAAATTTTTTTTTCAAAACTTTTTATATAAAAAAATGAAAAAAAAAAACAATAATTTTTTTTCTTTTGGAACGTAGTTATTTTTTTCTATGAATGTACTAATATCTAGATTTATTGTTTTTACTAAGTAAAATAGACCATTAAAAATATTTTGTAATTGCTAACGAGGAACCATAGTGCCAATTACTTGACAGTTTTTTTTCTTTTAATTGATATTTAAATTTTTGTTTTCTCTTAAAATTTTTGTTAGTAAACACTTTTTACAAACGAATTATAATTTATATATATTTTAAGTCAGTTTTTTTTAATATTCCAGACTTTCACCTTCGTTTTAGTAAAGTTTCTAAAATATTATTTATTTATATTCGTATTCTAATAAAATGATAAATAGTTTTACATAGTTTGTTATAAAAAAGTTTATTCTTCGAATTCGGTTACTGTCTGTAAACCTTTGCATTCCAAAAATAAATTTTGTCACGACAAGATAGAAAATTAACTATTAAATTACGTTAGGCCATGTCTTTACTAGCTCATAATGTCAGACGACTGAAAAAATACAAAAATACAACAAATACTATCCAATTTTGCAGATAAGCATTTTTTTAAAATCCAACATATTGAAAAAAGGCCTATCTACAAAATCCAGATAGTGCTTTTCTTCAGCCATATGACAGAGCTAGTGTAATTATGTTTTTAAGTTATTAATATATCAAATTAATATTATAAGTTTAACTATTTATGTTTCAGATAATAATCATCTACAGCAGACCAACTACATTCGCCTATTCAATAAAAGTTCACGGAATTTAATCATTTGAAAATGCATTTGCAAGGTAAGACGCATACTTTGCCTTAAGTAAACTCAGCGCGAAGAAAACCAAAGGCATTTTTAGTTGCAATCGTTTTCAGTAAATTAAGCCTTACTCAAAATGCCAGTTTAGGGTTTTCTTTGTGCCTGCTGCAGTACAGTATAATATATAGCTTATATCTATAAATAAATTTTTAATTTTCAGAATTATTTGAAAACAATCTGCCAATGAATTATCAAGACTCAGAAATCAACTACCTGAATGATGACTGCTTGATTCATATCTTTAAATTTTTACCAATTGAAGATAAACTGAGAATTGAAATGGTATGCGTAAGATGGAATAGTTTAGCCATATATATTTGGAGCGAAGTTAATAACTTTGAAATTGGCAATAGTTCTTTTATTAAAAACTCAAAGAATAAAAATAAATTAACAAATTTTTATGGAAATTCTTTAAAAAGATGTGGAACTTATGTAAATAATGTTACAATAACTAATTCGTTTTTTGGGTTTATCGAATCAACATTAAAAATTGTAAAATATTGTACTAAAATGCAAAAAATATATTTTCATCATGAAAGTCAACACTGTACTTATGAGGATAATGATTTAAAATTATTATTTAATATTAATACTATTCGAAGCATTTTTTTTTTAAATATGACCATAAATGGCGACTGCTTAGAACATTTGCCTGTGAGGTTAATCGAAGAGTTAGAAATATACTGTTGTAATTTTATATCAGAAGATTACTTTTATTACTTTTTAAGAAAAGCTAAAAATTTAAAAAAATTAAGAGTCATAAATTACTTTGATCCTACACAATTATTTAATGCTTTAAATATTAGTGATTGTACTAGTCTTAGTGATATTTATTTATCCCAAATTAAAAAAATAAATTTTAACAGTGAATTTATTAAAAAACAAAAACAATTATGTACGATTTCGGTACATAATGTACTTAACACTAAAGAAGTTTTAAATATTTTACCAAAAGATACGATTGAAGAAATATTGCACTTTAAGTGTAATGAAGAAATAATCAAAATTCTTAGTAAATTTTCTAAGTTGCGCACGGTAATATTACATTATGAAAATAATGATTTAAAAACACTTAATGCTAAATATATAAAAATTTTATCTGAAATCATTGATGTAAAATTTATTAGATTTTCGAAAAATTTTTGTACAATGTCAAATAACAAAACTACTTTTTTAAAAAATTTAATAGATTTTAATGGAGATCCAGTTTTAAATAGATGTAGGATAGGAGTTAGCAGAAAAATTGATAAGTTATTAGATGTCATTAAGCCATGTAAAAATTTAGAAAGTTTGAATATTGGTGATTGTAATTTTACTGGGCTTGGCGTTATTTACCTAAATAAATTTTCGAATTTAAAAAATTTAAATATTTCTTTGAATGGTAAAATTACAGATGAGTGGCTAGTATTGATAATTAAGAAATTAACAAAACTTGAAAAACTTTTTATATTTCATTGCTTTTTGATTACTAATAATTCAATCAAACAAGCAAATGAAATCAAGAAAAAAAGGAAAGATCTTCATAAATTGGAAGTATTTTGTTACGGAACAAAAATTACTAAAAATATTTTTCAAAATGATGATTTTATGACATTGTTAAACGATACGTCAAGAAATCTGAAAATATAATTATTATATTTTAAAGAAAAATTTGCACATTTTTTATTGTATATACCTAATTAATAGTTTGCACTTGTAAATAAGTTTTGTCAATAAATTTTAGCATGTTAAGAATTATATAAAATATTGTAATTAAAATATTTAAGGAATAAAATTTTTATTTCATATGAAATCATATAAATTTTCTTATTTATAGCTTATACACTTAAGTCCTTTCGACATCAGATTAAAATTCGATATTAAATCTGGTCATCTTTAAAAGTTATATAGTGTAGTTGGGAGCTACAATGAATCACGATTAATCATAAAAATCCACAACTACACTATATAAATTTTAAAGATGACCAGATTTAATATCGACTTTTAATCTGATGTACTCATAAACTCTTAAATGTATATCAAACTTACCAAGCTTATGTAAAATTTTCCGAAAAATCTAATCTAATACTGGTGTTAGAAACACAGAGCTCAATAAAAGTTTTTTAGTCAATCTTTCAAATAACACTGACATCTTGCAATTTAACCAAAGCACTTCTGATTGAACTAATTTTTTTGGTATAAATGTCATCTATCAGATTTCCAACAAATTTTGTATACCACAATTTTTTATTACTTATTCTCTTATACTGTTACAGTCAATAAACTGAATGATAACTTTTAAATTGCTGCTAAAATAGCATTACAAAATGAGATTAATACGTTTTACTTGTCTCACTAACGAGTTTCCAAAAATTTTTTACGTTTCTCTTTTCTTTGAATAGTTTTCGAGTTACGACTCTATAAAGGTAGTGATAAAAAAAATTAAATTTTGTTTAAAATCTTTAACTTGAGATTCTGATTTGAGATTTTTTAAATCTTTAACTTGAAAATCATTATAATTTTTGGAAACTTAAAGCTTGTAGGCAATTTTTGTAATCAGTAAAACGTTCTTATTTCAATAACTGACATTTTAGGAGAAAATTAGATATTGGTCATTTTGGTCTAAAAATGACCATTTAGTTTATTGACTATTGCAGTAAGAGAATTAGTGATAAAAATGAGATCAATTAGAAGTTTATTGGTTAAATTGCAAGATATTTAAAAAAAATTAATTTAGACATTGGATTTTGATGCTTGTAACTAATATTTGTATTATTTATTAAAATAGAATAATTAAAATACAAGCTTACGGTTGGTATACATATCTAATTTAAATACCTACTAACTATATACCAAAAAAATAATGAATAACATTGGTCTAATTCAATAGAATATATTTTGTGAAAATATCAGAAGTAATAAAGTATCTACTAAAGTATACCTAGGGACTTCTACACCAAAGGTCCCGCAACAAGAGTCCCGTAGGGACTTCTGCACCAAAGGCCCTTAAATCGAAAATATTCTTAGTCCATTTCACCCCCCCCCCCCCTAAAAACGAACTGTAACGCTCTCTCTACAGCTTTTTGGGGCTATTCATTAAAAGTTTCAATAAGTACTTACATTATAGGTGATTTTGGGGTATGCGTATGTTTGCAATATTATAAATACATACACATACACAAGCATGATCTATAAGATAAAAACAAAAAAAATACTTTTTTCGTGTCGCAAATAAAGTTATAAAATAGTATAAATTAAATATTACAATTGTAATATTACCACTATGTAATAGACCCACGGAAAAAGATTAAGCTTACCAGTAAGTTTAATTTTGGAGAAGCTTGCTGCCGCAAAAATATTTTTGAGCTGAAATTTATTAATTTTTCGTAAAGACACCTAAAAATACCTAAAAAGAAAAAAATAATACATTTTTTTGCTAGATTTTTTAAACTCTAGATTATTATGTCTTTTTTCGGGAAGCCAAAGATTGTCAATGTAAGTTTTTTAAAGAATCAATTGGCACATTTTGTGAGCTTACAAAATTTTTTTCACAGAGATTTATATATAAAATAAATATATATTTTAATTATTTTTTTTATCAAAAAATCTCAAACCCCCCCCTTTTTTTTTTAATTTGGATGTAATACCTCATTTATTTCCATGAAAGTACTTATATTTGAAAGTATAGTTTTCAAATGATATCTCGAATCGGATACTTAATTTTCTGAAAATTTTTTTTCTAAAATTTTTTTCACAAAAAAATACAAAAAATACCAATTTTTTTTTCTTTTTGGACTTAGTACCTAATTTATTTTCATGGAAGTACTAGTTTTAAGAACCTTGTTTATTGTTATTTTTTGGATCTGATACTTAATTTTTTCAAAATTTTTTTTGTCAAAATTAAAAAAAAAGAAAAATAAAAAAAACTGCAATATATTTTTTTTTGTTGGTGTAATACCTCATTTAATTCTATGAATGTACTAATATCTGATAATATTGTAACTAGTGATATTTCAAAACCAAGTTCAGCTCCAATTCTGGTCAATAAAATATTATTTTTACTTTTATTATCGAATTAAGACCTAATTTTTTTTCCAAACATTTTTTTATCAAAAAATTTCAAACCCCCCTTTTTTTTTTATTTTGGATGTAATACCTCATTTATTTCCATGAAAGTACTTATACTTGAAAGTATGGCTTTTACTTGATATCTCCAATCTGATACTTAATTTTTTGAAAATTTTTTTCCTAAAATTTTTTTCACAAAAAAATACAAAAAATACGAAACTTTTTTTTCTTTTTGGACGTAGTACCTAATTTATTTCCATGGAAGTACTAGTTTTGAACCTCGTTTACAGTAATTTTTTGGAATTGATACTTAATTTTTTCAAAATTTTTATTCTCTAAATTAAAAAAAAAGAAAAATAAAAAAAATTGCAATATTTTTTTGGTGTAATACCTCTTTTAATTCTATGAAAGTACTAATATTTTAAAATATTGTAACCAGTGATATTCCAAAACAATTATCGAACGAATACCTAACTTTTGTTCCAAAAATTTTTTTATTAAAAAAATCTCAAAATACTTTTTTTTTTTTTAATTTGGATGTAATACCTCATTTATTTCCATGAAAGTACTTATACTTGTAAGTATGATTTTTACTCGATATTTTGAATCTGATAATTAATTTTTTGAAAATTTTTTTCTTCAAAATCTTTGTTACAAAAAAATACATAAAACATCAAATTTATTTTTCTTTTTGGACATATCTAATTTATTTTAATGAAAGTACAAATTTTATAAATTTAGTTTATAGTAATTTTTTGTATCCGATCACAATTTTTTTTTTATTTTGATATAAATTATAACACACAAGAAAGAATGATGGAAATCTTGCCTCTTTTTGACTTCCTCGGATTATTTTGTTCGTTGCTATGTTTATTTATGTATGCAGCTTAATGAAATTATAAACAATAATAAACAGCCTAAAAATATTAAATGGTTATGTTTGCATTTTAAAATTAAGATGCCAACCATTTTAAAATTAAGTTGCCAACCATTTCTTTGACTAAACAAAAAAATCATGTTCAATCATGTTCAATATTTTAATTATTAAGGGATAAAATTTTTTGAAATAATAATAGCCTTTACGAGCAAATTTTATTAAGGGATAATTATATATTCTAATAAAATTTTACAAAAAAATAATAAAATTAGCTTTTTTTATATTTATCTCTTTTTAATTATGCAAAAATGATTTAAAATCCATTAACGCCGGCGCGATCAATCCATGGACGCTAGAATTTTTACTTTAATAACAAAATAATCTTAATGGTCTACTTTACCTAGTAAAAAAGAAAAATGTATGTATAATTGCATGGTTGTAATCAATAATATTTATTGCATATTGAAGTTTAAAGACCATTGTTTGAGGAACCTCAGTGCCAGCTAGTTGGCAGGGTATTTTTTATTTATTCATACTTATTATCAAGTAAAACATTATTTGCTTTAGCTAATTAAATACCCTGCCAACTAGCTGGCACTAAGGTTCCTCAAACAATGAGCTTAAGACTTCAATATGCCACAGATATCACCGATTACAAGCATGCAATCATATATATACATTTCTATTAACTTTTAAAAGTTAAAAGAAAATTTATGTATTGGATTCAACTAAATCTATTTTTTTCAAAATAAAATCTAACGTAATTCATTGGATAATAATTATTCAAGATAGCACTTTCATGGAATTAAATGAAGTATTACACCAAAAAAAAAAAAAATTTTGCAGTTATTTTTGTTGTTGTTTTTTTTAATTTTGAGAAAAAAATTTTGAAAAAATTCGGTATCAGATCCAAAAAATTACTATAAACGAACTTTCTAAAACTAGTACCCTCGTAGAAATAAATTAGGTACTACGTCCAAAAAGAAAAAAAAATTTGGTGCTTTTTGTATTTTTTGAAAAAAAGTTTGGGGAAAATAATTTTCAAAAAATCAAGTAACACCCACACACACGCACACACACACACACACACACACACACATACAGACTTTTTTTAAAAACCGGTTTTTTAGCTTCCTGGGGTCCCAAAACGTGCTTATATGCCAAAAAATAGAAAATCAAATTTTGATCTAACACAATGGTTCCTCTTTGAGGAACCAAAATGCTTACTAATAGTTAGTTATCACTCTCCAACATTTACCTTGAATTTTATTAAATTTTATTAAATAAAATGGAATAAATAAACATAAAATGAATCAAAGCAAAACAAAAATACCTCAACCCTAATCTTAAATTTATCAAAAATCTGTATCAAATTTTTATAAACTAAAAGCTGAAACATGGAAAAAAAATTTTTTATATTGTATTATCTTTAATCAATTTTACTTTTTTATCAAATAATTTAAAGTATGCATATTATAATAAAAAATATAAAATCAATAAATATAAAATTATATTTAAAATAATTTATAATTTCATTTGTTAATAATCTTTTGAATAGTCTGCAATAAATAAATTAATTGCAAATAATTATTACGTCTGTATATTTAATAGGTAAGTTATATTTTATGTAATTTTAGTTAAATGAACGATAAAATCAATATTTTTTTTTAAATTAGTTTATATACATAATTTTATTTCATATTATTTTTGGTACGTGAATATAGCCTTGCAAATATTTTCAAAATTGGATTTTTCATCACTGGGTGATATTATAAAAAAATATAATATTTATATATATATAAAAAAACGATTTTTAAAGGCACCTCTTCAGGGCCGGCTGGGTACCCGTGTACCCAGATAAAAAAATATGTGTTTTATTAAATATTTGTATAAGAAAAAGGTAATAATTCATAAATAAATAATTAAATAAATAATTCATGATAAAGCAATATTATTAATATTTAATAATTTTAATATTTTTTTGATTCCATATTTTGCAGGTTTACTAGGTATATAATGGGTAAAACTGGTACGCCCGGGCGCCCCCCTGATATGAAAAAAACTGCTTCTCAATAGTTACATTTGTCACTTATTGAGGCAATTTTATCACCTTCCAAGCGATACCTGCATGGTATGTAAAAATATGATTACTAGCCAATTTTCAAGGCTCCACGTGGCTTGGTTGCGATTTGTTAGCTGTTTTTACAATTTTGATTTTTTTCAAATTCTCAGCCACACGTTTCTATTTTATTCTCTGGACGCCCTAAAAAACGACTTTAGCCTAAAAAATATTTTTTATATAAAATTAGGTAATAAAAATTCCCGCCGAGTCTGACCAAATTTTTTCGGAAAAACTTCAGGAAAAGCCGGAAAATTGGGAAAACTAAAGGAAACTTTTAACAAATTTCTCAAAAAGTATCACTTTTTTTAATGTTTTTAAAATGTGTTTTCCCATACTTTTCGTGGTGGTAAACTCCTTTTTTGTTCAGATTCGGATTGGGCGGGAATTCTTATTACCTACCTTTATGTAGAAAATATTTTTTAGGCTTATTTAGGGCGTCCACAAAATAAAAAGCAAACGGGTGGCTGGGAATTCGAAAAAAATCAAAAATGTAAAAACAGCTGCCAAATCGCAACCAAGCCACCTAGTGCCTTAAAAACTGGACAGTAACCATATTTTTACGTACCAAATACGGTGCAATCGGTTTTTTTTTAAATTCAAGACATTGACCTCAGACTTGGGTAAAAATAGCTAAGAACTACTGAATTATATTTTATCGGTTTTATCGATTTTAATAATCAAATATTGAGTTTCTGATTTTGAAATTATATATTATATATTATTAAATATTATAGTTTATGAAAACAAAAGAGTGTAAAATAAAATTTGCAACCTAATTAATTTTATTAACTATACACGGGTACCCTGCCGGCCCGATGCGCGGGTGGATTCTGCCAGAAAATACGGGTTCGGTTGTATTTTCACTGGCGAACACGAGATTTGCTCTATTATAGGTTTTTTGGGTCGCTGATCACGAAAATCCAGGTCATTTCGTAAAGAAATGGGGGCTTCACCCTTAAATTTGCAAAAACTACCCCCAAAAAAGGTTTTTATTTACATATTCGCACTTTGAACGCTCAGATTTGCACTATTTCATACTTAAAATAACTTTTTAAAACTCAATGAGCCCAATTTTATGAATCAGATCTAGAGTGAGTTTTTTCAGTCTCTCATGCCTAAAATTTATACGCCTATATTCAACTATAGTATGTTCATATGCAGAACTTATCGATAGAATATTTAAAAAATTTTTAGCCCTAAAATGGGTCTACTTTTGAAACTTGAATTGCATTAGGAACCTATTGGTTCAATACTTACGAATTCCTGAAGTTCTAAACTAAATAACTCGATATTTTTTGTTTCAGAAAGTCAACCTTAACATGAATTATATAAATAAACAATATTTATATTTAATATTGATATTAACATTATCTTTATACATTAATAGAGGTAATTTTTACGAATACGCAGTAAATCCATACGATTTACATATTTGTTGGGGTGTAAAAGCCCTTGATTATGGATCGTATGGATTATTATAATTTTTTCTAAAATTTTTTTAAATACAACTTTTAATTTTTCAGCCCAATCCAATGATGAGCAAAATTGTGAAATAAAACTAAAAAATGTAATTATTTAAATTATTTAATAGAAAACGATAAATAATAATTTACTTTTTATTAATAAAAAATAATATTGGTTTTTCTTTTAATAGATAAATAATTTATCAGATTTAAAATTTTTTGAAGATAACATCAATAAATGTGACGATTTGTATAAAACTTTAAATAATTTATTGAATATAATAAATCCAAAAAAATTATTCAGAGAAATAGGATCACCAATATCAAGTCTTACACAAATATCATGCAAAGCATGTAAATTAGTGGCAGCAACTATTAAAGTATTTATCAAGGATGGTAAAACGGATGATCAAATATTAAATGCTGCAGAACATCTTTGTGTTAACCAAAAAATATCATCTAAACGTGTTTGTAGTGGAGTATTAAATTTATCTGGTGTAAGATTTATGCTTTTTTAAATATTTTTATATTTTTGTCAAACTTAATGAAATAATTTGTTAAAATTTAATGAAATAATTTGTTATTTTAAAGAAAACTTTATCATAAAAAAGATCTTATCATGCAGCATGCGCTATTATTTTTTTTTTATAAATTCAAGGTCCTAAAATTAAAAAACTAATTTTCAGAAAATTTTTGATTTATTTTATAAAACTGCTAATAACTAATATATCGCTCATTTTCTTTGCAAAATTAGTGTCACACAGTAGTTTCTACCGATTTAAGTAAGAATTTGCCCAATTTTTTGTCCATAAACCATAAAAATTATCAAATATTAACATTATTTAAAAAAATTTATGCGAAAAAAATGAAAATGAGCCATATAAATTTATTTTTCAGAGGGAACTATTACACGTTTTAAGGCAAGTAGATCTAAACCCATTAGAAATATGTAGTATTATTGTTGGAGAAGCGTGCTTACCAAATGATAATGATAAGGAATACATTGCATGGGAAGTCAAAATACCTTCAAACGATGACATACCAATAATACAAAATGAAACTCCAATTAAAAATGCACCAAAAATAAAAATTTTACAAATAACCGACATACATTGGGATCCAGCATATCAAGAAGGTTCTTTAGCTGATTGTGATGAACCTTTATGTTGTCGTGATAAAATTAGTAATTTACACAGAACTTCGGTTTCACGTGATAGGTTAGCTGGAAAATTTGGTGATTATAGAAAATGCGATACACCAATGGCTACTGTAGATAGTATGATCCAAAATATTAAAGATAAACACAAGGTAAAATTTTGTCAGCTTTGTTGTAAATTCGTGTATTAATAAGGCATATTTATAATCACAGGATATTGATTACATTTATTGGACTGGTGATTTGGCTCCTCATGACATATGGAACTATACAATACCAGGAATCCATTATAATCTCCACGTATCAGTGAACAAAATTAGAGAAGCTTTTCCAAACACAAAAATCTTTCCTTCACTTGGAAACCATGAAAGTGTTCCAATCGATAGGTTGGTTAAATATTCTAAAACTAAACTAAGTAAATAAAATTTATTAAAAATGTTTTTAGTTTCCCAGCTGCTAATCCACAAAAAAATATGTCGTGGTTATATGATGAACTTGAAAAAGAATGGCTAAAATTTCTACCTGAAGATACATCAGAAACAATAAAAAAGGGAGCATTTTATTCAGTATTAGCATCACCAGGATTTAGAATAATTACAATAAATAACAATATTTGCAGCAACAAAAATTTTTGGCTTTTATTAAATACGTATGACCCACTTGGTCAATTAGAATGGCTCGTTAAAGAACTTGAAAAAGCTGAAAATGCTAATGAAAAAGTTCATATTTTAGGTCACATACCACCAGGAAATAATGATTGTATTAAAACTTGGTCTTATAATTTTCATAAAATTGTTAATAGGTAATCAGTGTAAAATTTAGTTTTTACAAAATTCATTAACACAAAGAAATTTAAATTACTGTTCATTAAAATTTCCAGGTTTTCAGCCACTATAACTGGGCAATTTTATGGCCATACGCACTTTGATGAATTTCAAGTATTTTACGATGATTCAGATGATAAAATTCCAACAAACGTTGCATATGTTGCACCTTCAGTTTCATCATATGAAAATTTAAATTCTGCTTATAGGATTTATCTTGTTGATGGAAATCATCCAAAAACAACAAGGGTAATTATATGAAACTTTACATTGATTATCAAATGATAAAATTATTTTAAAAATGATTTTCAAACAGATGATATTGGATCACGAAACCTGGGTTCTAGATTTAGTACAAGCTAATAAAGATGATTACCCAATTTGGTTCAAATCATACAATGCAAGAGATGCATTTAACATTTCGTCACTTTCACCAAGGGAATGGGATTCTTTAATCACCAGAATGATAAAAGATGAAAATTTGTTCGAAAAATATTACAAGTAATTTTATACTTTTGTCGTCGTTTATCATTTATAATTCATTTAATTCATTTTTTTATAATTTAATTTTAGATATTACTTTAGTGAAGCGTCAGTCAGGCCAAGTTGTGATCTAGAATGTCGAAAAAAAATTATCTGTGATATGAGCAGTGGTAAAAGTCATTGTCGTAAAGAATTGTGTAAAGATATATTTATTTACTAAAATAGTTTTATATTTGTAATTAAATTTCTAAGAAAATAAAAGTATTTGTCATTTTTCCTCCAGAAAACAATTTGGTTACAATTATTGAATAGGTGTTATTTTTTATTCAATTTACAAGTGGTTTCATAAAATCCAAGATAAAATCTATAAGACACTATAGTAAAAAATGAAGGGTTGTTTTTATACTTATATTTTTAAAAACATCCTGTGTTTAAAAAAAAATTTTACTAAAAAATCACGCAGGCAATTTCTGTTTAATAAAATAACATGTGGCAGGTTTTAGAAAAAATAAAAACCGTGAAATTTATATTTTTTGTTAGTAATCTTTTTCCTAATTTGTTTGGTTCCGCGCCAATTTTCAGTTGTCAATTTAAATGGATATTTCTATATTATATTTGAGGTTCTATATTAAAAAGTATATTAAATTAGTTAAGTTATAATTAATAAATAAATTATATTTAATTACTTAAGTTCTATATTATACTCAGAAAAAAAATATTTAAAAAATATAATGTCTTTATTTCGCTCAAATCGGCTCAAATTAACCTTTGTCCAAATTACAGTAAGGAATGCATTTTTGCTGTGAAAAAAATTACATTTTTTTTTTTTTAATTAATTTAAATACCAAAAATATGTTAGAGATGCAGTGGCTGTTCCCCCTGTTTAAAAAATAGCTATTTTGCGCTTCGGCCAAAACAATTTATTGGAGTTCATATAATTTAGAAAATTCAAAAATCGCAAATTTTCTGGTGCTTCTTCGCCCCCCCCCCCACCAAATCGCATTTTTTTCACTAGGAAATTATTCTAAACGACTAAATTAGTTTAAAAAAAACGTTTTTAGGTAGGAAAAACTTTACCTTTTTTTTTTCTTTTTGAATAATAATATAAGCTTAAACATAATAATACAATTCTTTTTTATTCAATGGATAAAATGATTGTATGTCCTCCAATATTTGCAAAAATAGAAATTATTAATAATAAAATATAAATAATTAAATAATTGCTTTATTCCAAATTATAACCTAGCCCCTAAATGCTGTACTCGCACCTACCCCTAGAATAAGCAAAATCCTGGGGGTCGAGGGGGCAAAGCCCCCGTGGGGGTATGGGGGCGAAGCCAATAAAGCAAAAAGCAATTAAAATCTACCCCTAAATGCTGTACTCACACCTACCCCTAGAATAAGCAAAATCCTTAAAAATTTTAACAAATTTTCAAAATTTAAAAAAATTTGTTTACTTTAATTTTTTTTTTTTTGCATTTTTCCCACCCAAAACTTATTGTTAACTTCATTTTAAGTGTTTTTAAGTACTTTCATGGAAATAAATGAGGTATTACATCCAAATTAAAAAAAAAAAAAGTACCTAGAGCTTTTTTGGTGAAAAAATTTTTGAAAAAAAAATTAGGTCTTAATTTCATAACGGTTGTGAAATATCGCCGGTTGCAGTATTTTCAGATATTAGTACTTTCATGGAATTAAATGAGGTATTACACCCCAAAAAAAAAAATATTGCAGGTTTTTTAATTTTTTTGTTTTTTTAATTTTGAGAAAAAATTTTTTAAAAAATTCGGTATCAGATCCAAAAAATGACTATAAACAAACTTTCTAAAACTATAGTACTTTCATAGAAATAAATTAGGTACTACGTCCAAAAAGAAAAAAAAAATTGTTGTTTTTTGTATTTTTTCGTGAAAAAAATTTTGGGAAAAAAATTTTCAAAAAATTAAGTATCAGTTTCGAGATATAAAGTAAAAACCATACTTTCAAATATAAGTACTTTCGTGGAAATAAATGAGGTATTACATCCAAATTAAAAAAAAAAAAAGTACCTCGAGCTTTTTTGATAAAAAAATTTTTGAAAAAAAAATTAGGTCTTAACTCCATAATGTTTGTGAAATATCACCAATTACATACATACACATACACACACATACACACACACACACACACACACACACACACACACACATACATACTTTTTTTAAAAACCGGTTTTTTAGCTTCCTGGGGTCTCAAAACGTGCTTATATGCCAAAAAATTAAAAATCGAAATTTGACCTATCACAATGGTTCCTCTTTGAGGAACCAAAAAAAAATTGGATCGTAAAGTTTACGTTACTACCATTTTTTTTAAAACAGGAAAGACATAACGTTTAATTTTCAAAAAGAGAAACGCCATTGGTGTATAAATGTTTGAGGAAAAAGGGGTTATTAGAAAGCAAAAGAAGAAAATTAATCTTTTTTAAATAATTGCCAAATCTCCGTGCACAAAATTTTGTTAACTCAAAAAAAAAATTAAAATGTGCCAATGATTATGCATCTTATCCCGATATGGTTTAAATTGAGCCCTACAGTATTCTTATTATTTTAATGAATAGATTAAGAATAGTTTGTATTAGTTTATTTAAAATTTTTATTGATTATTTTACAAATGAGTGTAAATATTAGATTGCTATGCACTTTTTATAACTTCTTATAACTCTAGGTAATAAATTAGGCACTTTTAATCTAAGTATTATTTTTAACAGCTATATTAACATGGAACATGTTCATTGGATGGGGTATTTGAAAAAGTCCGTCTCGGCAGGGGGGGGGGTGAAAAAGTGACGCTTTTAGGGGGGGGGGGTCAAAAATTGACGTTTTTAGGGGGGGGGGGGGTCAAAAATTGACGCTTTTAGGGGGGGGGTCAAAAATGGACGCTTTTAGGGGGAGGGTCAAAAATTGACGTTTTTAGGGGGGGGGTCAAATGGACTTAGAATATTTTCGATTCAGGGACTTTTGGTGCAGAAGTACCTAGGGACCTATGGTGCAGAAGTACCTAGGGACCTTTGGTACAGAAGTACCTAGGGACTATTGGTGCAGAAGTCCCTAAAGACCTTTGGTGCAGAAGTACCTAGGAACCTTTGGTGCAGAAGTACCTAGGGAGCATTGGTGCAGAAGTACCTAGGGACTATTGGTGCAGAAGTCCCTAAAGACCTTTGGTGCAGAAGTACCTAGGAACCTTTGGTGCAGAAGTCCCTAAAGACCTTTGGTGCAGAAGTACCTAGGGAGCATTGGTGCAGAAGTACCTAGGGACCTATGGTGCAGAAGTCGCTAAAGACCTTTGGTGCAGAAGTACCTAGGAAGTTTTGGTGCAGAAGTACCTAGGGAGCATTGGTGCAGAAGTCCCTAAAGACCTTTGGTGCAGAAGTACCTATGGAGTATTGGTGCAGAAGTACCTAGGGACCATTGGTGCAGAATTTTTAAGAATTCATTATAAAAATTAATAAAAAATAAATTCATATTCATATTATTTAAAAAACTATAATAATTTGAAAATTTAATTAATTTAGTTCATTTTGATGTCTAAGCAGCATGATTTCTATAATAAAAATCTAAATATAAATATTTGCATATAAATATTTATATTATGAACACAATAAATACTTTATTATCAATGTTATAAATGAACATGTTCCATGCTCGTTGGTTGTGTAGTTACACAAACCGGTTATAAATTTTTTTGATTAATTTTGCTGATAACGTAATTACATAAAATCACGTTAATTACGGTTGCATAAAAAAATTAAATATTATATTGTATTTGTTTATCCTCTATATTATAGATACCTGTTGATAGAAGTCGCCAACAATTACTACTGCAGCCACACCACCGCACTGTTTTAATTTATTTCTCAAAGGAACCACTATATATACAGATATATATCGAATTCCTTCTTGAAACTATTATTTTTATCTCTTTAAAATGAGGGATGTGATTGCACCTTTTGCAATTGATGGAGAGCTGTAGGTTTAATGAGGGCGGGATAGTTTGTGTTTGGATGTGGGACTAGATGCGTCAGCAGCCGACTTCAAGGTGTTTGGGCACTTAACTATGCATTCGCCAAGACAGAAGGGAAACTGTTGAAAACCTCCTGTATAGTTAAGCCGGATATGTTTTTCCTCATGATGCATATTTTTTTTAATGCATTATGCTGAAAAACATATCCTGGGCGTGATGGAAATAATTTTAAGAGTTTAATCGTTTCAGAAAAGAAACTTAAAATTGTTATTGGTGGCAGCGGGATTTGAACCCAGGACCTTGCGTACGCCAGGCACAAACGCAAACCCCAGAGCCATAAACCGCTCTTTAAAAAAAAATTAAAATATATTGTGTGTATTAATTGATACAATGCAAACTATAATTTTTTAACAGCCTTTCTCTAATTGTTTCAGAGTAAATAAATCAAAAGACTGATTTTCACTGTAATGGATAATATTTAAATATCTGCGTAAATAACACTTTTAGATTTTAGTAGTAAAAGTAATTAAAATATTTCTTTTCATTAATCTTACGTAATAAACAACATAAAAGTTAGCAAATAAAATTTTCTTTTGAATTAAATTGTATAGCCATTTTTCTGAGCTCGTTTTTATTGACTTTACCACTAGCTAATCGTGGAAAATCTGAAAGAAAAAATATTCCACCAGGAAGTCCAGAATTCTTCCCATTCTGGAAACTCATTTCAATTAACTTTTCTTTTGTTACCTGCAATCACAAATTTATGTCATTCATAAAAATATTTTTTTAAATAATTTCCGGTAATTGTAAATTATTTTGAAAAAGTAACAGGATTAGTAAAGAAAAGAAATCTTTTTTAAGTTGATGCAGTATTTACGAGAGTCGAGATATTGCAAGTCTTGATTAAAACTATTTTTCATCTTCTAATAAATATAAAATTTAGTACAGTCTAGCAAGGTCAAGAAAATTTTTTTTTGAAAAACAATTGTTTTTTCCGTGTCATTAGATCTAGCCAAAAAAAAATCCACTCAATCAAAATTTCGTTGCCAGTAAAGGGTGATTTGAGGAGTTTAAATTTTAAACACAGTTGTGATTTGGCACTTCAAATTTATTTAGATTTATATAAAGATTACCAAAAAAAAAATAAAACAATCCCGTATAACAGTTTTTTTTTGTAAATAAAAATTGGTGACTAAAAAATGTTTGTCCATAAAATTTTTTCCCAACATAAAAAATTTTTGAACCTAACCCCTCCTTTTCCATAAGAGTAATGTCTTTTTATACGCGGTTTCCTTATACGCGGCACTTTTTTGGAACGTAACCCCCGCGTATAAGGAGGGAAGCCTGTATTATTTACCATAAAGGAAACTTATAGAAAATAATTAAATTATCGTAAAAAAATATGTGTACCTGAGATCCTGGTACTAAACGAATAAAACCAGTCGGTATTTCACCTTCCAATTCACCAGGTACACCAATGACAACCGCTTCTAAAACGTCAGGATGAGTTTGTAATATTCTTTCAAGTTTATTTCCATATATCTTCAATCCTTTATATCTTATCTCGTCTTTTATTCTGTTTGAAAAGAATACTTCACCACGTTTATTGTAAAACCCTATGTCTCCTGTATGCAGCCAACCTATCAAAGTGATATTTATTTAATATTAAAAAAATTAAAAATTTTACATTTATTGCTAGCTTATGATACCTTTATCGTCAATGACATTTTTAGTTAGTTTATCATCTTTATAATAACCTAACATCATTTCAGGAAATTTAAAACATAGTTCCCCAGGCGCATCTATTCCGAGAGCTTCGTTAGATTCTGGATTAATTACTTTCATCTGAATATTCGGCAATAAGAAGCCGAGTGAACCAACAGCGCAAGTTTCGTCTTGAGAAATTATCGGCGACGCAGCTTCTGTCATTCCTATAAATAAATTAAATATTTAAATTAGTAAATAAATAAACGACAAGAAATGTGTAGAAGTACAAGTTTCGTGCATTTACTCTTTCATATAGGTTTTTGTGATTATAGTTTTTATATAGTTCCATCGATTTCTGTCAAATTTGTAAATATTCGAACAAAATCATAAATTTCCTTTTGGTATATTAACCAAAAATTCGAGTATTCGACAAAAAGTTCGATTTTTTTTTGTTACTTCGCAAGAAAAATTGATAATTTACAATTTTTTTTCGAAAATTTAGAAAAAATAGTTGTCAATTTACGAAAAATAATTGTGATCTTACAACTTTTTTCGTAAATTCACAAAAAAAAATCGAGTATTCTCGAATTTTTCGATAATATACTAAATTCAGTAAATTTACGATTTTTATCGAATATTTACAAATTTTTTGAAAATTTACTAAGTTTTCGAAAAAATTCTATTTTTAATGTTACACGGCGGGCTTTAAACGATTTTAAATCAAAGTGCGAGTTACTGAAAATGTTAAAAATAGGATCAATTTGAAATATTTTTTCAAGTTGAATGCCGTATAAATCAAAAAAATCCCCAGAGCGGTTTTTTTTCAGGTAAAAAACTGTATTTTTGAGATTTTTTGTATTTTACTCTGCTTTTAAATTTCTTTAATCGTACCCAATAAAGTTCAAAACCGTTCTGTACCTAATAAAATGTATCTCTGAAGTTTAATTTTTCATTCTCAAGCATAAGTACACTTATACTTGTATAATTTGATTTTGTTAAGCTGTGGGTGGCTGCGAGGGTGGCTGAGCAGTTATATCATTCCGTATGAAAAATCATTGGCCGATTACATGAAAGTCAGACAAATTATTTTAAACAATTTTAATAAAAATAATTGTAATTTATATAATTCATAATTTGTACGGTTGAAAAAAATGTCAAAGAAAACAAGCTTTGCAGATATTTTTTAAATGTCTTAAAGTTTTAATTTTTCCATTCCAAAAAATCAGAGAAGTTCATCTGCCTGATTTTTACCACCTACTGATTTATGATTTTGCATCGGTATGTTCACTTATATAATAAATATTGTGCAAAAAATTCATTGGGAAAGGTAAAACAGGAGTATATTTTCAAATTCAATTTTCAAAACTTTTTTTATATAGGCTTTTTTATTTCATAGTTATCAAAAATGATTTGCAAATGACTTGAAATGTAAAAAAATATAAACAAAATTTTTTTTTTGTCTCATTAAGAATATGGGTGCAGTAGTATTGGGAGCCAAAAAAATTAAAAAAAAAAGGAAAAATGTTTTTAATTTTATTTGGGTGTCAGGTGATTTGAGCATGAAAAAAAAGTACAGCTTTCCGCAAGCGGATTTGTTTTTCAGTGCACCCTTTACAGTAATCTTTCATCCGACGTGTTCCATGCTTAAAAAATAAAAACCTTTTTCTTTCAAACTTACCATAGCTGTTAGATACCAATACTTTAGGTAACATCCTTTTGAATTCACGAATTATATTTTCATTTAGGTCCGCACCGGAAAGCTGATACTTTCGTAATGACCTAAATTTTTCTTTTTGAGTTTCCAATATACCTGATTTAACAAGCTCTCCCATCAATCGAGGGTGCGATTTTATAAAATCAATCTACACAAAGAAAAAAAAATATTGTCTAAAAATTAATAATAATTATATCTATTGATATTTTGAATTACTTCACCTTATATTTGTGAATTATTTCCGACGTTTCCTTAACATCAAAACATGGATGAAATATTCTAGTTGCTACATATCTAATACCTTTCAAAAACAAGGCAATGTCCGATATCCAGTACGGTGTAGAATAAGATAAGAATTTACTATTTTTAATTGGAAATATATTCGATTCCATAAAGTTTGTCACCATGGATTTACAAGAATGTTCAACCATTTTTCGGATTCCATTGCTGCCAGAAGTAGAGATAAGCGTACAGCGTGTATTTTCAGGATCTTCAAATTCATGAACTTTGAAATTGTATACTTCTTTGGCTGTTGCTGACTGTAATATATCATTTAATGTTTCCAAACCCTCGTACTTATCGAAGCATATAAATTTTGTTTCAACATTTTCCAGTTGGGCAGCTTTTTTGAATTTCTCTACTGATTCCGGAACGACAAACATAACTTTTGGACTTAATAACTTCATTGACTCTCTAATGCTTTCTATTAAATTAAAAATTAAATTAAAGTTTTCGTTAAATATAATAATTTCAATACTTAATTTTCGTTACCAAATTCATAAGCGTAGTTCCACGGGAAATAAGCTGCTCCTACAAATAATGCTGCCAAAAATGGTACATAATTATCTAAGCGTGGACTCGCGCTTAAAGTAATTATATCACCTGGTCCTATATTTTGTTTTTTTAACCAGATCGCTAACCGTATGCTGTGAAACTTCATATCTGAAAAAGTTGTTTCTGCTTTCGTAACTGCGTCAATCTACAAAGAAAAAATTCAAAATTAATAATAGTTTTTAATTTTATGTTCATTTTTCTCACGAAGAAATTAATTCAAATACCTGAGCTTTGTGGTTAGGGTAATTGTTAAAAATATCCATTATAATTTTTCCTATTTGAGGATTTTTTGAGCACGGAAATGAAGCACCATGAAGAATGTTGTTTTTAATGATTCCCTCTTTCTGTTATATACATAAGTAAGCGATTCTGAGTAAGATTAGAAAAACGTATGAAGTGCTTAAAATATTTTCAAAGTGTTGATTGAGCCATAAGAATGAGGATCTCAAAATGGAATTATACTTACACATGGTGCAGAGTAGATTAGAATAAGGTTCATAAAGTGCAATAAGCCAATAAAATATAATGTTGCTGCCATGTTCAAAATTATGTTATTAATTTTTTGGATTCAACTTCAAATATTTTATACTCGTTTTTTTCTGCAAAATTCAGTACTGTTAATAAGTTTTAAAATAAATAATTTTATAATTTTTATCGATTATTTAAATTCGAATTTCCATAAAGCTTAAAATAAAACAAAAATTAAATAAAATTTAACGTTTATAAATAGGTATAATCGAAAAATATTGATAATACTTTTCCAAGAATAATTAATTATTAAATAAGAATGAATTAACAAAAAACCGATAAGTTTACTACAATTAAGTAATATTACTTCAAAAATAGTAATGTTACTAGAAATTGTAGTAATTTTACTATTTCTTAGTACTGCTGCTACTATTACGTCTAAATAAATTTATTTCTGATTTACAAAATAAAAGACATGTTTGCAAGTTTGCAAACCGAATATTTATTATGTATTACCTTTTTGCCTTGCGTCTGTGTGACACTAAACAGCGGGAAAGGTTATAATTTAAAGTTCAAATAAATAGACAAATAAAGACAATTCTAAATGCAACTTAATATTTATTTACTAAGGAGTTTACAAATAATAGGATTAAAAACTTACACTTACAATAATTGATATTTTGGTTAAGGTTGGTTCACTTAACTGGATCAGCTCCTCACTGAAGCATAACAATTCTTAAAGTTAACCCAATAGTCGAAAATGCTCCCTTCCCAATAGGCCATAATAATTCGTGACCAATTCGTTTTGAATTCATCAAATGTGAATTGACGAATTTGTCACGAATTCGCAAATGCGAATGGAAATGAATTCGTCACGAGTTATTCATAAAAATAAAATAATTTATATATTTATTTTATTTTACTGCATTATTCAGCCAAAAGATTATTCAATAAAATATCCCGACGAATTTTCGATAGATCTCTTTAGATCTCCGGAGATCTCTAGAGATCTAAATAGATCGAAAAATTGGGGAGAACACTTTAGATCACTAGAGATCTCCAGAGATCTCTGGAGATTAAAATAGATCTAAATAGATCTTCAGAGATCTGTGGAATGAAAAAAAAAATTATAATAATTTATAAGTGTCATTTAAAATCATTAAATGAAGGTATTAAAGGATAAATTTGATTTTTTTATGAGTTCTAAATAACTTCAAGGAAATAGGACCTGGTTAATGAATGAAAAATGTCAAAGTAGTACTTAAATATTTACAATTTTATTAATAATAATTTATTATTTAACATGCCTTAATTTTAAATTTGAACTCTTTTTTCCATGTTAATAAGTAATTGCATATAACTTTTATAACATTTTATTAAAGATATGTTTAGGACTTGAAATTTTAAATTTAATTTAAATTATTAAAGCAATATAATCATTACAATACATATTTTCTTTTTGATTTTATCACATTTCGTTTATTTTATTTACTAAAAAAATTAATCATTTTATAATTTCATAACTAATTTATTACCTATTTGATATGATTTTTTTTTTATCTACTTATTTCGACGTTAAAAAAAATTATTAAATATTTTTATTAAATTAATATGAACGCTAAAAGTGCTGTTGGTTTTTATTACCTATTTTAATTTCATAAAAAACACAATATTTGAATGAAATCGACCAATTTATGCTAAACATCAAAGTAACACCAACTTTTCGTCGACTGTCTAGAAAAATTTTCAGAATTTCCTGATTACAAGGCATATGAATGGGATAATTGGTGGCTGTATTATTTTATACTTACAAAATATTTACCATAAATTATTATTTCCAGCTTCTGGCTGTTATTAGATTTAGGAATATTCCTACCCAACAAAGACGAAATATTTCATCAAAACATTGAATTAGCAGACAAATGCTTACAAAAATTGAATCTTGAAATAGGAGTTTTATATGGGAACCGCTAATTTTGTGAAACTTTGGGGTCCACCTTTTTCACATTTGAAAATAGGAGTGGACTTTTGGCTAACATAACTTTAGATCTTATCTTTTGCGAAGACCAAGAAAACGCGATCTCTGCATCATCGAGAATTATATCTCTCTATCTCCCTTTCGAATTTAAAAAAATGAATTTTACATTATGAAAATTTATAGAAATTTTATATAAAATAAATTGAAATTTTGGTTTTTAAAAGATATTTCTTTTATTTTTTCATTAAATCATTATTACCCTCTCGTCTTTTAAGTCTTTATTAAACTTCATGATTTCTGAATATGTTTCAATTGGGAAGTCTTTAGGCAATAAATCATAATTTGGTTTTGGTGTAACGGGTACCAACGGTTTAATTTCTTCAACTAATTTTGTTAGAGTAATAACGTGTTTCTGGATTTTTTCAGTTTGTTGAGATAGTCTACTTGTTTAGATATTTTTTTTTTACCTGACCTGTAATAATAAATTTTATATTTAATGATTTTAAAATTATTTTTAAAAAGATATATCCTTATGTAAAATTTCCCGCAGAATCCAAATTTTTGGTCAGATTTTTGATTGGTCACGTGACTTGGCGGAAAATTTGAAATTTGTAAAAAATGATCTTTTGAAAGCTGCTATTTTTTTATCTAGAGCTCCCAAAAAGCAGTGTTCCATCGAAATTTTTTTTCGCCAAAAAATATAAGGTTTAAGGAAAATTTTAAGCCTGGTTAGAAGATTTTTCACTAATAGGCATTTGAGAAATCGACTTTTGAAAAAAAACAGCCTATATTAGCGATTCCTCGCGCATGCGCTACTCAAAAATTTTTTTTGACCCTGGAATCGGATAGCCAGGAAAATTTTCTATCCGGAACCGAAAAGAAAAAATTTTTCATGCTAATGTAAGTTTTTTATAGCAATAATAAAAAAAATTATGACTCATTTTTCTTACTATTTTTACAAAAGTCCAAAACACAAAAATGACTGCCAAAAATCGAGATTTTGCTTTGGGAGGCTAAAAATTGGGCTGGTGACTTATTTAGTATATTAAAAGGTTTTTGTATTTCAGGTGAAAAAATTTTGAGTAAATTATTTTGTTAATATTTATAAAATGGGTAAATTTAAATGAAGTGAGACTGAAAATCATGGCTGGGTCTTCAAAACTGCTCCAAAGTATTTCTCCCTATTAGTAAGCCCAAAAATAAGTCACCAGCATTAAGTAAAAAAATTAAATCCCAATTTTTAGTCTCCTAGAGTGAAATCTCGATTTTTGGCAGCCATTTCAGTGTTTTGGCCTTTTATAAAAAAATAAGAAAAATGAGAGATAATTTTACTTATATTTTCTGTAAAAAACTCACATTGAGCGATTTCACACCGTCGTAGAAAATTCTGGGTTAGCTTGACCAAATGTTAACTTAAGGTGGGACCCTCCCAACAAGAATTACAAAACAGAATTGCACCAAATTACATAAAATTAAAGTTCTTTATTAATAAAATATACTGTAAAAATTTTGAGAGAACTAGTTGTTTGGTTTCGAAAAAATATCCGAAAACATTTAACATGGATGTTAAATGTAAAACTCCAAAAAAATGCTCTTATTTTAAGTTTTCTTGGAATTTACTGAACATAATTTTAAAAAAATATTTGAAAATAGAGAAAAAAAACGATGACAAGTAATTTTTGGTTCCTCATTAACAATAACAAATTGTTTTTAATGGTCTATTTTACCTAGTAAAAACAATAATTTTAGATATAAGTACTATTAAAAAAAATTAAGTACTACGTCCAAAAAGAAAAAAAATATTGTTGTTTTTTTATTTTGTTTATACAAAAAATTTTTAAAAAATTGAGTATCAGATTCGAGATATAGAGTAAAAACAATATTTTCAGATATTAATACTTTTATAGAAATAAATTAAGTACTGCGTTCAAAAAGAAAAAAATATTGCAATGATTTTTAAATCCAAAAAACTGACTATAAAGCATGTTTATAAAACTAATACTCCCGCAGAAAAAAAGGAGGTACTACTTTCAAAAAGGAAAAAAATATTGCTGTTTTTTTTATTTTTTTATGCAAAAAGTATTGAGAAAAAAAAGTTCAAAAAATTAAGTGTCAGATTGGAGATATCGAGTAATAACCATATTTTCAATATTGGTACTTTTATATGAAAAAATTAGGTACTACATCCAAAAAGAAAACAAATGTTGCTGTTTTTTTTATTTTTTTATGCAAAAAATTTTGAAAAAAAATTTTCGAAAAATTAAGTATCAGATTCGAGATATCGAGTAAAACCCATAATTTCATATATTACTACTTTCATAGAATTAAATGAGGTATTACATAAAAAAAAACAAAAATTATTGCAGTTTTTTTTATTTGTTTATGCAAAAAATTTTGAAAAAAAAATTTTGAAAAAATTAAGTAACAGATCCAAAAAATTACTATAAACGTGGCTTTTAAAACTAGTACTCCTATATAGAAATAAATTAGTTACCACGTCCAAAGGGAAAAAAAAATTGGTGTTTTTTATATTTTTTTGTGACAAAAATTTTGGAAAAAAAATTTTTTTTAAATTAATTAACAGATTCGAGATATCGGGTAAAAATCATACTTTCAAATATAAGTACTTTCATGGAAATAAATGAGGGATTACATCCAAATTAAAAAAAAAAAAGTAGTTTGAGATTTTTTGATCAAAAAATTTTTGAAAAAAAAATTAGGTCTTAATACCACAATGGTTGTGAAATATCGCCGGTTACCCACATACATACATACATACATACATACATACATACATATATATATACATACACATACACATACACACACACACATACAGACTTTTTTTAAAAACCGGTTTTTTAGCTTTCTGGGGTCTCAAAACGTGCTTCTATGCCAAAAAGTCAAAAATCAAAATTTCACCTATCAGAATGGTTCCTCTATGAGGAACCATCAATATTAACAAATTTGTTGAAATTAATAAAAAACTCCGCATTTGTTTACAAAATAAACAAATTAATAAATTATTATGAGAAAACGTAGTTTTATCATTGATTTAGTAACTTTTATAGTAAACATGTGGAATATATGTCGTTCCTCTATGAGGAACCATCAATATTAACAAATTTGATGAAATTAATAAAAAACTCCGCATTTGTTTACAAAATAAACAAATTAATAAATTATTATGTGTTGACGCAGAGGTTATTTTAATTAAATAAACACACAATTAATAAATATGTTTAAAATGCATTTATTAATACATTTTTGCATGTTGTTTGCATGCTGGTGTACGACGTACTGAAGGGAACGCCGTTATAAAAGTTGGGGGGTCGACGCGAGCGCCATCACATTTACAATATTATAAATACATTCAAATTATAACATTCTCCCACTTCACAAGGTGAAAAAACGCACATCTAAAAATATATCAAAAAAAAATTGAATTAAATTTTACATTTTTAAATTATAATATACTATTTAAAATTGATACAAAATTAAATTTGCTTTCTACGCAAATTAATAAATAATAAATTATATAATTCAAGAAATATTTAAATGTAATTGTAACCAATAGAATTGGTTTTAATATGACTAGAATTGAATATATAAATAATAACAAATTACAAACATTATAAATAACAAAAAATTAATGAACAATTAATGCAACTTACTTTCTACATAAATTACATTTTTAAGAGTCTATATAATTCAAATTTGTTTTAATATTAATGCTAAATTCTTTTAAATTGAATTTTCTAATTCTGGATCCACCACTTTGTCAATATGCAGACTTGAATGACCCAAAACTAAATGATTATGTTTGATAAAATGAATTATGACTAAATGAGAAAAACTCTTTAATAAACTATGACATAAATGAAATTATCACAGACTCCAAATTAAAATTATGATTTGAAATACAAAATATATGTTGTTCTGATCTACAATCAAATCCCTCCCCATTCAAAAGGTAACATTAACACACCATTTGTTTTGAAGCAGACAAAAGTTTATGTATGTGCACCCTTGCTTCAAACATCAAATGACTACCTGGTAATGTTTGAGAATGAGTAAATGAAATTATGCCAAAATCACATGTAATTTCAGCCACCTTTGTTTATAAACAACTAAATTGAAAAAATGAAATTATGCTAAAATTATATGTAATTTTAGCCACTCTTGTTTATGAACAATTAAACATTTTGAATGGCCAGGAATCATAACTGCAACCAAAACAATTTAATGAAATTGCAATTTAAAATACTGCTGAATAAATATGGATTTCAAAAAATGAAATGATGATTATGATACTCAATATTTAAAAAAATTTACAGCGTAATAATCAATAAAAAATAAAGATATTTGCATGAGTGATAAAACATTACATTCAAAATTTTTGTTTGGAAATCTTGAACGTTGAAGGGGGAAAAAAAATAAAAACCCTGAAATGAGTTTTTTGATTCATTTAAAAGATGTGATATCACTCATTGTACAAAAACCCATCAAATTAAGTTTCAATAAAACTTATTCTTGAATCAATTTAAAATAAAAAATCAAAATTGAAATGTATTCTGTAAAATTAATTAAATATAATTCTGCATAAAATTAAAATCAATTTTTGAAATTATTTCAGAGTTTTCTGATAACAATTTTTGTTAATTTTATGTATTCATGCACACAAAATTAATTTGGTAAATATGAAAAATTGATTTGAAAAATAAGAATATAATTTATATGAAAGAATATAAAACTCTGTGATTGTCAAAATTGACTCCATTATGAAACAGTATTTGAATGAGATGATAATAAATTAATAACAATAACACATGATATGATGAGATGAGACAATAATGAATAGTATTTTTCCACATGCAAAAATAATATTAAGTTGAGTTTTTCGGTTAAAGATTTATTTTTTAAATTTTATAACAACCCTCATACCAGAAAATAAAAATGTAAAAATATGAAACTACAAATTGTCAAATGAGGGTGTTTAAAAATAAATTAATAAAACATTATTACTATACTTAATGATTTAAATAAATGTAGCTGCATTACTAATATAAAGATGATCTAACACTAAACAATGAAAATCATGGACAGCAAATAATGAAAAAAGTTCCCAGGTTTGATATTTGAAGCTGATAAACTTGAGAATGACTTGTGTTGAAATTTGGATCTGGATTGAAGTTGATGATTGACAAAGCAGCTTCACCATAGAATTGAGTCCAAAGTACCTTGGGAACACACCAATAAATTAATATATGACTTATGAATTTGGCCCAATATCAAATAATAAATCTCATTATGATTATAAAACCTTTAAAAATTTAAGTTTTTTATTTGCATAAAAAACGCTCTAAGTGTAAAACAATCAAATAAGACCCATTATTGATTTGAAACCTGTTAAACAAGACATTTACTTATAAAAATGATACATTGCAATAAAATTTGAAAATCAAAATTTGATTAAAAATGAAAAATATGTATAAAAATAATTTTAAATGAATTTAAAAAAAAATTTTTTTTTTTTTTTTTTATTGCAATGTTCACATTGAAATACACAACGCACTCAGCTCAAAAAGTTTGAAAAAAAAAAAATTTCCAATTGAGATATGATTAATTAAGTTTAATGTCAGAAGTCGGCCCCAACTTGTGTAAAATAACAATACAATAAAAAGTGAATTTTTTGACAAAGTAAAGTATGATTACTGAAAGAAATTATGTTAATAATTTTGTAAATATATTATACAATAATAATTGTGCAGAAAAATTTATTATTTGTACACAGATTTAATTGTAAAAAAAAAAAAAAAAAAAAATTTAATGATTTTATTTAAAAATTTAATGAAAAAATTTTTAATGATTCAATTGAGATTAAAATTTAAAAAGAAATAAATTTACTTTGTCAAAAAAAAAATAAACAAATATACATAACTTTGTTGAAAAATTTTTTCTTGTTCTTTGCTGTCTGCAGAAAAATTGGAATTGACCATCAAATCAGTAACGTGTGTGTGCACCTGCGCGGTGATGTAGAACAATTTACGAAGAAGAAACGTGATAAAAAAGATGGACGCCACTGAAATACTTCCTTCTTTGGTTAAATTTTGAGATATGATGGTAAATGTGGCGCGCCTGCGCAATGATGAAAATCTGATGTTGAAGCAAAATGGACGCCTTCTTTTCTTTTATTTTCTCCCTCCATAAAAAAATTTAAAAATTTTGAAAAAAAAAATCCTGATTTAAAAATTTTGATAGTTCTGTTGTCTTGAAAAAAAAAAATGTTGATGTGTATTTGTTAAAAAATTTCTTTTGATTACAGCCTTGAAAATATTTTTTTATGTAAACTTGAGAAATTTTAATATGTAGCCTTGAAAATATTTTTTTATGTAAACTTGAGAAATTTTGAATTGATTTGATGTTCTTCTTAAATAATTTTTTCTTTTCTTTTATGCAACTTGCTGCTCCAATTTCAATTACTGATGTCCATGTGCTTTTTGTATATTTGTCTTTTACACTAAAAAAGGCACATGGCGTCGTACACAATAAAGTATAACTGATAACCCTTTTTTGAAAAACGTGTTTTCAGTTTCACTTTTTTAAAAAGAATTTTCACAGTTTTAATGAGGGGCACGTTTTAAAACGGCCAAACATTGAAGAAAAAAAAAATATGAATTCTTGTTTTCACATGAGTTGATTTGCACGCCGGCTTTTATGCACGCCGCGTTTTTTTTATATTTATTTCACTTATTAATTTTGACTTTTTAATTTTTGCGGAAATTTAACTTTTTTGGCGAAGGGATGCCAGATGTTGACGCAGAGGTTATTTTAATTAAATAAACACACAATTAATAAATATGTTTAAAATGCATTTATTAATACATTTTTGCATGTTGTTTGCATGCTGGTGTACGACGTACTGAAGGGAACGCCGTTATAAAAGTTGGGGGGTCGACGCGAGCGCCATCACATTTACAATATTATAAATACATTCAAATTATAACATTATGAGAAAACGTAGTTTTATCATTGATTTAGTAACTTTTATAGTAAACATGTGGAATATATGTCGGGCGGTATTCTTGCGGTAGTTCAAATATTATAAACACAACTAGAGAAAAATTTAATACATAAATTTTTAATTATTATTAGTTATAAAAAGTATGCTTATTACATCTCGTATAATATTTTTTTGTTTATTTTGTAAATAAATTTTAGAATTAATTAAGAATCTAATAAAATATTATTAAGATCTAAATTTACTAGGATTTAGTAACTGTTACGCAGCTAATCAAGCGCATGTCTAGTGATATAACTTGACTATAATTGTCACTGAGCTCCCGCGTTAACCACGAGCAAATTGACAAAGACCCGTTTACACCGACAAATGTTAAATTTTTTAGCTAACCGTGGTCGGTGTTAACGGGACTTTGTCAATTTGCTCCTGTTTAAATTAACATTTGGTCAAGTTAACTCAGCATTAACTATGGCAGTGTAAAATTTTTACTCTTATACTCCAGTCAAAATACGGGTTTCCTAATATAGGTTTTTTGGGTCGCTGAACACGAAAATCGGGGTCATTTGGTTAAGAACATTGCGCTTCACCCTTAAATTTGCAAAAATTACCCCCACCTTCTGAGTCAATAGATTTATCCAAGAATTGGTTTGGAATATTAATTTTTCATATAAAAATCCATGACATTCGTTTTCAGCGACCCGAAAAACCCTTGTGGACCTAATCTTGACGCAAAAAGTGCAGAAACAGCAAAAACCCTCCTTTTGGGGGTAGTTTTCGGTTATTTCAGGTGTGATATATTAATTATTCATAAAAAAATCCATGAAATTCGTTTTCAGCGACCCAAAAAACCCTTGTGGACCAAATCTGGCCGCAAAAAGTGTGAAAATAGTGAAAACACCCCTTTTCGGGGGTAGTTTTAGTTAATTTAGAGGTTAAATATTAATGCTACCTCAAAAAATCATCAAGATTCTTAATTACCGACCGATTAGCGATCCAAAAAACCCTTGGAAACCAATTCTTGGATAAATCTATTGACTCATAAGGTGACGACATCAAAAATACCCCCTTTTGGGGGTAGTTTTTGCAAATTTAAGGATGAAGCGCAATTTTCTTTACCAAAGGACTCCGATTTTCATGTTCAGCGACCCAAAAAACCTATACTAAATCAAATCTCGTATTCGCAACCGTTAGTGCACCCCCCCCCCCCCGTATTTTGACTGAAGTATTAGGTCCGGATAGTAAATTTCCCGTAGAATTTGATTCTGGGGTTAAAATAATTTTTTGAGCTACACATACGCGAGAAATTAATAAAATACGCCGTTTTTTTCCAAAAGTCGATATCTCAAATGCCTATTAATGAAAAATCTTGTAACAAAGCTTAAATTTTTCTTGTATTTCATATTTTTTGGCGAAAAAAAATTTTCGATGGGACATTGCTTTTTGAGAGCTCAAGATAAAAAAATAGCAGCTTTTAGAAGTTCATTTTTTACTAATTTCAAATTTCCCGTAAAGTCACGTGAGCAATTAAAAATTTGACCAAAAGAGGCCAAAACATAAAAATTGCTGCAAAAAATCTAAATTCCGCTCTAGGAGACTAAAAATTTACTGGTGACCTATTTTTGGTAGTCCTTTTAGGGAAATAGTATATTTACGGCTCGAGTCCAGAAAAGTAAAGAAAGGCCCAAATCGCACGTAAATTGCGTAAACTGCGATTTGGGGCATTTCTTACTTATGGACAAGGGGCGTATAAGTTTTGAAGACCCGTCCATGTGTTTTACTCTCCACTTCATTTAAATTTACCCCATTATGAATTATCAGACACGTATCCAGAAATTTCTTTCGGGGGGGGGGAGGGGCAGAATTTTCTCAAGGGGGGGGGGGTGAAAATTAAAAACTGTAATATTTTTTATTTTCACTCAATTTTCGCGAGTTCTCAGCTGATTTTTGCGATTCCAAATGCATTTTTATTTAAAATAAATAAAGGTTAAATCATAGATTATATAAATTTGTTGATAATTATTATCATTATATTATCGTATGCAAATTTTTTTTTACTTTTTTTTTTTTTTTAAAAACTCATAAACTTTAAGTTCTTAATTATTCTTTTGTATTTTTATGGCTTCATTGATGATAAAGGCATTATTGAACGCGACTGTACCCTGAATTTAATTTATACTGTTAATTTATCGGAATTAAGAATATCTAATAATTTTTTATTATTTGATGAGATAGTATTTTGGAAAGCTGGCAGCTGTTTTGATTTTACGACTAATTTTACTATTTTACGACTTTTCCAAAAATAATAAATTAAAATTTTTTTTTTTAATGAACAGGAAATAAATGTAGGCTAATTCCAGGTGAAACGTACGTTGACCTCCAGATGGGGTCTTCCGATTGGGCTGTAACTTTGCACAGGTGATTATATATATGAAATGTCCTCACTCCCCAAATTTTACGTCGTAAAATCGCTTCTAGCCGTCTCTGTGAATTTTTGAAAATTGGGACCGATTTTAAAGCTCTCAGCCACCAACTTTTACTTCATTATATAAAAGCATGAAGAAATGTTAAAAATATTATTAGAAAAACGGTTTCGATCGGAAATTTCCCTGGCTATCCGAATTTCTAAACCGTTTTTTTAAATTTTCACGTGGAAACCCGGAAAATTGGAAAATGTGAGCCGTACCGTCTGTAGCTCATAACTCAAAACCCGTCACTTCAAATAACTTCAAACTGGGAGTGGAGACTGAGTATTCCATATACTTTCACCTGATATTAATATGGGTATGGGTATTTTCACATACGGAAAAGTTATAACGATAATTAGTGAAATTTTCCGATTTTGAAAATGCAAATTTAGCGAAAAAAGCTATATTTATATGCAAATTTAGGCAGAACCGATTTCATATGTAAAATTTATCATAAAATAAATTTTTTTTTAATCCCTTTAAACCTTTTCTATTGATATATATAGTTAATTCTACGAAATTAGTCTTTTTATAAGAAGCTATTCAAGTAATTCTTAGTGAAAATGATCTAATAGGAAAACGAATGTCAGGAATTTTGAAAAATCAAATTTGGCTGGATTTAGTATGTTAAAATATGACACCTTACCAATTTTTATGGTTCTGGATTAAAAAATTTTGAAATAGCAGCTGTTTTTTGAATTAAAAATATTTTCAAATTTTTAAATAAAATCGGAGTAAATTTTCTATTTTAATTTTTTTACACTCTTAACAGAACTCAAAAACTATTTTCAAACATAAGAAATAGCTGAAACTTCTTACTGAGTCATTTCGGCTGTCAGTTTTTGGAAAAACATCGAGGAAAGCTGAATAAAACTAAAATTCTAAAGAAAATTTTTTTTATTAATATGGATTTTTAATTATAATATTTTATAATTATTTATTTTTTAAGTTTTTCAAAACTAAAAAGGTTAAATACCCAGAAATAGAAATTTTAAAAAAGAATTAAAATTTTCTTTTTGAAGAACAGTAATTTTAAGTGCAACAAAAAAGAAAAGAAATTCCCAGTGTTTGAAAAATCCATATTAAAAAAAAAATTTTTCTTTAGAATTTTAGTTTTATTCAGCTTCCTCGATGTTTTTCCAAAAACTGCCAGCCAAAATGACTCTCAGTAAGAAGTTTCAGCTATTTCTTATGGTTGAAAATAGTTTTTGAGCTCTGTTCAGAGTGTAAAAAAATTAAAAAAGAAAATTTACTCAGATTTTCTTTAAAAATTGGAAAATATTTTTAATTCAAAAAACAGCTGCTATTTCAAAAATTTTTAATCCACAACCATAAAAATTGGTAAGGTGTTATATTTTAACATACTAAATCCAGCCAAATTTGATTTTTCAAAATTCCAGACATTCGTTTTCCTATTAGGTCATTTTCAATAAGAATTACTTGAATAGCTTCTTATAAAAAGACTAATTTCGTAGAATTGACTATATATATCAATAGAAAAGGTTTAAAGGCATTAAAAAATAATTTATTTTATGATAAATTTTACATACGAAATCGGTTCTGCCTAAATTTGCATATAAATATAGCTTTTTTCGCTAAATTTGCATTTTCAAAATCGGAAAATTTCACTAATTATCGTTATAACTTTTCCGTATGTGAAAATACCCATACCCATATTAATATCAGGTGAAAGTATATGGAATACTCAGTCTCCACTCCCAGTTTGAAGTTATTTGAAGTGACGGGTTTTGAGTTATGAGCTACAGCCGGTACGGCTCACATTTTCCAATTTTCCGGGTTTCCACGTGAAAATTTTAAAAAACGGTTTAGAAATTCGGATAGCCAGGGAAATTTCCGATCGAAACCGTTTTTCTAATAATATTTTTAACATTTTTTCATGCTTTTATATAATGAAGCAAAAGTTGGTGGCTGAGAGCTTTAAAATCGGTCCCAATTTTCAAAAATTCACAGAGACGGCTAGAAGCGATTTTACGACGTAAAATTTAAGGAGTGAGGACATTTTATATATATAATCACCTGTGCAAAGTTACAGCCCAATCGGAAGACCCCATCTGGAGGTCAACGTACGTTTCACATGGAATCAGCCTGTAATAAATACTAGAAGCTAAAAAATCGGATTTTAAAACAATTATGTGAGATATAGTTATCTCGATGGTGTGTACGGATAGTTTTCATCCAAAAATCGCAAACTATTTTGTTTTGTTAATTGAATATATGTAATACCAAATTTTTTTTTCAATGAAAGTAGCAGCTATAAAAAAATCGTTATTACTTTATTTTCCAAATCTTAATTTTTGAAAATATTTGTCTCAAAATTTTTGCGGTCCAAAAAAAAAAAAGAATCACAAATATTTATTTTATTTTTTGACGTATAATATTATCTCACATTTTTAAACGAGAGTTTCAGTTTCAAAAAATTCGTTAATACACAACTTGTATTATTTTAATGATATTTTATAAAAATATATTTCTTACAATTTTTAGCACCAAAAAATAAAATAACACCATAAATATTTGTTATTTTGTATCTAAAGTCCTTTCTTCACTAGATTAATTTATTTTAATTCTGTGTTCTTGAGTATCGTAATCCTTATAAATATAGTCAAGGTACAGTTGGCTTCAATAATGCCTTTACCACCAATAAATCGACAAAAATACAAAAGAATAATTAAATATTTAAATTTTATGAGTTTATTTATTAAAAAAAAAGAATTGCATTAAATAATAAATAATGAGCATTTTTTAATATTTATGAAGTCTACAAATTAACCCGATTAAAATGCATTTCAAATCGTGAAAATCCGCCAAAAACTTGCGAAAATCGGGTGAAAATAAAAAATAATTTAAATAAATTAAAATATTTTTTGTTATTTTGTTACAATGATATAACTTTAAATATTTTAATGTAGGAGAAGAGTCAATCACGAAGAGTGAATCAAATAAATCTAACACAGTGATTGCAAATTGTCTTATAATCTAGAGAGATATACATATAACCGTCCATATGGTGCACAATTAAGGGGTGTGCCTTTCTAAAAAGTACCATGCTTAAGTGTACCATGCCCAAATGTCCCATGCCTACATTTAGCCAAATGTACCATGCCCAAATGTACCGTGTCGGCGTCAGCGGTGTCAGCGTTTAGAATTTTATAATATAGAGAGATTATTCTTGAAAGCGAAAGGTTCTAAAGGTTTTCTAACGCACCAATCGTATTTTTTTTAACTTCTGGCACTTATTTTCCATTTGCAATTTCTCGATTTTAAAATTTTTTTTACTTTTTTGTTATTGTGAAAAAAGGCTATTAATTTTTATGAATAATAAAAATGTGTTTATAATAAAGAGGCGCAATAAAAAAATTTAAAATTTTAATGTATCACGACTAAAATAAATAAGGAAAAATATTTTTATTTCTAAAACTAAATAAATAAATAATTAATTGAATTCGCTCGTGAAAATATAAAATATTTTGTTCTATTATAAAAACCGTTCATATGTTTTTGGGTCTCTTGAAACAGAATCCGGATCCTTTTTTACCTAAAAGTGTCAAATTATTTATTTTTTTTTTTTTTTTTTTTTTTTTTTTTTTTGCATGCGAGCAGGGTTGGCGTATGTAATTTTTACATACGCCTGGGTGAGAATGCGTTACGCATATCTAGGACCGGACCCTAGATTATGTCGGACTCCATGCTTAACATGTTTACCGACTAAACTCACCCCCCATTAAACATTCTGCGCCTATTACTCTCAAAACCGGAACCACCTTTTCAGGTATAACTTCAGTTTTGAGAAGCGCGGCCTAGATCATAAGATCTTCATCCTGCCTACAGAGCCTGTTTTCTTCATAATATTCGATTTTTCTTTTAAATATTATGATGAAAACAGGATCCTAGCCTCAGCGTGGTGAAGAGTTTTAAAATCTGTATATATTTACGAAAGTATTTTCATACTACGAATAGCGTCTATATACAGTTATGAAACTCTTACTCGGGAGGCGAACCCGCTCTCTATATACAAGTATCTCTACTTACATATAGTCGCGAGATTTAAACCACTCGACCACCGCCTCGGTCAAATTATTTATTATTGAGGGTATCTTCTTCCAGTTTTGAGTAAAAATAACGTTATTTTTTGATTAATTTTCTCAAAAAGTTTATTGCATAATAAAAAAATTTTTTTACAGCTGCTTTACACACTTATAATAAAAAAAATTTTTTTTATTTTTACATATGATGCTATGGCGCTGAAGTTGGGGTCTAAAAAAAAAGTACTAAATCGGCCCACATCATAACTCGATTTAGAATCGTCTAAAAAAAAAAAAACACCATAAAGTACATGATTTTTTGCATACACGGCCAGGCTGCTTTGCTTGAAATTTAAAGTCGAAATTTGACCGTACTTTTAGCCTCAAAACGGAGCCTAGAAACCAAAAAAATCTTCCGATCAGGTTCATTGTAGTTCATAACTTGTAGAATTTCATAACAAATTGATTTAAAAAAAAAAAATTGAAATCGGACCAATAGTTTTTTTGTTATCGTGTGGGCCGTTTTCAAAGAGTTCGTTTTGAAATACTGGCACTTTCATTTTCAGGCGCTTTCGTTTCATTATTATTTGCGGGATTTATTTTAAATTTTTTTTCCATATTCTTGAATACTTTTTGAACACAAATCAATTTAAAAAAAAATCTATTTTCTATTTCAAAACTGGGAGAAGGTACCCTTAAGAAATTATTGAGAAATTGGCCATAACTTAAGGGTTGAAGCCAAAAACTTTCAAAACATTAAAAATTGACCAAGAAATTTTTATGCATTTTGACCTCCCAAACCACAATTTTCTATTTTCGAAGTATTCAGATTTACTGAATAATACAGGTTTATGGACTTGGAATAACTTTGATTTAGGGACTTGGTATAACTCAGGTTTAGGGACTTGGAATAATTTTGATTTAGGGTCCTAGAATAATACGCGTTTAGGGAATTAGAATAGTTTGGGTTTAGAATCTTTACATCTAGTAAGGTGTTAATTACAAATTATAAATTTAGAAAATTGTATTGTAACGTTACTTAACATTTGCATTATACCTAGCCCTCAGCTGGGAGTAAACATGCTCCATGCATTTAGGTTGCGTTTACACAAACCGCTTATAAGTTTTGTTTAAGGCGCGCCTCTGATTTTTTAAGTAAAAAAAACGCTCTTTTAAATTTGTAATAACTTTTTTATTTAAATATTTATTTAAAAAATTTTTTTTTTTAATGAATATATAAGTCTTAATATACATATTCTTTTTATTAATTTTTTTTTTTATTGTCCCATCTTGTAAATATGAACCGGAAATTTGAAGGCTGTTTTTTGCGGTCACCAGGAAATCTCCACTCCAGGTACCCTGACAAAAAAAAATTCGGCGAGGTTATTTTTAGAACCGTTATACCTAGTGCGGAAACCAACAAAATTTTGAAATTTTAAAAAAATAAAAAATTGGACCGTAAAAGAAAAAAAAAATCAATTTTCGCGCACGAAATTGGACCTTGTACGTTAAAAAAAAAGTACAAAAAAGGCAATTTTATATATTTTTGTTGGTTTCCGCACTGGGTATTTAGTTTATAAAAAAAATAAAAAAAAAATCTAGTCAATCCAACCAGTATTTTTGGAGCAATCCTGGTGACCGATTTAAAAAAGATGGTTTCGAGAAAAACGCGTTTAAAGTTTTTTTTTCCCATTCACAAACCTGGTTTCTTGCTTACAAGAACCTTAATATCTTTTTAACAGTAACGAATTTTTGTACAAAATTTTTTTCTCATATTCTTGAAATATTTTTACACCCAAAAAAAAATAAATAAAAATATCAAAAATTTTTTTAAATTTTTCAGAGGCGCGCCTTAAAAAAGTCCGTAAGAACTTTATAATTTTTTTTCTTTTCGGACGTAGTATACCTAATTTTGGTTCCTCATAGAGGAACCATTGTTTTAGGACAAATTTTGATTTCTGATTTTTTGGCATAAAAGCACGTTTTGAGACCTCAGGAAGCTAAAAAACCGGTTTTTAAAAAAAGTCTGTGTGTGTGTATGTATGTATGTATGTATGCATGTATGTATATATGACTGTAACCAGTGATATTTAACAACCATTATTGTATTAAGACCTAATTTTGTTTTCCAAATTTTTTTAACGAAAAAAACTCGATATACTTTTTTTTTTTTAATTTTGATGTATGTAAACTATTAATATCTAGAAGTATCGTTTTTACTCGATATCTTGAATCTTATAATTAATTTTTTGAAAATTTTTGTCTCAAAATTTTTTTCACCAAAAAATACAAAAAATACCAATTTTATTTCTTTTTGGACCTAATACTACTTAATTTTTTTCTATGGGAGTACTAGTTTTAGAAATATCGTTTATAGTCAATTTTTGGATCTGATAAGGAATTTTTTGAAAACTTCTGTTTCAAAATTTTTGGCGCCAAAAAATACAAAAAACGTCAATTTTTTTTTTTTTAGGACGTAATACTTAATTTATTTCTATGAAAGTACTAATATCTAGAATTATCGTTTTTAAAGGATTTCTCCATCTGATACGTAATTTTTCAAATTTTTTTTTCTTTAAAATTTTTTACATAAAAAAATTAAAAAAATACCATAATTTTATTTCTTTTTGGACGGTAGTACTTAATTTTTTTCTATGAAAGTACTAATATCTAGAATTATCATTTTTACTAGGTAAAATAGACCATTAAAAATATTTTGTTATTATTAATGAGGAACCATAGTGCTAATTACTTGGCAGAGTTTTTTTCTATTATGGTATTAATTTTAGAAACATCGTTTTTACTCGATATTTCGAATCTGATAATTAATTTTTTGAGAATTTTTGTCTTAAAACTTTTGCCACTGAAAAATACAAAAAAACAAAAATTTTTCTATTTTTTTTGTACATAGCATGTCATTTTATTCTATGGAAGTTCTAATATCTAGAAATATCGTTTTCTTGGATCTAATAGCTAATTTTTTTTCTCAAACTTTTTTGCACTATAAAATGAACAAAACATCAAAATTTTTTTTCTTTTTGGACTTAATACTTTGGTTCAGGTAATTCATTGGTTCGACCTTGATGATGAAACACACACACACAAATAAATTTTTAAATATATTCCGTCTTTCCCATGGGTAATTTGCCTGACCATCAATATAATCGCCTACAAAAATTATTAAACGCCTCCGTCAGATATGTCTGTGATATTAGATACCCGTTTCGCACCTCCCCTGACAGAATAAAGCTTGGATGGCTAAACGTTAAACTCAGAGCAAAATACTTAAGTGCTGTCCACATTTATAACGTACTAAACAATGGGATACCTGCATATCTCAAGGAAAAAATCAAAATCTATATTCCTGCAAGAACCCTCCGCCCTAAAAATCGTCCTCACCTAGTAGTTGATACATCCACTAACCCTATTTACAATAATTCCTCACTCGTATTCATGATCTCCTTCTGGAACTCTCTCCCCAAAGAAATCCGTCTGTCAAGCTCAGTGGAAGTTTTCAAATCTAGTCTTTACCAACATCTCCTTGAGATTGACAGACGTGAATCTAACCTCCCCTAACTCACATTTACTCCTACATTCCATACACTTTAAATCTCATAAGCCTCTTTTCCCCTCTTCCCCTATTTTCTAGTTTATAATTATTATCATATTGTATTATTATATTATTTTTTATATATTGTAAATATTTTATTATACCAAATTTAATTAGCGTGTAGCAACAAATTTTTATCTATTTAATTAATGTACTTCAATATTTTTTGTACAATCTTGTACGATAATCTTATTAATAAAAAAAAAAAAAAAAAAAAATATATATAGTAGTAAGATTTTACATAAAAATAAATTTAAATTTAAATTTAAATTTAAATTAATTAAATTTTGTATGCAAAATTTATTATACATTGATATTTAAAATAAAGTCTCTTTTATAAAATTCATAATTCATAAATATCTGTTACTACTGAAAGTAGATACAGACGGGTTGTTACAGATATTTGGTCAGTAGAAAAAGAGATAATATCGCAGTAGTTACACTCTTGTTTATGAAAGTAGATACATACGAGTTAGTCAGACAAGTTTTTTTGTATTATCAAAATTAAACTGAAATTAAATAATTTTATATATAATTTAAATAATGATTTATTTTTTTACTAGCTGGCTAGTCGGAAAATTGTTTCCAAAGTCAATTTTTTTTAAATTTCCATTCTTAAATATTTTCTTGATGATGAAATTGTTTAGCAATTAACAAGACTTCAGTTTTTCACCAATTTTTCAACGTCGGAAAATTTATTCCAAAGTCAATGTGTTTTTGATTGGCAATTTCAAATATTTTTTTAATGACGAAATTGCTTAGCTATCAAAAAGATTTTCCAGCTTCGGAAAATTGGTGAAAAACTGGAAAATTTTTTGTTTGTTAATTATGCTGATTTTAAAGAAAAATTTTCTGACGTTGAAAAATCATTTCAAAACTGGAAAATCTTGTTGATTGATAAGCAAATTCATCATTAAAAAAATATTTGAAATAGACAATTTTGGAATAAATTTCCTGACGTTGGAAAATCTTTAAAAAGCTGGAAAATATAAATGCGAAATGAATTTATTTTATTTTCATATTTTAAAATAAATAAAAAATACTCGCGAAAAAGTTTCCCTACGTGGGAAGATCAATTTTATGTTCTCTGCGCGGTCAAAAACTAACGACTCTGGGTGCGCGATTTCGGTGGCGGTTAGGCTCTTCAATAGTTTTCGGCTTTCTAAGATGAGAAAAAATTATGTTATGATTTGGGGAAAAAAAAACCTATTTAAAAAAACAAAAACAAACAAAACAAACCAAAAACCTATTTAATGGGCTAAATCTCATTACAGTTTGTGAATTTTGCACACAAAAAACTTTCACTTTTATTTACTATTATTTTTCAATTATAATTACAGAATGATATTTTTGAATAAAAAAAAAATAAATAGAAAAAATAAAAAAAATAAAATAAAATAAAATAAAACTTACCATTTTAAATGCGTCCGCAACAAATTCAGGTAATTTTTTATAAGTTTTTAATAAGGGCTTAAAAATAGAAGTTGAGGCTTTATCTGAATTTTATACAAAGAATTTATTTGACTTGAATTTACTGACAAAATAGGTACATAATTATACATAGGTTTGATAAAAAGGGTTTTTTGCCCTCCCGGGCGTAAAACTTGTGCGTAAATAATTTTCTGCACTCGTTCTACGCCTAGGTGGGCAAAAAATAGTATAAGCACCATGGGCGAAATACTTTAGACACGAGCGTGAACACATATTACTCGTGCCCGGCTTCGCCGAGCACTCGTGCTAGTGCTCACGCTAGTGCCAAAACTTTTATGCCCTTGATACTTAATATACTATTTGATCCGCTAGGGAGACAAATTTTTTAAATAGAAAATAAAAGAAAAATAGTATTTTATATAGACTGTAAATAAAGCAAATAAAAATTGTTTAATAACAAAATAATGATAACATAAAGAAATTGCATCTTTCGATTAAAATCATGCCATTTTTGAAACAAAAGACCAAGAAATTAGTAATTTAAGTTTTTAGGTATTAAAATTTTTGTTTACGATTGTTTCTTCATTTTCTGTATCTCTGAGAGTGATTAGTCTATAAGTTCCATGCTTCAAATATTCGAAATAATAAATATTCAAATATTTACATTACATTTATTTATAAGTAGGTTAACATGCACACAAAAATTTTTATTAAAATTTGCTTAATAAATTTATTTTAGTTTAAAAATTAATAAAAATTTACATATTACATGATACATAAATAAAAATACAACAATTTGTTAAAGGGGCGATCCACCTAAAACAAAATTATTGTACGTCAAGACCTCGTCAATTATGCTCGCCATTATGTGACAGAGAAACTCCAGTTATGTGGAGCACTTTGGAAGTGTTAAGCTTGGTGCTGTGTCATAAATATAATTTAAAAGAGCGAGGAACATTGTAGCTTATTTTTCAATGGATTATTATCTATTGGAGCTCTTACTGAAGTACATTTGATAGTTGGTTATAAAATTAATTATCGGAGCTCTTATTCACAGTAGTCACAGATTGTTTGTGCTTAAAGTGGATCACATCCTCAGTTTAATTAGTTACACGATCGCACAAAGTACTTATGCATTATAAAAATAATATTCTAATTGCCCTGTAATATTAGCAACCATTCATACACTTATGTATAAAAGATTTGCGGTATGGTGTAAACAGTTTGTGTATAATAATAGTTTTGAGTCTTACAATTATAATATATTTAACACGTTCATTCGTTTTATTTAACCAAATTTCAAAAATAACGTAAATACATATAATTTTAGAGATTGCAGTTCAAATCAAGCTCAACGTATAAACCTAGTAAAACAGAAGTTGTCTGAAACTTTTTAATGCTTTTTAATATAGGTAGGTCTTCTTAACTTAGTAACTTAGTAACTCAGTAACACTAGGTGAAACAGAGTTTTAAAATGCAATCTTTAAAGAACCATTCATAAAAGTTAGCACTAAACTGTGTGAGTTATTGCAAATTTTTTTAGATGTTTGATAGATATCTGATGGAGATTACTTCTAGAAAATTATTATAAATGGAGTGTTGATCGATTTAAATATATACGCCAGATATTATTATTCATAAATAATGCAATATTTTCCTCATTGTCTCTAATATTAATAATAATATTAATATCACGAAAGGTTAAAATTACAAAATATTAATAATTATAATAGTAGAGTACGACTGTACCAATTAGTGACCAAAGTTTTTCCCTATTAATGACCATTCATCTTCCATAAAGAATAACATAGACAATAATAGTGGGGGGGGGGGGGGTCATTAATTGGTATAGTCACCCTATATACCTATAACTGTTTTTATAAATTTACAAAAAATTAAAAAGGATCAAAAAAGATTTCAAACCGAAATACTATCTTTAACAAAAAAGAAATTATATTTACAATTATTTTTTATCGGTTTTTCTTTTAAAAATTATTTCAACAGACCATGGTATAATAAATAATGCATTCATTATAATTAATGCAATTTGGCATATAAAAAAACTTTCAGTCCAGTCCTTTATAAAACCTAAAATTAAAAATTTCAAATTAAAAGATTAAATTGTTAAACCCAATTGTAATTTAAAATTACCTGCAAAAGGTCCAAATAATACTGAAATTATTCCACTGATAAGAGCATAAACACCATAAGCAGCTGCATACTTATCAACAGTTACATTTTCAACAACAACGAGCGGTTGAGGAACGATAAGCCAAGAACGTATTGCTCCGATTGCACCAATCATTACAATCGTTCCTGTCAGTGTATGTTCAAAATATAAAAAAACTGAAAAATTAAAAATTCATAATTAAAAACTTTTTCAAAAATATAATAAAAGTTAATTTACCTATTTTAGCTAATGTCATAAATATCATAGCAACAAAAAACATTATTTGTGGACGTACTTGCACAAAAATAGTAAAAATTGCTATTAAAATACGAGATACAAGTTCAGTACATGCTGATACTGTTATTGCAAGTGCAGCATCTGCTTTTGTGTAACCATGACCAGCCATTAATATTGGTAATAGTGTTGCAAATGTAAAATCACTTGTAAATACAAAACTCATTCCTAAACTCATATTTAAAAATGAACCATTTTTAATTAACGACATATCCAAGAGATCATCAATTAAACTATTATTACTGTAAGTAAATAATAATAATAATTAAATTTTTTTGTTAATTAGGTATTTTAAAAATATTAAATTATAAAAAAAAAATTTACAACCGGTTTGTTAACTCATAACCAACAAACATGTAACATGTTTAAATTTATATTTTAAATCTTGAAGCCTTTATAATTTTAAGGCAAAAAAAAATTATTTTTAGCTCCTAAACTCCTTATAATTCTATATTCCTTTATCGAAATTATTCTAAGTCCCTAAATCAAAATTATTTTAAGCCTATTTGACCCCCCAAATTACATGCTCGAAGAACCCCCACTCCATTTCTACAAACATGCTCCATATTAAAATTTTTAATTATTATTTAATTAAATTATCAATATTAACATGGAACATGTTCATAGGGAGGAGTACCCAGAAAACTCCTTTGCAAGGGCGGACTGAACAATTGACGTTTTAAGGGATGGGGGTCAAATGGGCTTATAATATTTTAAATTTAGGGATTTAGGGATCATTCGGACAAGAAAAAAATGTTAACCACCACCTTCAAAATTTACTCCCGAATGGGACGAGAGTTAGTAAACATTGAAGGTGGGGGTTACAAATGTTTTCTCGTCTGAATACTCCCTTAGAATACGTTAGGTTTATGGACCTAAGTCCATGTGATAATATCAATTTAGAGACTTATAATATTTTAGTTCTACAACTCAGAATAATTAGGGAGTATAGGTCAAATCTAGTATAACTGAACATGTTCCATACTCGTTGGTTCTGTGGACACAGAAACCAGTTATAAATTTTTTAATCAGATAAAAATGACTGATTTATTATAAATTAAGTAAATTATAATAACTTTATTATTTTAAATATTATTTTTATATTTAAATAATAAATTTTGTAATTTATTACCCAAAAAAATGTGTTTTTAAAAAAATATAATTGATAACACATATTTTAAAAATTATGTACGCCAATAAAACCGTTAAGGGTACCTTCTTTGAGTTTTGAAATTGAAAATCGATTTTTTTTTTAATTGATTTGTGTTCAAAAAATATTCAAGAATATTGAAAAAAAATTTTTAATGAATCCCGCAAATAATAAAGAAATTACATTACTTATGATTAAGTTATATTAATACAAAAATAGTAAATTTACTACAAATTGTAGTATTTTTACTATTTCGTAGTAATATTACTACAAGTAAAGTAATATTACTACAAGTAAAGTAATATTACTACAAGAGTAGTAAAAATTACTATTTTTGTAGTAATATTAATAAATTACAGTAAAATTACTAAACGGTAATAATATTGTGTTTATTATTTTTTACTGTGTGGGACTTACAATAAAAATTTTTGGACCGAAAAGAAAAATGTTTTATGTCATTTCTGATTTGTAAATTATTAGGTTTACAAACTGCAATTTGTTAATTTGTTATTTTCGCTGTATTTTTACAAATTAGAACTTAGAGAGCAACCATTCAAAAAAAAAAATAATTTTGGAATCTCGGTAACAGCAACCGGATTTGTTTTTCAGTGTGCTCATAAATTAAAATTTTTAAAATTTACGTAGTTTTACGATTCTAAGTCTAAAATTTTTCAAGTTATGAGAGTTCAAAATTTTAAGAAGTAGTTTACAACTTTTGTTGTAAAATTTTGAAAGAAAATTTTAGTAATTAAATATAGTATCTTAAGTTACTAATTGATCCATTTAGTTTTTGACTATAAATAACCAAACATTTTTTTACTAATACAATAATGCTACTTTGAATCTTAAATAACTCTAAAAAACTTATTTTGACAACAGTTTTTAAAATGTCCTTTTTTTTTAAAAGGGGCTTAGTTTTTCGAGGTTTAAAAATTAAAAAAGGAAAATAAAATAATCCAAAAGAAAAAAAAATATAAAAAATTAACTAATTTTTGGTAGGCAAAAGGTCTTTTTCTTAATATACGAAACCGTTTTCATGGATGACTTGAGAAGGATTAGTTAAAAAGTTAACTTTATCTTACATAAAATCGTTAATGTTATAATATTTTTATTAATTTTATTGGTCTTCAAAAAACGAACTAGTTAAATCTAACTTTATCGGGAGAGCAGACTTTAACGGTAACATATTCCTTGTTAATATAAATGTATAATATGCAAGATTCTTTAATAATTGTGAAATACACAGTTCATTGAATAAATATTTAACATAATTTACAGAAACAATTAAATAATTCCCCACCAACTTAAATATATGCAGTAATAAGATAAATTTTGCATATATTTTAAATTAAGTGTAAATTCAATTTCATAAAAATATCACAATCAGCAAATATTAATTATTTAAAAAAAATTTTTTTTTAAATTAATATTAATACAAACCTTAAATTAATAAATTTATTAGTTTTATTATTATTATCATTTAATAAAATAGAATTACTATTTATTAAATCATCGTTAATAAATTTATTAGCAAAAGAATGTTGTCGTAATCTAACAGCATTACTTAAAGATTCATTGCCAGGTGTTATACGTAAATTAGTTAAACTTGATGATGATATATCTGATATATGTATATTTTTTTTATTTATTTGTTGCTGTTTCCAATCACGTATATTATTACTTACAAGTAAAGATTTACTACGTTCACGACAACTACCTTTTTCAACGTCGTTTGCTGATGATACTCTTATTGCTGCTGACTTTTTAAACATTTTAAAGGTAAATACAATTTTTTTTACTTATTTATTTTTTAATTTATGAATTAAAATTACCAATAATGGTTGTGAGTTACTATCTTCTTCTTGTAAACTTCTCAAACTGTTCCATTTTTCACTATTTTTTAATAATTGTATTTCACGTGATGGCATGTGTTTTAATGGTGGTTTTTTAAAATATTTTGGTGAATTACTTAATTCTAAATCATTTATAATACTGTTTGGTTTATTTAACTTTTTTTTTGATGGAGGATGCATTAATGCCATTGCTGATATGCAATTTAAACTTGCTGCACCAGTCAATAATGCAGTTCCTAAAAATACGTTTGAATTAAGAAATTTTTTAAATAGTTTTTTTTTATTATTATTTTTTTAATAATAAAACATTAACCTCTAAAACCATAGACTTCCATTAATTTTTCAATAACAATAGGGTATATTATGCCACCTAATCCAGTAATAGCTTGACACATACCCATTACCTATAATTAAAAATATAATTCAATGATCATTTCAAGATCATTAACTTAAAATCTAAAAATTATTAGCACATGATTGACGATATTTAAAAAAGCTAAATTTTTTTGGTACTAAAATTAAAGTGACAGGCACAAAACTGGCTT